>VSDK01019300.1:294286-313582 GCA_009767595.1 Symbiodinium kawagutii | reverse complement strand
GGCGGCCAAAAACATGGGGTCTAGGGAGTGGGACACCCTGGTGGCATTCGTTGGCTCATAACCCACCTATATATGTAAAACTATAGGGTATTATTTGTGTTGAGGGTTTTGAGCCTGGCGAAGAAACCTACAGTTGACTGTTGCCACTAGAGGATTGCCACGATCATTGATGCAATGAATAGGTCTGAAAGCACCAGCCCCCTTGTGTGTTTCGAAGTTTTTGTGAGGCGGCAGGCAGCAACGCCCAGTATATCCATGTATATCCTCAGTATCACTGTCCAAGCATAACAGCACCCCAAGCGGGATCTCAGGGTATGCCCAGAATCTATAACTCACAGTGGTGCAGGACATTTTTGTATTGTGATTTACTATGAATGGAAGAATCCATCAAAGTGTTTGTTTTCTTCACGTTTTCGAGCAGTGGGCCTGATGTTTACTGTGAACAGGCGCTGATTTCAATAACCGATTGATTCATCGAGCCATACAACAAACCACCGAATGTCATGCTTATCACATGCTTGATATACGTGACGGTGCTCCATTCGGAAAGTGATGCTTGGTGATGTTTGCGCGAAGGTGAAAGACATGCTCTTGTCGCACGTGAACGATTTGGAGGAGATCAATCCAACTCACTACATTGCTGCTCAGCTCACCTTGCGCATACTGGGTAAGGGTGCAGAGGACATTCTCATCAAGAGGTTTTTTCTACTTTGATCTAATATTAGTGCATGTTTTCTGAAAAGCACCCTGTGTTGATACGTTCGAAGGGATCGAAGGGGAGATTACCCTGAATAGGTGATCCGGTATGACTTTATTGCATTGAATGGCTTCACCAAGTCAAGTCTTTCCCTTTGAAGTTTTGTAGGTTCTATTGGTTCATAGCTTCTTTGGTGCATCCAATTATACTTGCATGGACCGCAGGAAATAGCAGGTTTGTTTCCTATCAACTGCAATGTGTGACAGTGACCCTCCCACTAAGACATGGGTTGACGGTGGTCCGTAAGGGCTCAGGTGTGGTTCATTGCAGGGGGATCCAGCAACAGTGAGACTTCGAGGTGTAGATCCACAGTATGTGAGGCTAAGCTATCCATTGATTGTACCCCGCAGCTAACAACATGATCACCGCGAAAGCCCTGGTGCTACATCCAAAGTCACAAGATTCTCATGGCGGAAATCATGCGGCATCCATGCCAAGATGATCAAGCATTGTTGGAGCGGTTGCCCAGGCTGAACATGCTGGGCCTAGTTTTTTTTGCATTGGCCAACACCCACTTATTCCATTTGGCAGTGCTGATGGTGTGCCACCATGGGCGTCCCAGCAAACAATCATGCAGTATTACCATGGCCATACACTGATTTTGACTCGCCAAGATGCACAGATAGCTTTGGTTTCTTGTAGCTTTCTGATGGGTTTTGAGACTTCGGACAGGGAAAATTAATGAAAATTAAGCATGTCAAACACTTCAATGGTTTCATGGGTAGGTTCAACCAATCGTTAGCCTACCACATGGGTAGATCAACCGCTGCAACAAGTGTAACTGGTTGCCCCCCCCAACCGCCTCACTGCTTTGCCTGCGAGGTCTTGGAGATGAGTCTCGGATTTTGACGGCGGATTTTGGGCCGGTGGTTTTCACATGGATATGGGTCAAGCAGTTAACCAACCAGTGGTTAACTAGCTGGTTAATGGTTAATAATAGGGGAGAACAACTAGCAACTATAGGGGATATACCAGCTATATATGGCGAACTGGGTCAATATTAACCAACCAATAGTAGGGGATGATGACTTCACCAATGATAAGGAAAACCATGGTGAATGATAGGGGTACGGGGTGAACTGACCCACATCCACATGTTTTCACCCCAAACGATGAAATTTTGGTGCTGATCATAGCTGTCTATAGCCTATAGTGGCGAATAACGGCTGAATGATGGCTGGTAATGAATCAATGATGGTTGACAATAGCGGAGAATAGCCAACAAAAATGGGTCATTAAACAGTTAAACGCCTAGTCATGGTGGTGTTTCTAGGGGAACCCACAAAGCTATGGTTGTTTTATTGCCAAAAAAGGATGATTAGTGGATGATAATTGGGGGCACCCCTGTTTTGAAAAACGCCAAAACAATTTTCATTACTACCTAGAACTTCCCTGTGTGCAGAATTTCTGCCGCTGGTATTTGGGATGCTAATTTTAGCCTCTGTACAACAAGAACTGCCGCTGATTTGCAATTTCTGCCGCTATGAAATTCTGAAGTTCAGTCATGTTCCATCCAAATCGCCCATTGGCCACACAGCCTTTTAGTGGATCGAAATTTGCTAAACCCAGCATCCCTGCTCCAAGAAATGCCAGGGCCTCAGTTTTTCAACCCCTTTGTCGCTTTCTAAATCGGTTGATCTCCACATGAGCCTTGGTTTGGTAGCTCGTCAAAATGGTACGTTCGATGTTCCTAAAAGAAATGCGGCGGCTTTGCCGTGCAATCATACCGATGAACCCTTCTGAATTTGAATTATCAAATACAGCCGGATTCAACGTGAACCGACGTTGCTGTTGGATTGAAACATCTAAGTCAGTTCTGAAATGCATCATAGCATGGAGTTTGGAAATCATCCCAAACAAAGTCCACCCCTGCTCCATGGAAAAAGCTGCCAGGTTTGCATATGCCCATCCAAATCGGTGGCACGCACGACGTAGAAAAATCACACACGAAGGGCTTAGCCAAATACTGTGGCCAAAAATTCCTTGGGAGAATTGCAGGCCAGCTTCAGCACCTTTCCGCATCAAGGTAAAAGCTCGCTTCTCATCAGCAGAACAGCTGTCATCTTCAAGTAATAAAGCAGAAAGGAAGCGAAGCCATTTCAGTACCACAATTGTGTCAGCACCCTTACAACTTGAGTAAGGGAAAGCCCCTTTAGAGCCATGCAAGTTGAGAACAGTGAAGCCTCTAATACTTTGGAGGTTGAGTTTGTTCGCCAAGCAAAACAACTTGAGGTTTCCGAATGCCCTGTCCAGGCACTTGTCCATGGAGTTGCTTCCACCATTCTCGGAAAAACCTGAGCAATGATGGCAGCGAAATGAACTACTAGTGTTTTGTTTTCTTCACTTTCTATTTGAGGGGTTATCAAAAACCTTAACTGAAAACTATCAGGAGAGGAACGGTTCATGTAGCAAAGCAAATAGACACAAGAGGCCAGAAAGTTTCGTCCAACTCCAAGGCGGAAGATGTGAAAGGCATCCCTTCGCAGGAACTTAGCAGGCTTAGCATCATCAAATGGGATGCCCTTCCAGGGTGGATCTGAGCGCCATGGAATTGTAGCAAATTGTGTCGAGATCCATTGGGCATCATCATTGACATCCTCAAATGCAAATCCTGGCAGCCCCGCATCGCATTCATGGCAGCAAGCAAGCTCCCGAACATGGCCAACATTCTGGTAGCTGCGGGTCAGGGACCCACATTTCACCATCCATTCCATATCGAGTTTGAAACCAATGCATGCTGGATACCACTGTTGTCCATCAAAACCCACTGCACCTTCGTGACACAAGTTGCCCAGATTTGAGCAAACAGCATCCAACAAAGTGTTGAGCAGATTTGGAACATCTTTGTAGGCTTTTGATGGGTAGGCAAAAATCAAAAAGTGCGTGAGGTAAGTGCTGTGCTTGGTGTTGAGGGACTGTCCCAGTGGATCTCCAGCACTGCCCGGGGCACCGCCCAAAGTCAACTCGAGGCTCGCAACTGCACCTCTGCTTTTTGGTCGAGGCCTGTGACTGGGAGTCTAAGCCAATCACTCCTTGCATTGAAAAAATTTCAAGCGGTTGTTTCTTTTGTGTCCGTCCACCATCGCCATGCAAAGTAATGGGAATTGTTCTCCGCAAACGGTTCCATCCATGTTGGAACACTGGGTGGTCAGGATGTTCCTCTTTATAATTTGTCCAGAATGTCATTAGCAGCTGTTCAGATTCTAGCCCTGCAGAACCACCAAGCAATAACCATGGCAGCTTGGAGATCAAGGTGCCAAAAATATCAGATGGTTTCAAGAAAGGCATCACGACAGTTCGCGGCCCTTCATGGTGAACATGATCGGAGAGGGGAATATTCAAAGAGAGCCCGAACTTGTTCACCAAAGCGTTATGCAGTCGCCGTGCCTAAGTTCCCCAAGTGTAAGTTATCAATTGCTATGAGGGCCATGGGTTTAAACAATGGATGCTCCAGAGCACAAGTCAAGTGCGCAACAAACAAGTTTTCAAAACTCTTTTGACATGTACTAATTGCGTACATGTTGCATTTTTCACGTTCAACCCATACGAGCTCATGGTGCCTTTTGCGAAGGCCTTGCCATGCTGATCTGAGAGAGCTTTGGTCTTCTCTGCCAAAATGCGCGCTGGAGCCTCAATGGCCAAGATGCATGGTATCAGCTAACCCGTTTCTATTCCCAGAACTAGCTACTGTACTAATTTGGCATGTTTCTTTTTTTGGCATGTTTCATGTACGCACTCAAGAATCCCAACATTGTTGAAGATCTTGTAAAGGATTTAAAAACGAGAAACGCCATCAGCCACTTCCTCAATGGCTTGTCGTAGAACGGGCCCCGCTTCTTCAGGCTGATCTGGCATGTCCCAAGGGTGGTGGCAATGCACGATCACTGGTTGATAGGTGTTGTATATACAGTATAATACTCAAATCGGCTATGGGGAGCATCGAATAGGTCATGGAACATTTGATTTTAATTCGATTTGAGGATTGCGATTAATGCAAAATTTCAGCAAACATGACACGGTTGGGTCATCGATTGATTGCATTCAAGTTGAGCAATTGCGCCCCTGTTTTCCCACCACACGTTCCCCTGCGTGGTCTTCGTTGGAATGAATGCCAAAAGGTAGAGACTAAGCTAGAGCTGAGAGACGGACACGGCATGTGCAATGCCATGGTTATTGTACCAGGGCTGCAAGGGGTGTGGGGCTATCTCACATCAAATGTGATCCCCAACATCCATCAGCCACAAACCCTCCCATTGACCGATCAGGATCAATCAGTTGAAAAAAGGAACACTTGCAACCGCCAAGTCCCCCAAAGCAAATCAATACATAATAAAATCATATTGTATAATAACAAAATGTTGTATGTTTGGTGACTGAAGATACCCAGTTGCAAAGAACATAAATTGACTGTGACATTTGGAACACATCGAGGGATGTGTAGCGATTGCTAAAAAATGCGTTGTCACTCATTGCTCTTCCTTCACACGTTTCTTCGGCTGCTTGCCCTTCTGCTGCAGATACTTGACGTAAGGCCTCAACCAGCCAAGGGCATCCCAAGATTGTTAAAGGGAAATCAAAATAAAGAAGCCAAGCATAGCGAACCCTGCTAAGATCAGAAACACCCCGCTCACAAATCCCAACGTGCGATGCCATGAGGCTGCGCCCGGGCATTCAGGTTCAAGGACTCTCGGCACCTCAGCACGGGCTTGGTTTGTGCGACCAGTTGCTGGAATATGAAAGACTTGTTGTTGGGGTTAGATTTACGGGTGCGAAAGATTCTGAAACATTAGGCAATGATGTTTTGTGTCACCAGCAGTGCGCCGTTGGATGACATGGAGAACATCAACACTCCGATAACTCGACAATGCGTACGGTTGATACAGGTTTCACAAAAGGCAAGTTGAAATGCAGTTGCATGTTTTACTGTTCAAGCCACAGAACATGTATAAACAACACTGTTCTTGCATGAAGCACTCACTGCAAACAAAGCGCAGATTCTTGACCTTCTGGAAATGCTCCTTCAGTTTGTCCTGCTGCCTTGGCCGAATGAAGCCCCGTGTTTTGCTACGATTGGAATCCAATCAGGAATTGTCACGCGTTGTCACTTCACTTCATAGTTTATAGTTTATGAATCCATTATAATATACAATGAAAATTCTATATATGTTCCTTTGAATATTTTTCCTTTAGGTGCAATCAAGCTGCACATGCGTAAAGCCATCAACGATACCAGCAGAATTGCAGTCAGAGATGGTGTCCGCATTCGTACCAAGTTTCTTCGCATAGTCACTGGCTTTTGCGATCAACCTCAATCGCTGCAGGATCACGCTGGTCAGCAGGTTGGAACTTACAACATTGCTGTTGCTGGGTGGCTTGGACAAATGAAGGGGCATGAAAGTGAACATGTTCATGAATGAAGTCAGGGAACGGTTTCATAGTCGGGTTGTTCGCATCCAGCTGCGATCCAAGATCATGCATCTTCATTTGCCACTTGCTGATACAAGCTAGGATCTTCATGATGTAAGAACTTGGGAGAGCATCACTGTCCATCTCAGGGAAAGAAATCATTTTCAATGATTTGGCTTCCTCTGCAAGACTTCCAGCTTGGTCCGTAAGAGCAACATCTTCTGATCAGGGTTTCAATATGCGCACAGAGAATTAAACCAGCCATGATGACTATAGGTGAGCTATTTAAAACACATGGAAGGCCCCATATTTTTACAACCATGGCGAGAATCATAGAGACCCAGGGTGTTCCATTCTCCCATTGCTGTTGGCAAAACTTAGGATTTTCTTATCGGGAAACATAACGGGCTAATTAACATGTCACCATGCCAATCCCCAACATGCCACCTGTGCTGGAACTAAAAGGTTTTCAACAATTATTTGCTACCATCCCCACAAACAAAAAACATCGCCACCACCACCACCACCATCACCACCTGGGGCATACTCGATTTCCTGATGCTCCCATTCGCCAAGCTCCAAGTTCGCATCAAGGTCAGCATCATCCGAGGACTCAGACTCAGCCCTTGTCGTCTCTCGGTAGCGTTTCCTAAGTGAGTTGGATGGGCGAGAAAACGCATACCATTCAGGTTAAAGAGTTGTTTGGACAAAGCCTCAGCCTTGTCAAAAACATTGGGTAATTCTAAATGTTAATTCTCCTCAAGGCCTACCCAGGACATATCGCATAGACATTATGATAGCATGTCACATGAATCCACATCACCTCAGAAACTGAACGGTGTGGAATGAAACATCTTTCTTTTTGAACCTGGGCTCAATTTCTTGCCACAAAGGTTGCCTTGGACCCAGTAGACATTGACATTCTTCTCGTACAAGTCTTTCCTCAGGCGGATGCAAACAAAAGTTGAAGTGCTTTAGGGTACAATTCTTTGAGAGAAACCAAAACCTTCCGTAAACAGAAACAAATGCTAAGATACGCCAAGGGATTGAAATCATCAAAAAATGGATCCACCAAAATTTCATGTTTGCTGGGAGTTGGTTCTACATTCTTATATTGTTACTTCGGAACTGAGTTAAAAGAGGCAGATGCTCAATGCTCAGCATGGCTCCTGTTGGCTTGGGCACCGAAACCTGAAAAAATGACCCCCCAATTTTTTTAAAAAATAAGGGGGGTCTTTTAAGGGGCGGGTGCCCGAAAACTAATTTAAAAGGGGAGTTTCAAAACCGTTTCGGGCACCCCTAGTTTTGCATAACTTCGGAACTTGTCGAGAAAACCGTTCGGTCATGAACATGATCCAGAGTCATACCCGAGATAAACATATTCCATATGATAGCCAAAGGCACCGGATCCATCCCTTCTTCCTCTCACATGTGGCTTTGATGCTCTTGATTCGAGACCTTAAGAGAGAAGGAGAAAACAAAGAACAAATTCTGTTGCAACAAACATTGACAGAATACAGGTGGAACACTTCAACTCAACCAACAAATGAAATGAACAAACGATCAATACATTTCAGTCTGAAATAACATTGTGCTATGTTGGGCTATGATACTCTGCTATGCCATCATCCTTCATCTCCGTCTCCGACATGAACTTTCCATCCACCCGCATGTCATTCTCTGAGACTTTCTCTTTGATCCGCTTCATGGATTTGCGGACAAATATGTCCTGGTGCGTTTTGGTTCTTAGTTCTTTTCTGGTTCCCGTACAGCATCACATGCCAAATCTGTTACACACCGATTTGTTACAAGCTGATACTTATGCGATCGATGATATTATTAAATCACAACCGTAAACAAGGCTAAAGTATACACAACACATTCGACATGTTTCCCCGCAGGAATCCTTGTCCAGACCAGATCGTTGAAACTCATGGAGTAACTGGTTTTGATCTCCCCGTTTCCATTCATCAATCAACTCCTGTGGCACTTTGAAAGTGCCATCAGCCTTTGGCTTCATGAGCCGATCAAGCCGTTTCCTCATGCTGGACAAAGACAGGGTAGCGCAGAGCCCTGTAGCAGCCCGAGCGCTTGCGTTGCCGAGGCTGGCACTGTGGTCAGCACTGCTGATGCTGACACCGCCGAAGGACAAACGGCGCTGCGGCGGGGTCTGCGGGGGCGGAGATTGTTCTGGTTCAACGTCATCAATCTGGGTGTCGGCATATGGGTCAACCTGAACAGGGGTTGTAGACAAGACCAAATTGAAAAACGAACCATACAACCAGTTCACCTTATAACCATCTATTCTCCAAAACAAAGAATCAAAAACAGGTGGTTGTTTGATTGCACGTTAAGCAGTTTTGTGTTCATAAATCATTTGGAGGAATGCCCAAATTAACATATAATAAAGTTAGTCAACGCGACTTGCAAGATCACGGAAGCTTTGAAAATCAAACACGGCAAACCTTGGGGTATGCGCAAGCTAATTCTTGATCAGCAATAAAATGAAAGAATCACATAGGCGATGTTGGCTAGGTTCCCAAACCTACCTGCGCCACACCACTGTCTGGGCCAGCAGAATGATCAGAAGCACGCACAGGGGTGGGAACTGTTCGAGGCACTTCAGCCATACGCTTCTGTAATTCCTGCCAGGTGTGAGGGGAGGTCGAATCGGATTATACATCATACAGTAAAGATTTAACAAACAATTGTCATGAATAAAATGGTTCATGGTTTCATGATCATGGTCCTCTAAACGGGCAAGCTCAGCTTTGAGCTGATCGGAGTCCATGGATTCATAGACATGGGCTGCCAGAGCTGCTTCTCCGTCCATGAGGGTTGCAGAACTATAAACACGAGATTGGAATGAGATCCCCAGCATTTCTTGCTTGTCCCAAAAATGCTGTCCGCACAAAACTGCCGCTAACCCGGTCAAAACCGCCGCCAACCCGGCAAAAACTGCCGCTAATTTTTTGTACTTTTTTGAAATTAATGATTGGTTTCCACTCAAAGATTCCATGATCAAACATTTCATGATCAAACATTTCATGAACAGATCATATGATTATCAATTGATTCATGAACTGACTTTAAAACAATCATATATGCAATGATCATATTTCGTTTGCTAGCTCATAGATTTCATGATCATAGATTTCATGATCATAGATTTCATGATCATAGATTGCATGATCATAGATTTCATGATCATAGATTTCATGATCATAGATTTCATGATCATAAATTTCATGATCATAGATTTCATGATCATAGATTTCATACATATCATATATTACATGTTGAATATCAATAATGACCATTTCATGAAGAACAGAATCAATTGAACTTTAAAATGCTTTCATGATGAGCTTTGATCAGAACCCCCTCATGAATTGATCCATGATATGATACGCTCACATCTATAGCGCGGTTCCCCATCACCCAACATTTTTTCAGCTCACTTCAACCCATCAGAATGCCAGGCTCCGGCTCCAAGCAACAAGCTGTCACATGCCTGGGGCCTCAAAGTTCAGTTGGCAGCACGGACCGCCAACCGTTGGGAATCACAAGCCGTTTGCTACCCCTACAGTACTTCAAGACGTCCCTCAAGTCACTGCAAGGGCACCAAAGGTCATCAAAGGTAGCTTCCTCAAACATCTCCATGAGGGTCTTGTCAGTGGATACCTTGGGCTGAATCAATGAATTATTACATGAAGCTCAGAAACCCTGAGTTCTCCCAAAGCAAAATGATTTTCACGAGGATTGGAAAGGAGCTTAAGCACTACAGAGCAGAACCAATGGATGATAACAAAATCGACTCGTTGGAAATTATTGTGTCCTAATAGTTCATGACTAAATTTCAAAAAAGATGCAGGAGGCAGCGAAGCATGATGCCGATCGGTCGCAAAACCAGGAAACAGCTCAACCACGTGACGCGCAAATCTCCACGTATATTGCCTTAATTCAAAGTTCATCATGAACGTGGAATTGCATAGTGTACCATAACAAAAAACACGCAAGTGAAAACATTGCTGTACACCGCATTGATGTATTGATCCAAAGTACTGGGTTCCTTTGAGATCCTTTGTCCCCTGCCATTTTTTTTCCCATCCTTATTCCATCTCTTCGTGGTTTTGATATCGCATTTCCTTTCTGATGGAAGTAGGGGCCCCAGATCAAGTGCCCGGATCCTGCTCGATGTAGACCAAAGCCAGGTCCGTTTCCATGTCAAAGCTAAGTGCTTCTTCATCCACAGAGCTGTTTTGAATACCTGGGACATGGCGATGGAAGGGTTCATGTCGTACCATTAAATTCATATACCATCAGCTCAAGAAATTGACCAATCATTTAAGGCAAATCACTGGTATGCCGAGCGATTGGAGTAGTTGTACCATCCAAACAAATCTTGGGTGCATCGCTATGAGACTGTTGTGCGGGTTCTCCATCACAATTACCCCTCCGGCACAAATAATGAGGAGCATCAGAATGACACTCCTCAGCGACGACGTGAAGTCACTACAGGCAGGATCACTATATGGTTGAGTTGAACCAAGGGGACGTGGCCAGAAAACCAATACCAATAAGAAATGACAAGTCTCCGTGACAACAGCTTGTTGGACTTTCGAACTGAAGGGACATTCTCATTACCTTCCGGTACCAATATGTCTCGATCACCAGTGCCCCTGTTGATGGGCACGAATGAAGAGCAGCATACTGCAAACAAGCCCACCAAATCGTTGAAGGAACTTCGCAGAATCAATTTGATCGCCAGGACCATCCCCGCATTGGAGTTGAGATCAAGGGGGTTCCGCTTCCCCGACCTATGGGCTGCCTTTTTGCCATATTCCAAATCATATCCCACTGCTCGGTATCCAACACGTTCAGAGAGCTGGGCGATTCTGCCAACACCAGCGAAATACTCTATTACTTGGATGTCTTGCTTGGTATCCACAGCCGGGTCCTCCATCCAAGAAATGAGCAGGACTAAGAGGATGATCACCTTGGGACCCATCTGAAGCATAACCATGGCGAGTCCAATTTGGATCAAAGATTTTCACAATATCAAATATTCAACCAAGGGACTTTGGGAATCTTCATGGCAAACATTCGTCGGAAAAACGTATCCAGTTCACCAGGGCTCATGGCTGCATACCAGATTAAGACGGTTCAGTTGAGCACTTATGGCCAAAGGAATTCGGCCATGAATTTTCAAATTGAATGGAATTGTTTGCTGCCGGACATGAGCTGACAGGTGGTAAGGTTGATCCCAGCAAGACGTAAACTAGCCAGGAAAACCTTTTTTGTCGTATTTGGCGCCCACGCCAAACTTGGCCAGGCCTACTTGACCTCGCCGAAGACCATACATCACCTGCCAAGCAAGGCAATGGGGATCTTGGGAACTGGATGCGATCGATGGGTCAAGTGAAAAGGGTCAAGAGGAAAGGGTCCATGGCCACTGAGAAAAGAAAAAATGTGTTCAACTAATCATCCCAGCTTGTGGACAGAGTCTTTTCATCGAGAGCCGCTGAAGTAAGCATGCCCCTGGAAACGAGGCAGGATACCAATCCATGAGTGATACACTCATGATGCCCAAAACACGTGTGTATGACACACGCGTTGACCCACTTAAGATTGGTGGCATAGTTTCACATACCACTGCACGCATACAGCTTCCAGCATAGGGTATGTTTATTTGGCTTAAATTCAATTTGTTTATAAGTCTTGCATGATTTCAGTGGTTCGAAGCTGTTAGGAAAGGAAGCTGCCATGCGCACACAAAAGATCAAAAGGCCACATTGGTAGTAGTCTGTTTACTCTACAGACTCTTCTGTACCATCTCTAGGAAGTTTCCAACACAACCAGCAGCCAAAGACTTGTACTCAGAGGGATCTGCTGAGCGATTCTCGTTGAAGATCTTCATCACACAGTTCCACCAAGGCTCCTTGAAAGTTCCAAGGGTCGATCACGAACCGCTGCATAGATGATAGATATAATAGATCAAGTAAATCCAGAGAACAGGAAACACTTTAGACATTTGTTGTCGGTGTGGATGTCTTTTGTTCAGGAAAGCCGAGCACACAAAACTTTGTTTAAACAAAAAACCCAGTCCTCCCAGGAGTACACAGATCCCCCAAGCTCAACGATCTTGGGCCCCACCATCGACCTAAAGGTGTCCCGGATAGCCTGCCAACGGTCACGGGCTGGTGAAGTCTTGGGATACGGTCGTCGAGCGAAAGAAGGGACTGCGTCTGCTGCAGGCGCCTTCCTTTTCTTCTTCTTCTCTTCTAAACCCTTTGACGGTTCCTCTGCTGCATCCTCCTGGGCTGGACTCTTTTCAGGCTCTGCATCAGCACTGCTTTCCTTCTCGTTTGCATCACCTTTCTTCGTCTCCTCTACCTCCATAGGTGCCTCTGGCTTGCTGCTTGAACTTGATGCCTTCTCCTTCTCCTTCGAACCTACTGCCTCCTGTTGGTCACCATCGCTCTTCTTCTTCTTCTTTGGTGGCTCATCCTTGGCAGCCTTCGTACCATCTTCTTGATCATCACCAGCACCTGAACCATCCTTTCCTGTAGCCTTTGCCTTGGCTTTACACTTTGCTTCTGCCTTCTTTGCTGCTGCCTTCTTTGCTGCTGCCTTTGCTTTAGCCTTGGCCTTTGGTTCGGCCTTTGCCTTTGCCTTTGCCTTCGCTTTTGGTTTTGCAGTGGCCTTTGCTGCTGGCCTCTTCTTCGATGACTTCGGTTCATCATCCTTCTCATTCGCCTCATCCTTCTCATCCTTCTCATCCTTCTCATCCTTCTCATCCTTCTCCATAGCTTTTGCTTCGACTTCCTCATCATCTTCCACCTCCTCTTCTTCTCCCTCCTCCTCCATAGGTTCCTTCTCCTTGGTGCTGGCTTTGGTCTGCTTGGCAGGCTGTTTGCCACGCCCTCGTCCGCCACCTCGTCCACGACCTCTACCTTTACCTTTGCCTTTACCTTTGCCACGTCGCTTCCTTGAGGCTGGTTTGGCCTCATCTCCTGCTTCCTCCGTGTCCTTTGCATTGTTGCCCTTCAACTTGAATTGCGCAACTCTGCTCACAACAGGGGCACGCTCATCATCCAATGGCTTCGACTTGGAAGGCATCTTGGTCTTCAGATCTGTAAGCTTCCCAATGGCATCCTCAAGGCTGTAACCCTTGCCCTTCATGGTCTCCAGGAAAGCCAGTGGATCGATCTCCTGATACAGAATCTGAGCCTCATCATCGCTTCCAGAATCGATGGCAATGGATTCTGCCTTCCTTCGCTTCTTCTCCTTGGGCTTCGTGATCTCTTCCACTGGGCTCACAGCAGATGATGCTGAAGGACCCTCTTGGCCATCATCCTTCACCTCGCCATCATCCTGGACCTCCTCGGTTTTCGCATCCTCCTCTTCCTTGTCCTTCTTTTCCTCAATCTTTGCGGCAGGCTTCACAGGTGATGAACACCTTTCCTTCTCCTTCTCATCGTCTCCTTTCTCCTCATGCTTTTCTACTGGCTCTAAAGCTGATGGGTTAGCAGCTTCATGACGTTTCTCCTGAATCACTTCTTCTGGAATCTGAGCCGGGGAGCTCCCTCCCTCCCTTTGATTCCCCTGATTCTGAGCCTCATTTTCATCAAGCTCCCCCCAATTTCCAAGCTGCTGCGTAGGAGCTCTGAGAAGCTTCATCTTTTCAGTCAATTGATCTTTGGTCATAGGAGTTCCTAGAAGCTTCATCTTCTCAGCCAGCTCCTCTGTTTCTTCACCATCCGTTTCCGTCTTGCCAGTGTCTTCAACACGCCACTGTGATTCAACAAGTTCAGCTTGATGCCCCAAGCTTTCAAGCTGGAAGGCTGCCTCTGCATCATACGGGAGGGTTTGCAGACCATCAGTGCAAGGAGTTGCTTCAGGTACCTTCAGCTCTTTCATAGCTTTCACTTCACTCTTCTTGGCCATGATCTGCCTCAAGGGGTTGGCTCGGATAAAGAATGCACACAAGAAAGGCCAAGCTCAAAAGAACATATTTCATCAATCAAAAATTGTTTTGATTGCATTTAGCTTCTAGGTTATAAGCGAATCCCAATCACCCCAAGCACATTGCCTGATAAGCTCCATGCGTGCTGCAGGGTCATCGAACTTGGTCTTCTCGGCTTTAGGGGCATCATCAGGCTCAGACTTGGTGTTCTCGGCTGTAGGGGCATCAGCAGGCTCAGACTTGGTGTTCTCGGCTACAAGGTCACCAGCTCCACTTGTCTCAGCTTCGTTCACATCAGCAGCCAAGAGCTCATAGCCATCAACTTTCAAGACTTCATCACCTTCAACAACAATGAAGCCCTTCTCGGCATCCTCCAGGGACTTGGCTTCCAGCTCAACCATGCTGGTGCCTCCTTGCAGCTCATCATCGTCATCTAAAATTTCTATCACATCCTGCCCTTCTTTCTTCCGTTCGGCCCTTTCAGCTTGCAACTCTTTCAATGCCTTTCCCCAGTACTTGTACATGATGTTGTAGAAATCACTGACTCCTTCAGCCTGTGGGCAAGCAATCTGGATGGGAAAGGAGCCGGCGCTCAAATGGGGGTGGGACCAAAAAGCAATGAGGGGCCCAAAGAAGAAAGCATACTGCGCTTTAACTAAGCTCCACGACGGGAAGGGCTGTGTTCTGCACCGGTTCGTGCATCCGCTCCACAACGGCGCAAAGAGTGAGAGAAGAGTTTTTTCAAACCCCAACCATCATGGTGAATGGCCACTGGATCCTTTGGCATAGAAAGTAGGCAGCGAAGCTTCCAGACCTTCAGGGACTTGTATATATTATAAGCTCAATCTTTTAGTTGAAACAATTATGGCTTGGTTCCAATACTTCACAGCTTTACTTGACCTTACACACACACACACACACACGCACACACACACACACGCACTCACACAAACAACATTAAACTTTAAACCAATCATTGTTTTCAACTATTGTTCTTCCACACCTGTGCTTTCAGGAAATTGATGCTAGGTGGCTTGACCAGTTCAGATTGGGAGCAATGAAACTCCGCCAAGATGCACATGACCCGGGAATTCAATCCCAAAGCATCCAGAGAAATCACATTGGTTAGCTCTGGGCTTTGCCACTTGATCAACATTCCCCCATCCCTGAGTAGCTCTCGGACAAAGCGACTGTCTTCGAACTGCTCTGCCAGGCGGAAATCACAAACCTTACCTCTCGACTTCTGAGCGAAAGATGGAGGAGAAGGCGTGGGCTTGGGAAGTGCAGCCACACCGGAAGCACTGGTGTCCCCCGTTTGCGGTTCCGCTTTGACAGCAGAGGACATGGCTGAGGATGGTTTTAAGAAAAAAGAAAAGCACAAAAAATGTATGTCATTGAGCGATGATCCACTTTTTGTGTGCGTGTGCAATGGATCTTGCTTGACAACCTAGTGGCTCTGAAGCCAAATTGCAATGGACCACGCATAGTTGTTAGGTCGTGGCCATGGCAACTGGGGCCCAAGTGAAGTGGCACTTCAGATTGCTCTCCTTCCCACCGCGCCTGCAGGTATGATCTTTGTCCTTGTCCATCTCCAAAGCGCGTGCAGCGATGAATCGCTGAGAAAAGTGCATCAAGTGGCTGGGGGATGCTAAGGAGTTGGAACCTATCTTAACACCAATAGACCCAGCTTCTTTACTGGTTGTTTATGGGTTGTGGTTTACTTCATTGTCATACTGATTGGAACCCATTGTGTTTTGTATATGAACACTGAATGTGCAAGAAACGCCTCTGAGTTGCAGGAAATGCCTGCAAATGACAAATCAGGATTTTGCAGCAAAGGCAGAAAAAAGACAACCCCAGGAGGCTGCAGGTATGATTGTTGCGGTTAACTGAGAAAGGTACAGAACGGCGCATGCTGCATGCTTGTTGACGAGTGCGTTTCGACAATGAATACTGCATCCTTTGGGGCACATATAGTACTGGATATGTTTAACATGTTTGGCTTGCAAACCTGAAGATGCAAAGCAACAAGAAAGTGGTTTCAGTTGCTTCGGTCATCTTCTTATTGTAGCATTGGCAGATGTGTTCGCCGCGGCTGTTCAGACGTAAACACCTACCCGGGCGTCCCGCAGTCTTTGGATTGTGAAAACGCCTGTTTCGAGCCCGAAAACTGTGGAAAATATTGTCAGATCTTTACAACATCCCCATATATTCGTTGGTAACTTGCCAGCTATTTACTGTAAGCTAGCCGCAAAAAGATTTGCACTTCGTGCCCATGATCCTTCATCGCTAATCACATGTCAAAGGCTTTGGGGGGTATCTACATCCCAATGGAATTCCGCAACCCAAGCTTGATTCACCATGGTGTGTCCACGTTTGATGCTTGTTTTTTGATGTTTTTTGTCAGCAATGTTTGTCCCCCACTGTCTTTGCCGCAGCAGCAGTGCACCGCAGTGTGCAGACATGTGTGGCATGTGTACATAAGAACTGACACACATGTGATGGCCGAACAGAGGCACTCATTTGCAAAGTCCGAAAAACCATGGTCATTGGTTATTGACCCCCTATATTAGTATAACAATTGTTAGCACTAGCGATGATTAACCAACAGTGGATCTACCGCTACAAAGTCCCTGTAAGAGAGGAGTATTCATGAGATGATGGGCAAAACAAGATCGTCCTTTCTGTTCCTGAGCTCACCCTTAGCGCAGCTATAGCTTACCATAGCTTAGCGTAGCTCAGCAAAGCTTAGTTTGCTGTGATTAATTTTGCCTTGGCCATTTTTGCCATTTCAGAATTCAGATTTCCAGTCGGAACTCGGAACCCTCCAATGGTGGCCACTTGGCTCATCCCAGGACGCCCGTGATCTCCGTGGACTCCACTGCCTGTCATGTGATCAAAGATGTGGTGAATGACTTCCGCATGAGGGGCTTCTTGGCCATGCCGTGGGATCATGTTAAGGTTTCTAAGTGATCTGAGTCATTTATAATTAATAGCAAGAAACCCACCACTTTTTGAGGGGGGTCCCTATTTTCTAAACTAAACATTCCCAGCAATGCGACCCATGGGCCATGCATTCATTCTGCAGGATCAATCACAATTTTTTGTGGCTGTTGGAACACAACCTTTGACTACCGATGGTATGTGTCTCGCGCCGTGTATTGCCATTGGCGGAGTCAAGTACGCGCAATCTTTTTAGACCCTGCCAAATCCAGCACATTATGTAAATGTTGTGTGCCATCGATTACCTTGTCATTAATTAATTACCGTTAAGTCTTTGGGACTAACACATATTGCTTTTGTTAGGAGATTGAAATAGTTATGGGGAAATTGAGGGTCAAGTTCTCTATAGTTGTTTGCTAACTTTTTCACTTCTCTCATCACCAAATACATCACAATCACCAGGGTTGCTGTTGCCAACCAGTTCCCATGCAACTGTTGAGTGAATGTCCACGTGCTATGTATTGGTTGCAACATTTGCAACGAAATCTATGAATGGGATCCCGTCGCAACCAGCGCTGGGTATGCCATGTTGATACACCGCAAATAGCCTGGCCATGGTTGATGATGAAGCACGGGTCACTATACATGCATTGCATTACATTGCCACTATTTGCCATTGCATCATGATTCCTGGAGGTCCAGCTCTGAATATGCCCCTGATATTTGATAGCAGATAGGCACATATCTATGGTTGAACAGCTGGTAGTTCATTGAAGGCTGGATCTACCACTGGACCAATCACCTTGAGCCACTACCAACTGCCAAGTAGTCACCGTAATTATTGGGTTCAAACTCACTATGGCCAGAATTTGATCTACTAGCAGTGCCAACTACTAATCACTGTTAAAAATCTGTAGCCAGAATGCTGGTAGCTTATCACTTATACAGTATACCTCCACTCCCGCATCTGCTTGGGGAACCCCCCAGCTTCACCACAAGCCTTCCGCACTTCAGCGCTGGCCACCAGGCATGCACGTGGCCTTCGCCATGACGGGGAATCGAGTGGAGAAGACGTTGCGCAAGGCGGGCTTGAGGAAATTCATCGGCGACCAATGGTTCTTCCCCACGGTGGAGGACGGGGCAGAGCGTGGCCGGGAGTAGCGGATTGGAGTTGAGCCACGTATTCGGAGCTCGAGCTGCAAGAGCTGCGCCGTCGGATTGGAGAATCCTACAATGGAAGTTCAAAAAGTCAGAAAGTATTCTGGGAGCCTTCATCAACAACTGTTTCAGCAGAATCTTGAAAAGATAATCAAACACCATCAAGCAACCATGACAAGTGAATGATCATCATTCATCGACTCAGTAGTCTTGAATCATGACTTGATACATACCCGTGAGTTCCCACCATCCATACGAATCAATGCCACGGGCCGCCCTTTCTTACGCCATTTCGTAGGAGGCGGTGCAATACTGCGTCAAGCACCAGCATGCCAGGCACGACCCCGGTTGGTGCCGGTGGCTCATGGTGTAGAACCATGGATGCTGACACATGACCCTTAGTGAAGGGTTACTCTCCGGCAAACTAAGCTGGAAGTGGAAAATCCACCATTTACAGTGGTTTTACCAACAAGAATGGTGATTTTTAGCTTCCAGGTTAGTTTGCCAGAGGGTAATCAACCGTAATGAACGGTTCATGAAACCTATTGGATGGCAAATGAACCTTTGAATGATGAATGAACCTTCATGAACGATTCATGAAGCTATCGAATTGCCAAAGAACCTTTATAGTGAATGATGAATGAACCTTAATGAACGATTAATGAAGCGATGGAATATCCAAAGAACCTTTATAGTGAATGATGAATGAACCTTAATGAATTAGGGGCTTTACATTGGTGAATGATGATGGTTCATGATGGGCAATGATGGTTGACCAGGCGGGGTCGTGGCAATGCCTTGGCCGTCATTGAGGCGACGTCAGCAGAGTAAGGAGTCGGCTGGGGAAGAGAAAGTGGCCAAGATGGATGAGAGACTTGGATGTTTAATGATTTTCATCGGTTGTCCTAGGTGCCTGTTGGTTCAGATAGGCCGCTTGGGGGATGAGAGACTTGACCCAGCTCGACTCTCCCATTGCTGTCGTTTTTTTTGATTGAGTCCTTTTTCGCTGAGTTTTTCTTCTTGTGGATTCTTGTGGTGGTTATAGATAGTCGAAAAAGTGTGG
>VSDK01019300.1:238406-288482 GCA_009767595.1 Symbiodinium kawagutii | reverse complement strand
TTCCCTACTATTAACTAATGGTTGGTTGATTGACCTTTTTCTCATAGGGTCGGTTTGACCGGCAGCCAGACAATCATGCGATATATTGACGATGGTCAATAGTAGTGGTGAATTCCCGGTGGACAATGATGGTCATGGGAAGTGTCCATTCTTGAGTGACTGAACATTGAACATGGTTGACGGAGGATGACTTAGCGTTGGTTGTTCAACCGTCGAACGCATCCCCAGCGACCTGGAAAAGTGTGGGCCCTTGAAATAGGTTGCCGCGTGATGCACCGATGCCGGCCGGTCCCATGGCCCGCTGCCACTGCCAGGCGGATGTCTACCTGGCTGTCTCCCAGCCAACATGTTGGGCCGCCGGAGCGATATCGGCTAAGCCGAGGAACCGTTGGTATAGCTTCGCGATCTCCAAAGGCAAAGTTCCCTGAGGAAACCTGGAGCAGTCGCTCATGCCAGCCCGAGCTTGGAGGATATCCTGAACGTGTGCAAACGAATTTGTGTCAACAATGATGATAACGTTTTACTTAATGATTTTAGCACGTGGTTTTGTAACTAAGGCATGTTTCACTATTTCTGGTAGTGTTCCACAGTTGTACATTGATGCATACTGATTGTTGTCTATCAACAGGGATCTCCTACTGGTACTCGATTTTTGGTTGTTGTTTTCGTGTGGATGTGGCAAAGGTTCCAGCAGTGTGCTGGTTGCACAGTACTACAGTAGCAGCACATCTTGCCATTCCATGAAACAACATGAAACAACAGCCATTGTGGAGCAACTAGCTTGGCTGGCACACGGAGACTGTATCCTCTCACTCACTCCTGTGTTTGATTTTCGTTGTGGCTTTTGCTATGATGTAGGCATGGTTCTCGGTATGTCCGCGGTATGTCCGTGAATAAACAACCTTCAGAATGGCAATTGGAATGCCGGGGCCCATGGGCTCAAGATGACTTAAGCAACGACGATGCCTCCATTGCCAGCCTGCAATGATTGTGCATGAGCCATGCCCAACAACAAAATTCATGGAGAGGGCAAAGAAGTGCACCACTGTGATTTCCAAGCATACTTTGATCAAAAGATGTTGCGACTGACTCATGGGCAATGCCTGTCATGCGGAAGCCAAACAAACGTCGCTTAGATAGCTCGTTCATTCGCAGCCGCACGGGGCCGCACTTGAGCCCCAGCCCACTTGATTTCTCTGTGGCCCGGGGAAGTTGGAGGGTGCTGCGAAAGCTGAAATTTTGTAAAAAGCTGCTGCACGTAAGGAGGTGTCGCTTGAGATGAGAGGCTGACCTTCGAACAGGTCATTGACATGCCAAATAGTGGTGACAAATAGCAGTGAATCATACATGTCATATGTGTTTGTTGATTCAAGTATGTATATGCCTATGCATTGCTTGTTTACAAGCTTGTATATTTGAAACACTGCAATTATGCAGCTTTTCTGCTGTTGCCGGGTCCCGGGTATCAAAGGACCCTCATGAGACCTGAACAGGGGCCCCAGGTCAATCTATAAAACTGCAAGAGCCACGGGTCTCAAGCAGATGCACCGGCTCCGATTTCTTTGATAATTTGGTTGGTGGTTTCAAACCTGCTTATTTTCCCTATAGCAAATATTAACACATGGTCATGGTTGGTTGACAAATATGTTTCATAGGGAATGAAACCACCAACCACTTAGAGTATAGCACCTCACGACGAGGTCGAGTCAAATCTTTGAATCCGTAGGGCGGCAGTTTCGAGTAGTTTCTGGCGAGTCAGATTGCCAAGATTTGCATGAGACAAGGACCAACAACCGCCACAAAGCAAAAGAAACCAGAACAAACCAGTCAGCACATGTGCATGATGCCATTTATTCACTTGTTTTTTCTTCGCCTCAGGTGGTCTCTAGATTTCAGTTTCAGTGCCTCATCATTTCCCCTCTCCGTCTCCTGCAAAAAAGGTTGTTCTATTTGTCGTTTTGTTCATTTTTTGAACTTTGGAATATGGTGGGGGTATCATGTGATATCCAAAATTTATAAACCAAAATATTTCAGAGCTTCTTTTCTGGGGCGAATGTACTCGGTTTTGGGCTCTCATGGCGATAAGTTTCACTGTTTGTTGCCTGTTGTTTTCTGAAATCTAAATCGTACTTGTGGCAGACAGACGGCTATGATCATCAATCCTCAAGCAGAAAGAGAAAGGGTGGGGCTGGTGCCTCCTAGGTCCCATGTGCGAGTATAAGCCTATGCTGGCACCTCAACATACCCAGGGTCCATTCTAGTACAAGCATCCACCATGCTTTGGCTGCGGAAAGATTTTGGGAGAGGAGCAGAATTCACCGGGGGTCACAGACAGATATGTCTGGATTTTGATGGTGGTAAAAATGGCATGCTGCTTGTGTAAACTAGGATCCTGGAAATCATGATGTGGCTGAGGTAGAATGAATACTACATGATCAGAGTGTTGCCATGTCACATGTCACGTGACGGAATTGCTGATGCAACTGCACGATTTATGCAACAGAAGCAAGGTGAAAGCATGCCACCACGATTATCAGATGATTCATCAACACAATAACGGTCAACCCTTAGAACAATTTCGACATTGATGTCAGTGCCTTACAGCGCAGTTTCAACAACGGCGCATTTGCCGGGAAAAATGTGTGCAAGCGCATGCGTGCGTCAGGAAAAACGACCAGAGACGTTGCACTAGAAGACATGTCAAGAAACATGTGGGAACGTTTGGGAACCTATGCTAGAGATTGCGAGGCATCAGGCCAAGAAACACGTGTAGCAGATTGCAGGTTAAGAGTTGGAGTCGCCCAACTTGTCATGTGGTGCCCTTGACGTGTCATGTGTTGGGGGCCAGGGGGCCAAAGGGAGCGCATGAGGCATAAACGTGAGGATCAGTTGAAACAGTGAACGTGTTTCGATGGAATGAACATGTATCCACGCACACTTATTGTATGTGAACTCGCAAGCCCAATCAAGGACTTGTATCTAGTAGTTTTGCAGAAGTACTGATTGGAAACACACATTGACGCAAACAAATCCATTCCAAGCTGGATGGCTTGGAGCTACGTAACTTGGAATTCTTTGGTCCTTCAATCCGTTCGCCGCCGACCCTTTTTCCAGGAGCGACTGTGTCAAAATCTGCGCAGCGCTGCAGGAATCAGTTTTCATTGTGAAGAGGACCGACTGGCCGAAAAGAGCGCCGCGCGACACAGCCAGGGGGATGCGAAGGTGGAATGTTGATGAGCCTGGAAGGGGTTCATGGCGACTGGTGAAGGATGACCTTGCAACCTATATACATATATATATATATATACATATATACTCAGTTTGTATATACATGGGAAAATAAGATCTCCATGGAACTGGTTGGAAGTAATCCTGCAGCATGGGACCAGGGAAGCGCCGGACTGGGACCCGACCTAGGCCCGGAATTGCCTACAGCCACAGCGATACCAAAGGTATGAGAAGGCGCCGCTTGGTGAGGATGTAAATGGCTATGGGTCAATATGAACCATCAATAATGGTGGATCACAACCAACAACCTATAGGGAAAACAATGGTTAAGGATGGGGAACCAGGGGTACAGGGTTTTGACCCACAACCAAATGGGCCAGACCGACAACTTGGTGAAGATATGATGCCAATCTGAAGGAAAATTTATAGAATGGCTCGGTATGTGGTACATGCCTTGGTGCTGCGGCGTTGCTTGCAGTACCTTCTTGGTGCTATGCTCGCTTAAGAGGATTGTGGTTAATTCTCTGTCCGCTTCACTACATTCGTTCAGTCTTTGCGCAACAGGGTGAGGTGACCTTGTGTTTCTCGTTTGGCGCATAGTTCCCCAAAGGTGGTAACTGGTAGAGGAAGACTTGTTGTGGGAAGCCGGGGTGTTTGCATTTCTTTTTGAACAACTTGGGGTCCCCTAGCGTGGATGTTCAGAAACGAATCTACCACTAGCAGCAGGAATCCCTGAGATGAAACTACTGTCATGTAGCAAAGTATGCTACTGTTCAACAGGTCATTCAAGATGTTTCCTTTGGAAGTGACCAAGGCGCTCACCGCAAAGCCTTGCAGACACCCAAAGTGTCCAAGTCCCGTAATTTGTTTACTTGAAATTGTTTACTTAGTGCCAAGTCGTATTTATTGAATCTTGGGTGTACTTGGGATTTGGATCGGCTACGTTCAAATGTGCTCTGTTCCATCTGATTTGGCAATCAGGGCCACATTGTTAATGACAGGGTAAAAAATGATCGAAAACGCAAAACAGTGAGCATTGATGATCATTAATGAGCAATATCAACGGGCAAAGTGTGGCATTAGATTCTTAACAACAGTAATCAAGATGCTATATGATGGACTGCAATTTCTAGAACTCCCCTGAATTTTCATGAACTCTTTGGACGCTTGAGATAGGCAAAAATCAAGCGCAATCAGCATTCAAAAGTGGTTGAACCGTTAAGTAATTATTATCATTAAGCAGTCAGATGCTATACCATTTCTAATGGGCGTAAATCTCCTTGTGAATTGAAACTTAGTTGCGCTGAGTAACACCAGTACTCATCCTATATACACTCTGGCCAACCAACCTGGAAGGTGAAAAGCCACCATTAATGGCTGATTTACCTAGTAACACCAATGGTTCTCAGCTTCGGTCCAGGTTAATTAGTTTACCACCGGGTACCCTCTGGCAAGCTAGCCTGGAGGCTGAGCATTGTTTTATTAGGTAAAGCCAGTAAAGCAGCTATCAACAGTGGATTTTCTCCTTCCAGCTTAGTTTGCGGGAAGTGTAAATCACTGGTTCATTATTTTCTAGCTGGTGATTCTCAGGGAGCTGAGGAGCCAGGGGTATCCCTAAATCCCTTTAAAGGGGGAGCTAAAGAGCTACAGGGAGTGGTGAAACCAGATGGTAGTTTTCCTTGGTGGCAGGACCGTCTCCGCAGTGGAGGGTGGCAAGCGAGTGCACGGTGCGCGAGCGTAGGGTGAGTGCATGGCGCGTTGATAGTCAGTCGCCTGTGATCTGACATGCAGAGTGGTACCCCATGGTTATAAGTTGCTTACTGGTTGTTGGTTTTAAGCATTTTGATTTTTTTTCCCTAGTAATTATTCACAAATGGTTGGTTGACTACTATTTTTCAGAAGGGTTGAAACCACCAACCAGATAAGTTGGTTAGTAAGCCATTGAACTATGGCTATATTTGCCACAACAGGTAGTTACCCTAGTTATAAGTTATAACCTCAGTTACCTAAATGGAGGGGTATAACAAGGGAGAATCAGTACCTGTTAGAAAAAACCTGGGAAACCATCAAGATTTTTGGTGGATTATCCAGCCAGCCATGTTAGACTACCAGAGTTTATTTCATTTTTATATATGTTCTATATTCATATTGCAGCCCAGTCGTTAATGATTGTTTATTAGTGGTTGATTAGCAGATTTGTCTTGATGATGGTCAATTAATGGTTGAATAGTCAATTAGTATTGGTAAGAATCAATGAAATCATGATTGATTAGTGGTGCCAACTAGTACAGAATACTAGCTGACCATTCTTTAACGATGGCTCAGGTTAATAGATGGTAAGTGATGGTGAATATGTCAACGGCTAGTGATGAATTGATGACAACGTTGACGTCATTAAGATTTAGGACTGTTTGATGGATAGTCCTTGTTGATGTTTAAGGGTAAGAGTCAAAGTATGTCAAAATTGTAATTGAAACATAGTTAGCTAGGGTCCATGATAGTGGATTAGTGATATAATCCTCATCAATCACCATGGTTAACCATTGCTTAGAGATGTTGGCAGTGACTGATGACGATCAGTAGTGATGTTGAACGATTGAATGTCAATATGAAACTGATAGTTGATGCTTAAGAATGAGCCAGGATGGTTGATGATCGGTATTGCTTGATACGGTAACAGCGCCAGTTTTGAATAATGTGATTGTAGATGATACTGACTAATCGAAAGATGCTTGCAAATGGCACCGCGTCCGTGGAGAATTCTGCATTTTAGTGGTCAATCGCCAGCAATCAGCATGACCAATACAAGGTGAATAATGCTTTATCAACATGAAATCACATGAAATGAAACGAAATGATTTGTCAATGGCCAACGGATGTTAATTCTGCTTATCAACGCTTGCAATGATTGCATCAACCATTACAATCCTTTCTTACCAACCATCATGACTACAGAAGGTTAGTGATGGTTGATGGTGATGATCAATGGGTCAATGATGCCCATTCTTAACATATTCCCTGCTTGCTTCGGGGTGGTGCCCTTGGGATTTGGTCCCCAAAGATAGCGCTTCACCCGCCCGCGGGAGCCGAGCCTCGGTTTGATCGTTTTTCTCCAGCTCGTTTTCCAGGATCGATGCTTGAGATCATCTTTGAAGTCGTGTTCTAGCCGTCTAACCCCTTGGAGAACCTCATATTGACCCCAATGTTCATGGCCACCTGCCCCAATATTCATGGCCATAACTGTCCAAGGGCCCCAAGGCCGCGAGGCCGCTATGGCGCCAGCCGCGGGACCGCTGAGGTGAAGTGCACCTTCGGTTGCGCTCAACGCTTCACGGCCAGCAAGCAGACCAGCAGCCCTTGGGGCGATATGTCCGCCGCAGCGGCAGGGAGCCAGCTCGAAGTCTATGCCTGGGCAGTTTCTGAAGGAAGTGTTATGATTGGACATGGTTGGTGAGTAGTTAATGGGAATGGTTATCCATAACAGTTGATTCATGATAGTTGGTGAATAATTTGGTTGAGAGAGTGGTTGCTTGTTGATCGTGGTTGATTAGTCCAATTAGTGGTTGATCAATTTTTCCCTCCACCCTCCAGCACAGTCACAAAATGTAGTATGCCACTCAATGGTGTCCGCAAAACAGCAGTCAAAACATATAATGGTTGATAGCGGTGAATTCACAATATGGGGGAATGTATTGCTTGGCCACCCTGAGGTTTGTGAAATTGATCGTGGTCATAAAAGGGGGAGTCAAGTGCCTGGTGCAGTGTCTCCTTTTCTTTTTGGAGATATTCAGGCGAACTTCCAGTAGGTGTCAGATTTGACCCAGTTGGGAGTGACCTCTGCAATTCAGTTGAAGCCTTCCGGCCTGCTTTCGTCGTTTGTGAATGTTTCGCTCTTAAGATTTTCCGGGTAAAACATGGTGTCCCCATGGTTGCTGCCGCTGGTGGTGGTATTACTGGCCTTGCCCGTACTTAAAAGTCGGGTCCCGAATCCCTAGGAGCCTGATTCAAGAGGCCAATTCTACCCATGAACCATGACACTCCTATCTCCTTGACTTTCGGATATCATCGAAGCATTGATAAATCATGCTCCGGGTCATTGCATGCCATTTCTCCAAAAAACAAACTCATATTTAGGAAAAAAAAGACACATAGAAAAACAATCAAAAACTCAAATCCAACAAGCATAAACTTCACAAATCCCCATCCCAACAGCTCAACCAGTACCTGTGGAAGATGGCAACTCCCAGGGACCCCCGAGCCCTGGCGGGGAGGTACTACGCGCATTCCAAGCTCTTGGACTCAGAGGTACTGAGGGCGGGCCGTTGGACACTGGGGAGGTGCCGGGCCTCCATACGAAGCCACAGACATAGGTTCTGCCGTGGTTACAGTACTTGGTGCCAATATGAGTGGTTGATAGTGGTTAAGGATGGTTAATACTAGGGGGATAATGGTGGATAATGGTGAGTAATTGTTCATAATGGCTGATAATGGTTGACGTTGGTATGGGTTGGTTACCTATTGTTATGGGAACATATGGGAACTGGCAGCATAGGCTTTGACCATTTTTTACATGCAGATCTCGAGTTTACTCAGCGACAGCTGGCTTGGATTAATCATCGGACGAGGCATCCACCAAAAGCCCGAGTTTCTTGGTACCATGCCAATAGTTATCTGTTTCGCATGGAATGTTTACCGGTTTGGATCCACTGTTTTGTAAAAAGTCTTGTGCTGGTGCATCTAGGAATGTATTTAAAGGTGTTTGTAAATGGGGTTGCCCAAAGCCACCCAAGTTCTGGGGCACATCAACTAAGAACACACACACACACACACACTTTTCATCAACTTGATCGAGACATTGGGTAGACCATGGTATGCCGCGCCCGAAATCAGCTTGGCTCAAGCTGCATGGGAATGCCCAAAAGGGGCAGGCCAAGAAGATGCCGTACGATCTCTGCGTAAAGAATCGGCAGCAGAACATCCTCATCATCACGGTGGAGGAGACCGACTCCATTCGCGATGTGAAGCAAGACATCAAGGCGCGAGTGGCCGAGGCGGATGAACCTCTCTTCTACAACGGCGTGGAGCTGGCGGACGAGGATGCCACGTTGTTGGAGTACAACATCCTCCCTGACGACTGTCCGGGTGGTCCCGTGATCCACCTGGGCGGTGTTCCTTGGAGATCCTTCGATTTGGAGCTGCGCCTGCCTAGTGGGGGTCACATCAAGGAGCACGTCACGGGTGAGACCACCGTGGCGCAGCTGAAGGGCCGCATCACCTCGGAGGTTGGCATCCCCTACCTCTGCATGAAGCTCTTCGCAGGCCAAGTGGAGCTGCGGGATCCGCTGCCCCTGCAGCGGTATGGCCTAGCTGGGGACTCCGCAGTGCAGGTGATGACGACCAGAGCTCTCTATGCTGGACCTGCGGCATGACGGCCAACCTGACGTCCGAATCTTCCTGGCAGAAAAAGACCGTGGGTCATTGGGATGGCTGGGATTGGTAGGTGTTTCAGGGTGCTAGCTGGAAGTTTGATCAGCCACGGTCCGGTGGAACTTCGAAATGAACAATCGTCATCAGCAATCAGGTCATAATGAAGTCCTGTACATCAATATTAGGTTAGAATCAATCTATAGTCATCAATATTTGTCAATTGATGTTGCTTATTGCTGTAGGGCAAACCGTGGGAAGCCCTGGCAAAAAAATGTTGCCTATTGCTAATTAGTTACTTGGTATTTCAGCGAAGAGATCCAGCCTGCCAAGAGATCCTGCCTGGTGCGTCAGGACTACATGTCCATGAATCGCACCTGTGGCTTCGGCGGAGGCGAAGCTCGCCTTGCAATCCTTGGCTCCCAATTGGTTGGCTTGAAACTTGGTGATCACTTCCTACAGCCTGATGTTCTCTTGGGTGATCTATCTATGTTCATCTATGTACTTTCACCTGCAGCATATTCACATCTTTTCATTTACATGGATGTTTTGAATTTTCACATATCTTACACATGCGTGTGTGTGTGTGTGCGTGCTGTCATGGTGGAATATTGATGGATATGATATCAGTGTCTCACTTTTGCACCCTACGTATCCATGTTGGCTGCAGCGCAGCAGGCTCGGGTCATCCCAATGAAATCCACCCTTCGGCGCAGGCAACCGCACGGATTTCGCCAACATTTTCCGAGGTCCGGACTGTGGGCCCAGTTGCAGGTGGGTTTTCCATGGTTTTCCTCGCAGGTGATCACCAAATGGGGTCCGTTAACCCCTACCTTGCGGAAACATGATGAAAGGAGCCCCCAAGAGAACAAGGGTGCACCAAAGTGGGCAAAGACATTTGAAAAGCCCCCACATACCTTTTGGATCCTTTTGGTAGATGCTCAACTGAAAATGACTTCCCCTCCCAAAGAAAGGGAACCCGAGGGAAACATGCTGTATGTCAGTATGTGGATTGTCCGTTGCGAGATTGGTTTACCAGAGAGTAGGGTTCTCAGTTGCGACTGTTTAGCTTGTTTAGTTCCTTCGGGCAAACCCCCTGGAAGCCCTGGCAAAAAAAGAGAGTAGGGTTCTGGGGGATACCTGCCATACCCATGACATCTTCACCAATGGCCACCCATGACTGCAATATGTTTGGATACTAGTGGCCGGTTGTGAAACCAATCAGGTCCAATAGTTGCTCACCCAGAAATGTCTCAGAGCCAAATTTATCAGAGCACGTTGAAAATCCCTTCTCCGATCGCATCAAGGTCCGATCTCATCAAAGGTCCCAGCACAAATGATGCGTTTTGGGGTGCTATGGGGGAACTTTGTAGGGGGAAGGGATGCCTTACCTGCCAATGTCCGTGGAGCCTGAGCAGTGGTGCTGATTTGCTAAGGCCACAAAAACGAGGTCTCGCCGGTGACTTACAGGCGAGGTGACTGGCAACCATGGGGTAGGGAGAATTGTGGATGACCAGGTGACCCTGGCAACCAGTAGCCACGAAGGTTGGTGAGTAGATTTTACACTCATGGGCTGCTAGCAGTATTGATCAGTACTGGCACAGCCCTGTGGAAAGCCCTTGTGGTTCTTGTCACGGTCCTCGAAGCATCTCGGACCTTTGGCATACCTTGAGGTCACGACTGACACTTCTCGCTGTGTCCTGACCTCCATGCTCTGACGCTATAGATTTTTTGGGGGTAGGATAGAAATAGCCATAGGGATCCTGCCTGCCAATGACATCCTGACCAATGCCCACTGTACTGGGAGATCAATAGTGCTAAACCCCCCTGTAGTTCATGGTGCATAGCAAGCTATTTCTGGTCATGGTGGTTTATTGATAGCTGGATCTAGTAAGGTGTTTCCTCAGCTTCAGGGCGCAGGATGCGAAAGTGAAAGTGAAAGTGATTAGATCTGCTGGGCGTCGCGGTTGCCGTTGTATTGTGGATCCATGGCATCAATCCATGGCCTTTCCGTTGGTTCATGCATGGATGTGCTGCCCAGGCCCCCCTTTTTCAAACTTTTATGACTTATAGAGCCTTGAAGATATAGCGCGGATGCTTGCGTGCTGGTGGCGAGGCCAGTCGCAAGCACAGCTAAGAAGACGTGGCTATCTCAGATGCCCAAACTCTGATGACGCCAGGCATGCTCAGTTCACTTTGGTTCATTATCGCCACGATGAATAGCGCGCAACCGTGGCAAGTCGGTTTCATAGTGAGAAATTATATAATGGCGCTAACAGTTGATTATCACAGGCCTTCGGTAGGTGTTGAAAAAGAGGGAGGGAGAGAGGGACTCTGACAAGTAAGGAAAGGCGGTAATTTTAGTTTCTTTCTTAGCTAGTCCAAGCACCTGATTTTCATCTTGATGGCTTGAAGCTGTCCAAGATGTTTTATGCCTTTTGTTTGTATTGCCCTTGCTTAGTCACTGGGTTGTTTCACGCTTCAATGTTTTGCATGTATATATGTATGTAGAATTGAATGTGACGACAGTACCAACCAAATTTGCAGATGCCCTGCCAACACATAGCAGCATGCTTAGGGCGATTACTGATGTTTTGTTACAAAACCCACTACATGAATGCATTCTACCATTGATTCCTCCGTTGAAGCAGAGTCTTTCAGGGGTTGGTATCTTAGAGCGAGGTTGACGTGTCCCTTGGGACTGCCAGCCTTTTGTATCCAACGCTGGTGACTATCCCTGTTGCGGGCAATAAAGTACTAAGGGCATTGATGCTCAGCTTGGGGAAGTACGGCCAGTGGCCAGTGGCCAGTGGGCCAATATACCATGGCTGGTGACCATCCAGAAGTGTGGGATTGCTTAGTGGTACCAGCTATTCTTATAGCCTGGCCTCAGTCTGATGGTCACCCCCTGGCTGTGACGGACTCTTGGTTTCAGTTTGTTTTGTCTTCGTTAAAGGCATGGTGATGATGAGCCAACCACTGGCTATTGTTTGCAACGGTTGATCATCACGAGTGTCAATGGCTGATACCTCTTATTCATGACCTTCCTGCCCGTTGCATGTGATTGAAGAAACTGTTCGTTGTATCAGCTTCAGCCAGCTTAAGTCTTGGTTCCCTTTTGGTTGGTGTGTTGTCCGGGTTTGAATTGCTTCACATCCCCTGCTTTCCCCCTGGCGGATGTCCCCATCGTTGGTGCAGCTCCCGCCATCAGTGGTCCCTGGGTAAGCTACTGGTGCACGCCTCAGGTCTGCCTTCGATGGCCTGATCGAACGTTTGGAGTCAGGGTGGCCTATGCGCTGGTGGTTCGTTGCTGCTGGTGGGTACGAGACATGCTTGGTAGGAGGTAGGAATGGGGTGTTCTCAAGCCACAGGGGACCCCATGCGACCTCAAAAATTGCTGGTTTCTTATTCTAAATGGTTGCTAAACATGATTAAGGGGTACCCGTATATTTTGAGAACCCACCGAAGCAGGAATACCAAGGGACAATCTTCAATAGCCCTGGTGCATGATAGGGGCTGATTGAAAAACTGCTTCTAGCCATCCCAACAGTCGTTCAGTTATCGCACTTGTGATGAAAATCATGGTAAATTAATCATGCGCAATCATGAGGATTTCAGTGATGCAGTTGCTAGTCATGGTCAATGGTGGTTAATGCTGGTCAATGATGGTCATATCGTTCACCATGAAGTTGCTGGGGGTTAGGTCATCTCGGTTTTCCGACAATTATTAAATGGTTGGTTGGTTAACATTCATATTTTCATGACGGGGTTGAAACCACCAACCAGAAGCATAATATCAACCAATCATTATAAGTTGATTATTGGCTGGTGGTTTTAAACATATTTTATTTTTGCTAGTAGTTATTAAAACAATTAGTTGGTTGACTGATATTTTTCATAAGGGTTGAAGCCATCAACCAGATCATGATCATTATCAACCATTATAACCATATATGACCATTATTAAGCATTATTAACCACTAGTTGACCATGGGTGGTTCAACCACCAACCAGAAACTACTCTCAGCACGGTATGAGCCATGAAAACGACATTGCTTTCCGCTCACGCTGGGTGCGGGTCTCCAGGGGCCGCCCTGGGCCGTCCTGGGTGCGTGGGCTTCCGGGTTGCACGCCCTGCGTGCAAGTCTTGAAATGAGGAGATTGACTGAGGTGATATGGTTAATGATGGTTACTTGAGGGTAAATTGGTGGTTGCTTGAAGGTAATTTGATGATTCATACACGTTAATTGTTGTTAAATGATGGCTCATCCATGAGCAGTAAGCGTGATGCGTTAATATGATGATGATTCAACCATGAATGATGGTCATTGATGGCCTGTGACAAGGGATGCAATCTGGAGCCTCAAAATTGATTCTTTTCTTCAGGTGCAACGACGTTCCACGTACTGCTTTTGGAGGGAGCACATTTTGATGAGCAACTGTGCATGAAATGACGGGTTCGTTGCATAGCAACACTAACGCAAATGCTGTTTTTTTTGGATGAAATGTTTGGAAAGCAGGTGAGTGGCTTCAGGAACATGATATCTATGTTGGATGTATGTTGGGTGTTGGTGAACAAGGGCCTTTGGAAGAGGATGCAACCAAGACATGGCAGGGTGGTTTTTCCCTAGCAACCCCGAACTGCCGCATTTCATTAACGCATTGGCTCGCTGGACGCTGCAGCAGACATTTTGTTGTCAAGCCGCCGATTTAAGTGCAATCACAAGCAGATTAATATGTCATGCATATGTCACACATGCATGGTGGCTCATCTTGTCAGCTTCATCGGCGAAGCAAGGAAACTTTGTTCATCAGCTCAAGTAAACCAGAATGACATCAGAATGACATCATAATGACATCAATGACCCTTGAATACCCAAGGGACTTGATCAGGACGTCTCTTATGCTTCTGCCAGTTCCGTTCTTGCAAACTGTGGGCGAATTCCTTGGCGGAACCCGGAGCTGAACGCTAGCACCGGGTGATGAAGCACCGATGTGCCATGCAGCCTGACGGCGCACCGCCCTGGTAGTCATGGGATCCGAGTATTTGGTCAACATCTCCGCCGCTCGGCTGCTGCGGTGCCACGTCTTGAGGTGGTAAGGTCCAGGTTCTACCAGTCCCTTGGTGAACTGGCGATTGGGAATCCGAACTCTAGCCTAGAAACACACCACCAGCACAGCAAAAACTGGCTGGTGGTTTTCAAACATGTTTCACATGATGTGAACACATGCTTGGTTCGTTGACAACTGAAAAGTATTCATAGGGTTAAAAGCACCAAGCAGAAAATCAATATGCTTCAGCACCATGATTCATGGTAGCATTTCTGCAACGTTTAGAAGCTGATGGCTGGTTCTCTCGAGGTCTATGCGGTGGCGGGCGCCACGTCTGCAAAGATGGCCCATGGGAGCCTTCCGGGTGGCTGAAGCTTTGTGGGGCCCTGTCTCTCAACAACATGGCCACCGCGTCAACAACATGGCCACCGCGTCGTGGCAGTAAGAACTCTGAGTCACGGTTGTTGAGCATGGTCGGTGATGGTCGGTCCATTGTTTTGGTCAATTATTGATGGTTGGTGATTGCCATCAATGAATGCTTTTTGATGGCAGCTGATGCCGTTCTGGGCATTTTCACGCCCTCACCATGTTCCACCAGCTTTACGGCTCAAACTCGCAACCGAACGGGCCGAGAGGAAACCCTTTCCTCTCATGACCCTCACTTTCGTACGACTGGCATGCCTACTGCATGTCACATCATGGCATCCAGCTTCCTCAAACAAGAGCGGACTGGAGCCCCCTGTAGAAGGTGATGACTCTGATGGCACGCTGTTTTTACAAGTCGCATTGGAAACGCAGAAGCAGAAGCAGGAGGTCAAGCAAAAGGTCAATGAGACAGGCGTGGTGTTCATGCACGTGCCCTTCAACTTTGGTCACACTATCGAGAAGGTGGCCTTCCATCCGGGCGAGGACGGCCGGGGCGGCGAACCATGGGGAACCGGGTTGTGGAAGCAGCCGGTCATAGGATGGGCAGGCCACAAGCCACGGCGCAGGGTGGTCTGCACAAAATTGATGGTTGGTTGGTATATTATATCCCCGATTCATAGCTGATTCTTACCTCCTAGGGAATACCAGGGGATATACCAACTACAAACCATGCGGCTGTTATCAATGGTGAACACTAACCAACGAACCTACTGACCAGTCAATGCGGCGAATATACTAGTTACTAATTAAATTTAATCTAATTAATTAACCTACTAACCAACTAATTAACCAACTAATGGCTATTCTAACCAACTAACCTACGGATTTAACCATAGTAAGTAATATTGACTAGCCAACTAACCAGCCAAATCAGCTATAGCTTAACCAACCTTCAAATATTGACCAGCTATCATAGTTGACCTTTCGAGATCTGCTCCGGAGGATGTCCTGCAGCGGAATTTGGCGTATGGCGAGGCCATGTTCATAGCATCCAACGAGTCAATGAAGGTGCCATGGGCAGCGACTTGGGGATGTGGGCAGCGCCTCGGTGCCCTTGGATCACAAAAAAGTCAAGTGCGAAGCTCGATGCTTGGAACTAGATCTGCCTTCATGTGACTTCTGTCATACGATTTTTGCGCTCGGAAACTCCGGGCTGCAAACCCACGCCACGCAGGCTTCAGAAAGTGACACCCGGTTGGCTCATGTTGGCTCATAGAAAATCGTGGCGCAACTAGGTTGGGATCCGGGCCAACTCCAACAAACACAGTGCCATCCGAAGGGAGACCCAAGATTTCTCGGGTACAACCCACCGAAGATCGCTACCAGCCGCGAGGTCTCTGAACGCCTGGCTCTTCTTCAGACGCTTGGCTGAGATGTGCTAGGGGAACCGCCCCACTGGTAGCGGCACAGGGACCATCCATGCACGAGCCATTGAGCAGAAATGAAGGCTGAAGACGGTTGACAAGCCGCGAAATGGTAGACATACCTGGCGTCTCAGCATGAGGATGGGTGTAAACCATGACTAACCGACTAACCATGGCCGTGGCCATGGCTTTGTCTTAGCCACTTGCCCCCTGTTTCAGGTCAAAGATGTCGACGGGCTCCCGACTCTGGGGCCATTTGCACCCTGCCCTGCAGCAAACTTCCGCAACCACGGGCTGCGCGTTGTATTTCACACCTGGCCTCTCGACAGCAATGCTGGGAAGTGCCATGCTACCAATGCTGGATCTTTGCTGCGCATCATGGCCGTTTCTTAACATAGGAAGCCAAAGAAATGATTGGTATATTTGTATGAGTGGTTACTATAGAGGATGATTTGGGGTACCCCTATTTTGAGAAACCACCATATTATTCTGTGTGTGACAATGGTTCCCAATGCCTCCAGTTACCGTGAAGTGGTAGGTACCCAGCCGGTTTCCACTATTATTTGGGATTGGTTACCTACGATCCTGGCAACTGGAAGAGCAAAGGGGCTGTTTTGGTCATAGCTCATTGGCTCTACTGCATGTGTCATGTTTTTTTTTCCATCATTGATCATCGATGCAATGGATCATTGATTCTATGGTTGCATCCAGGATCTTTAATGTTGGTTTCTGATTAGTGTAACCCCCCTAAAAGTAATGAAAATAGATGAAAGCAACAGGTAGATATTAATCAGAAACCAACATTATGATACAGCTGGTTTCTTGGGACTCCTGCTACCACTGCGAAGCCTGGCGTTGGTGGTGCCCGTGTGGCTGCGACCAGCTGCCACCGTTGTGAGGTAAGCATTGGCCCCAGGAGGTGGCCCAGAGTTACTTCGGCCAGGATCAGATCTTCGGGTTGCCGCTTGGCACAGCTGGGACCTCGCATAGTGGAGGGCTTGGCATATGGGGTTTGTCCATGAACATCCAGGAAGATAGGTAGCTGGCAATTTGCCATGGAATATGGAGGGCCTTTGGGTGGTATGTCAGGTTATCTTATCAATCTATTTTTGAAATAGAGCGAAGATGAACGAAGTATTGTATTATGTATTCAATTGAAGGTGGATCTCCCGCACAGGTGGTTGAGGATGCCTACCAGTTCTGCACATCCGCAACAGTTGTGCAGTATGATCAGTTTTCACGCTCCAGGTCCACTGGTCAAAACGCACGGCTCGATCCTTTTCCTGAGGGCCTTCCATTCGCAGGACCATGTCAAGCATCACCCCGAACAGGTTGTTCAGGGTGATGGATTACGAAACCAAGTAGGATAGCCATAGTCATTTACTCCCACGTTGCTGGGGCGGCCACTCAGGTTGCGGGATCCCTACGAACGCCTGGTGGCCATGTTTCGGGGTGACCAGGATAGCTACGGTGGCCAGTGGGGTGCATATCGCTCCACCTGCGACGTGGATGGCGCAGTGAAGAAGAAGATGCAGGACATCATTCAAGGCGCTGCGATTTGGACTCCGGGGCAAATTAACCTGGAAGTAGAAATTCCACTATGTATCATGGCTTTACCTAGAGTTATTCAAAAGATCTCAAAAGGCTATTTTGAGCTTGCGTCTTGCAATCTTATCCACCGCGATTTGCCACCTGGAGATTCCAGACTAATATCACTAGCAATCCATCAAGGTGGACCCTTCGCGGGCCACAAACAGATAGCACATCACACTTGATCAGGTAGTGCGGTGGGCAGCTCCCAAGTGCAGCTGGTACCCCCATATCTATTGCTAGCTATTACTAGCAGAACCGATCACAGATTTAAGGATTCTCAAAACAGGGGTACCCCCAAGTCATCCATTGAATTCATCATCCTCAACGTTACAAACCCACCAATTTTGGTGTTCCCAATTTCAAGAAACCACCCTTACGGAAACATACGGAAACTACTTCGGGGTCAACACTCCGCACTTCATATGTTCTGGTTCTTTTCAATCGGTTTGGCCAGTGAAACCTGCTGGGACCTTGGGATTCGGATGATGTCACCTGAGGGATGTTTGAATAGAAGACATCCAGCTATGAAAAACTAAAACCAATTGTGAAGCACTCATTGGCATGTGTTCCCCTGAAGAAAGTCAGCTCAAGTAACATCAAGATGGTGCCAACAGGTTATAACCCATATTTTGAAAGGTAAAACCTACCTTTTTTAGGGGCCCTTGGTTGCTGTTGGTAGCTGATGGTGGCCGATGGTGGCTGCACTTCTGGAGACTCAGCGCCGATCTTCCCATCGCGGCCAGGGAAGATCAGTCCGTACTCGGAGGGCTGCACGTTCCTCCCACAGGCTGGCCCCTTGGGCCGCTTGGCTGCCGCTCATCGAGGACCCTATGGTTTCTCAGATTTCGTCAGCCAATGTGAGCCAAAGTGATGATGGCCATATACTCATATGGCTATGGGTCAATATTAAACAACCAATAATTGGGGATAATAACCAACAACAACAAGTAAGCCAATGGTTAATGATGGGGAACCAGGGGTACGGGGTTTTGACCCACAGCCATATATAATCATATCAAGGTAGTAATATTGATGACGACAATGATCATGCAAACAATGATTGAGTGTTCCTAGGTAGTGAGCCTATGTAGTCCATTTTGTATTTTGTTGTGATTTGCTGGATGTTGACCGCAGGGATCGATCATGTCAACCAACGCTTGGCCATTTGTACAGCCTGAGCAGGGACCGTGGCTTGCTTTTTCTTGGGGCCACAACTTGTTAATTGACAGATCCTCCATGTATATAATTCAAGTATTTTCCACCAACGGAACCTAGCACATTTATATAGCGGCTCGAAAATATTCCATGTTCGACTTACCACTTCGGGCTGATCTAATTGACCAGCATTGGGACGTGGCAACCCGCCATCCTTCACGCGGACGTCCACGGGGGATGTGTGCTGCCCCTGGGATGAGGCATCACGCTCCCTGTGGACAATCGGCGCTTCGCCGCCTCCGCCAATGAGTTTCTGGCAGATCACGGCCATGCGAAGATGCACATCGGAACGTGGGAGACTTGCCCGGGATATATGTTCATTCTTATGTGGCTGGTGGGTTCAAATGGACTTGGCGCATTTTCAGCCATATCAACTCATTGGATTAGTATCTATTATATGATTTCCAACCATATCAACTAATTAGCTTATTACCAATCGCCAGTGGACCTATCAACTAATTTTCAACCAACTGGGATTAGTATCTACATGGCGATTGGTGTTTTGGGGTGGGGCACCATTGTGCATCAACCAGCTCCCGTTGTTGGTAGTTCAACGGGCAATGGACACAGATTAGCTGCTCACTCACGACGAAGCTTAGCACCCCAAAAAAGCCGCCTGTTGAGAAGTCGGATGTTTTATTCAGCCTGGGTGGACAAGATAGATGAAGGTGGAGGATAATCATCTATCAATATGGTTCCCCTTTTGGCCCCTTACAGCTTACATCGTGAGTCACACAAACTCCTAAGGGCAGTTCTACTTTTGGATTCTTCTTGCTGTCGGTCGTCCCGAATGCTGTGCCGCGAAAGCGTTGTATCGGTTTTTGAGTAAGTGACAGCCCATGGATAAGTCAGAGTGCAGCACCAGTTGCCCTTGCTGGGTGATTTTCCTTTTGCAGGAAATTCTTTTGGAAACATACGCGCAGACATACAGCACATATACAAATCAACGCGTTAGTATTTATATCTATAAACAATTATAACAATTTAAATTTAGACTGTTTAACAAAAAGATGTGCCCATATTTGTGTTTGATACGTCTTCAGACGCCTCCTTCATGAGGCATTCCAAGGATGCGGCAACCCCCGGTCACCCGCTGCACCTCACGGTGCTCAGGACATTTTCCACGTGGAGGGCTGTAACCACGTGTGGGCTGGCAACTTGAGCTGTGAGACCAAGGCCTTGGTACGACAGGCACCCGGCTGCGGCTCAACTTGCGGGGTTGCCTTGCAGATGGTATGGGTGGCAGAGTGTGTTTGTGTGTGTGCATTGATCTGTATGTACGTAAGTATGTATGGTAGTGAATGCATGGATTTCATGTCAGGTCATGTCAGGTCATGTCAGGTCATGTCACGTGAGGTCAGGTCATGTGAGGCGGCGCAACGCGATGCAATGCCATGTAATGCAATGTGATGTAATGTAATGTAATGTAATGTAATGTAGTGTAGTGTAGTGTAATTTAATGTCATGCAATGTAATGTAATTGCAGCTAATGTAATGTGATAATGTAATGTCATATCATGTCATGTCATGTCATGTCATGTCATGCAATGCAATGTAATGTAATGTAATGTAGTGTAGTGTAGTGTAATTTAATGTCATGCAATGTAATGTAATTGCAGCTAATGTAATGTGATAATGTAATGTCATATCATGTCATGTCATGTCATGTCATGTCATGTCATGCAATGCAATGTAATGTAATGTAATGCAATCGAATGTAATGGAATGTAATGCATGCATGGATGGATAGATGACTGACTGACTGAATGAAATGAAATGACATGAAATGACATGAAATGAAACATGAATGAATGACACAATGAATGAATGAACGACTGACTGACTGACTGACTGACTGACTGACTGACTGAATGACTGACTGACTGACTGACTGACTGACTGACTGACTGAATGAATGAATGAATGAATGAATGAATGAATGAATGACTGAAATGAATGGATGAATGACTGAATGAATGGATGAATGACTGAAATGAATGGATGAATGACTGAAATTAATGGATGAATGAATGAATGGATGGATGGATGAATGAAATGAATGGATGAATGAAATGAATGGATGAATGACTGAAATGAATGGATGAATGACTGAAATGAATGGATGAATGAATGAATGGATGGATGGATGAATGAAATGAATGGATGAATGAATGAACGGATGGATGGATGAATGAATGACTGAAATGAATGGATGAATGAATGGATGGATGAATGAATGAATGAAATGAATGGATGAATGCATGAATGGACGGATGAATGAATGAATGAATGAATGAATGACTGAATGAATGAATGAATGAAATGAATGGATGAATGACTGAGTGAGTGAATGAGTGACTGACTGACTGAATGAATGAATGAATGAATGAAATGAATGGATGAATGACTGAATGAATGGATGAATAAATGGATGAATGAATGAATGACTGAAATGAATGAGTGAATGACTGAAATGAATGGATGAATGAATGAATGGATGAATTAATGAATGCATAGGTTGAATTTTGCCTATATTCAAAAACATTTTTTTGCACATAGGTTCGCATGTGCGTATGTAATGTTTGGATGTAATAATGCTATGTAATGTATGTCAGGGTAATGCAGTGTACGGAATGCAATGAATGCATGCAGTCATATAGATATGGTTTGTTGGTTGTGAACACACTGGTCTTCACTTTTGGACATACGTGTTTGAAATTGCCTTAAGACAACTGCGCACATGCAAATTAATGTATGTATGGCTATATGTTTACTTTTGTCTGTAGCTTTGCTTACTCTGTTCAGATGTGTGCGTGTGTGTGTGCCGGTTTCTGTTGAAACCCATATTCACACACACATATATATATATATATATATTTATTTATTTATTTATTTATTTATTTATTTATTTATTGTTTGATTTATTCATAGCTAGTTGTCTATTTCTTCATCAGACTATGTATCTAATTCGCTCTTATCTATATATGTTTGAAACTCCTCTAAACTTATCTGTTTTTGTTTATGTGCAGATATGTTTGTTTATGCATCTTGGGTTCAAGCATTATTTGTTGATATAAATATCTACTTGCCTATTTGCTTGCCTATCTATTGTTCTTTCTATCTAGTTATTTGTTGTTTGTCTATATGTCTATTGATCTATCTATCTATCTCTCCCTCTCTCTCTCTTTCCATGTTTGGCCAGTATGCATTGGTCGGACAAACAGATATGTCCCCCGGGGAGTCTAGCATGGCAAACAGAAATCCAACATGTGGATATTGATGTTCTGCGAAATGGAAATTATGGGATGCATTTTCCATCGCTATGTTTGATCGCCAGAGGCTAGTCGTCTAAAAATCATTTGTGAAATAGCTTGATGCAAACTGGCCAACCATTTCGCAGATATCCCCAAAAGAGGGGTCAGGGTGTTGTTCTAGCAGGGGGTGTTCTGAACAACCAGGGGGGGGGGGGTGACGGTCTCCCATTTTGACCAGGTTTTCGCTCGCGACTTTGAACTGCTTTGTAAGTTCTTTGGCTACTGCGACGTGCATGAGAACACTTGCCTGGATATGTCCCATGGCATTGGCTTCTCTTGTTACTCCAGGAGGTCCAGGACGCAATGGCTGGTTAGTGGCTAGTGGTTCTTAGTTGAGGTGAATGAAGGTTAGCTAATAATGGTGAATCAGTTTCTGGTTGGTGGTTTCAAATTTCAGCCATGTCATGTGGGTTGGTTTCCTAATTGACGTGCACATGATTTTAAGGGATGTGGCAGCTATCAACTATCAACCAACAAACTATATCTGTCAAGATTGCACGAAGACATTGACGAATCCAACGCCAATTAGTGCAGGAATCAATGCAACGATGTGCACACGATGCAACAACTTCAAAACACAGAGCGTAGGGTAATTTGCGGCATGGTAGGCCATTCAGGTAGTCGTGTAGTCAAGGCGATCCATGTGAAAGTTGGGTAGTCTTTGAACTTTTTCTGGCAACGGTTGATTGCAATATGCGACGAACCTTCACCAACCATCATTTACCATCATCAACCATAACTTAGTATCAATATATTGATATTTATATAATTCATGTATAATATAATCATTATGGATCAATCATCAACCATCCCCAATCCCCTTGGGAATCCCCATACGCGGCAAGTAATTGTGAATCCATTTCTTCATAGACCACCGCCAGTTTACCTTCAATTGCCTGTGATGTCCATCAAGTCTTTGGGGCTGAATAATATGGATCTAACATTCGTACACCATCATGTACCATTATTGTGGGTCATCATCCCTATATATTATTAAGTAAATATGGGTGGTTGGATCCACCATTACAGCCGAATCAATGCTGAACATGACTCAAAAGGCTTGACCTCCAGCTGCTGGTGTGCTGGGACGAATGGACCCTTGGAAGGTGGTGGTGCCAGCATGTACTGTACCAATTGTTTTACAGGCTACAGGAGAAAATGCTAGGAAACCGTGAACTTTAAATGCTGGTACATAAGTCCCTTTCCCGATCTTTTCCCGCTTCACCAACTCCTATGAATGATGATCAGATGGTGGTGAGCAAATCCGATTGGTGGTAGCCACGATTTCCCATAGCGCGACCATCATCGCCGATGCTGCGGCTCAGGGTACCTGACATGTGCCCGGGCAACCTCAATGCGAGTCAGCTTGAGGGCACCTACTGCGGGTAGACCCCACCACAAGGAGCACCTCCAAATCCAAACTTTCAAATGTTGAGCTTTTGCCGCATCGTTTCCCTGGTTGGTGCCTTGAAGTGTGTTGACTTGCTCGAGATCTACATTCCAAATAGATCCAAATAGAGTTTCTGGAAGATTTCTGGACAAAGAAACATGAGATGATCCTTGGTTTACGAGCACCATCCAGCACTTTGCACGAATGAATGTGAGTCGTTGGCCCTCTCATGGTGCCCTCCATGAGTTGGTCTCCTTTCCATCAGAGAAAATCTGATATCTTCGGAGCGACTGGCGACAAGTCAGAGCGACGGGGCGTGCCGTCATGTGCCGCCTCTGTCGCCGGGCTCATCAGTTGTGCTTCTTGCTCTTTTGGAGTTCGCCTTAGAAAAGGTTGGCTCCAGATTTGCCATGTGAACTGGTCACTTCCTGGCTGTTCAGTGTGGAGAAATTGATTGTTGATTTGAGCAGTTAAGCCAACCACAGTTGATTACAAGTAAGAATATTGATTTACTACAAAGGGTTGCCTTACAGTTGTTGTATTTGGCACTCACTGGGCCTTCGTATAACCAAGTGGATGTTTAGTTGATCTCTTCCTGGTGTCAGACCCACTCCCCGGCACGCAAAAGGTTGATTCTAGTGGGGAATCATTGGATCAGCTATCTACAACTGAGGCTGATTGTCCAACAGATTCCCGGGAGTTTGACCCTTAAAGGAAGGCTGCCGTTAAGACCAAAAGGCCGCAGTGGAAACCAACAGGCGGAAATGGTCTCTGCAACGGTTCGGCATTTTCAAGTATCTTGAGGAGCTATTTGCCAATCATCGTGTGCCAACATCATTTGCCAACATCATCGCCAACTGTTGCACCATCATGGAGTAGCCAACTATTGAAGCATCATGAATTAATCACATAAATACACACAAGTAACATCATTGGCCAACTATTGAACCATCATGGATTTATCATTTATCACACTACTAACCACCATTCAGAGCCATCAATGCTCAATACCTTACTGGTTGGTGGTTTGAAACAGCTGTTTGGTTCAGGCTTGCCCGTAGCACTAGCCGAGGGCCGCAAGAACGGTTCCGAACTGAGCCATGACACACCCTTTGATGAGCCAATGTGAGGTTCCGGCCATGTGGCGTGACCTCTTGAATGAGACAGAAGCAGTGGGATCCAGTCATGCAGATGCCACGTTGTATGCCAAGCAAAGGAAGACTTTGTTGATCCAACCATTCGATGTTATCTCTGGCAAAGGGGTATGGCGGGTCTCAGTGATGTCTCCCCAAGGTGTTTCGGCGTGGGCTTCCATCAATTCTTTCCTTTCATGGGACAGAGAAGAAACAGCAGCTGATCTCAATGTTTTCTGGAATGTTGAGATGACACAATAGGAACACGTGCAGCAGTACTGGTTGATTGATGCCTTGTCAGTGGATGGATTTGACAGGGAGTTTGACTATGTCGTTGATGATGCTACCAAGATCATCCCGGTTATCAAGCATGCACCCTGTCATGATGGAATCCATGTCGTTGAGTTGTTTGCTGGTTATTACGGAGGTTGGAGCAGAGTCTTCCAGTATCTGGCTGATACACATGACCTGAAGTATCATCTTGTTGCAATCGAGAATGACTTGCGTGCCTGCTGTCATTATGCCATTTCCCACCAGGTACCATTGTTCCCTGCACATGAAATGCTGCCACATGATTTCCTCGAACACATCACATCGCATTGCATCCTTCATGCAGATGCCACAGCATTCGAGTGGTTGCCAGCTGTTGGTCAGTGGGGGGTTCATTGCATATGCATGAGTGCTCCATGCCCACCATGGAGCACCGCAGCGAGTGGTCCAGGTATGCACAGCATGCAGGGCATGATTTTCCCGGAGGCTATCATGATTGCAAGATGGTTGAAACCAAAGGTCATGCTCTTGGAAAACGTGGTAGGATTGAGGCAACACGAGCATTATGGATTCCTCATCCGTACCATTCAGCATGTAGGCTACAAAGTCCTGTGGTCAGGTGTGACAGATCTGAATCTTCAGTGCCCAATCAAACGTCCTCGTTGGCTAGCGATTCTGGTCAGGGTAGATGATGACAGTATCCAAGAGCTTCCGATGCAGCTCATGAGTGCCATTTCTGCCACCAATCCCATTCTGTACAAATCGGTTGTGTATGATGACCTTATCGACTATGCCATTCTGGGAATTTCCAATGAAGTGCGCAACATCTTGTCCAAACCACAATTTGCCCCAGGATTCAAGCGTCAACGGGTAGCACCAGAAGCCGTGTTCGCATCACGATGCTACACAGGTTGGCAAGTCTTGCCATGTTTTCTGGCAAGTTATGGTTCGCAGCACAACATGGTCAGTGACACGGAGGACCGCACCTGCCTGACACACCTTGCTGTCATTGGTGATTCAGCGCCCAGATACTGGCATCCGTTGGAAGTTTGTTTGCATCACCAGGCCCATGGATTCATCCTCTTGCCACGTCATGTCCAGGAGGGGTGGAAAGCAATGGGGAACCAAATTGCTACCCCACATGCTGCCATGCTGATTCACAATGCACTTCGTATGTTGCTCCCAGACTCATGGTCGCACACGATGGATGACATTCTGACACGAATGCATGAAAGCAGGATTGACACTAGCAACATGCACATCCAGAACACACCTGCTGGGATCTGGATTTCCAAGCAGGCCAACCGTGCACCGACCCTCACAGAACAACAGCAGCAGAATATTACCCAGCTTCTCCATGAGTACGGGTCCAGCTTCATGCCTGCTGGCAAATGGTGGGACATTGATGGATTCCATGACATGCACACAGGCCACACAATCCCTTCGCAGGACATCTCTCAGGTCACAATAGGAAGCCAGACTCATGAAGTGACGGATGAAGTGCCAGCCACACTGCCCATGCCAATTTACCTTGCAGTTTTGATCGAACGTGAGGTTGGTCATTCCACCGCATGGGCATTGTCAGATGTTCAGCCAACGTGTCTTGCACAATTATGGAGGGGGCTCATGGGAGTGGCACCATCCGAGGTTGACCCAGATCAAGAAGATGACACACATGTGGTCAAGTTGGTCCCCAGTTCCAATCGTACCGCCCAGGAAGAAACACAGAGACTCACTGCATGCTGGTTAGAGGGATCATTGTTGATACAAGCCACGACCCAAGATCGACATGTCCTTGGACAGCTCCGAGAACACGTCGTGCAACAGGACTTTTACGATGCCTTCGGGTTGATGGATGAAACCTTGAAAACGCATCGGTGCTTCTTTTGCTGTGACTTTCTCATCAGGTACATGACTTCTTGCACTGAGGTTCCCTTGATTCTCGCTGCATTTCAATTGGTCACGGTCAACTTCGTTTATGATGTCAAGGCTGATCATTGGAAGATTTGCATTCGGGGTGATCCTGTTGAAGTCGCCACCTTGGTCACCTTTTACTCCCATGCCATCCATCCAGATGATTTGTTGCGTTTGGGAAGGACCTATGCCATTCATTCCAGTGAAGGTGAGACCACCATTTGCTACATCCCAGTTGACTCACGTGCACCAATCCCACCATTGGCATTGGAACAGGTTTTGTCGGTGGCGGCTACCAGAAGTCTGATGGGAAAACTGCAATCAGAGAATCCTAGGGAAATCACATTGAAGTGGTACGGTAGACCCTTGTGGCATGGTTGCGTCGACAGTAGCACAACTGCAGAAATGTTGGAGGCTCTCCTTCAGGTGTCATTAGCTCCCTTTTCAGCTTTTGGTCAACAGAGGCTGATTGTTCTGGGCAAACGATTCCTAGGGAAGCTCTGTGATTTTCCATGGGGAAACAGTGATCGTCCTCTTTGCATTCATTTGGTTGAAGAGATGTGCGGGGGAGGTGGTCCTACCACCCATGGATCCAAAAACCATCATCGTCAACAAGTCAAGAACTCAATTGCCTCAACCTTGTTGGAACAAGGGGTTGAATTATCCTGGGTCCATGAAAACGTGGATCAGATGATCACGAAGGTGGGCATTGCACGAGTGGTACCAGTGGCAAGCCAACCTAGGAGCAATCCGTGACTCCCGAGTGGCTCAGTTGTTCGCTGATGCCAACATGCAGCTACCCCCCCCACCCAAGAAAGGGGTTGTGACACCTCAAGCTCTCCGTCAGAAGTACAAGAAAAAGGCCATTGTCAACCCATGTCCACAGGATCTGCGAATCAACACAGAATATATTGTCAATGAGGATGGATCGTGCACCCAACAGATCAGCAACATCCGTGGACAAACCACGGGAATATGCATGATGGATGTGAGTCAGGCAACTCAGTGGATCTCCACAGGATCCAAGATCTCTGCAGATGAGCTGGGATTGTTCGTGTTGGGCCAGGTTGATCCGAACCAGAAGTTGGATAGTCGCATGGTCACCATCCCATGCTTCGATGGTGACAATCATCAGCTTCTGATCAGTGGCACGTTGTTTCAGTTGGGAGAGAAAACACTCAAGATCAAGACCTGGGATAACCATGCCCCAAAAACTGACAGCTCTCGTGTTTGTTCAATCACACTCTGGAAAAGCGACTGGAGCAATGAACAGTGGCAGCAGGCTATGTCCAGGACAGGACAATTCTTCAAGGACATTCTGCAACTGGATGGCTTGGAAAGTGCTCTGGAATGTTTCTGGGGCCGTTCACTTAGGCAAGGGCGTCAGATAGCATCGACACACAACGCCACTAGCCTTCAAGTACATGCCAACATTGCTGCATCCAAATTTGCCCAGTTCCTCTCCGTGACAGGGCACAATGGACTTTGGGTCGTTCCCAAGGAAGAAGGGGGTTCTCTCACCAATGCCTACCGGGTGATATGGTTGCCTCAGTTGAAACAAGATGTCGCAAAAATCAAGACCACTGCCGCGCAAATCCTGCAAACCTGCGGCCTTGTCAGAGGACGCAATAGCTACGGAATTCGTGTTGACAAAAACGGCTTCGAAGAAGCATGGAAGAAGCTGTTCCCCAATGAGGAGCCTCCTGAAGAGGTCTCGAACTCCAAAGTCTTCAAATTGGAGCCGTTGCCGCACGGAACGAATACGTTGATGTTGAAAGAGTGGTCCACCATGGTCAAATGGCCATTCCGGCCGATCCGTGCACTGGGGTCGACATCCTGGTTAGTAGTAGCAGCAGCAGCGCCGGCACAAGAGATGATGTGCTGGAACAGACATCCCGTTCTTGCGACCTTCCTACCCCCCAAGCAGATGGGACACCCGAGAGCCATCGTGGCAGGACCTCGCCACATCCGTGACATGAAGGCTGAATCTGCCACAGCCATGCCAATGCAAGGAGCCTCGGACCCATGGATCAACTATGTGGGCACACAAGGACAACACGGTGGAGTTACTTGTCCTCAGCAGGTGCCGCGCTCAATCCAAGGGCCAGTGGAGCAGAAGCTGCAGCAGCAAGACGAACGCATCAAAGGCCTGGAGGACAAGCTGTCCACCATGATTGGACACCAGGACCAACAGGCACAACAGATCCAGGCGATCCAAGATGAAGCAGTGAACTGCGAGAAGAGGTTGGGAGCTCATCTTACTGCAGCAGTTACTTCGGTCAAGAATGAGTTAAGTGAAGCCTTCTCATCCGCCATGGGACAGCAAACACAGACCTTCAATCAGAGCCTACTCGAGATCAAGCAACTGCTCAGCAAGAGCAAGAGAAAGACTGCAGAGAAGGATGAGGATGACATGTCGTCTTGACATGAGCAAGCCAAACATCAATTAGATGCATCCTCCACCAAGTGCGAGCTCCTGCTTGAGGTGACAACTTCCCTTAGGCAGGAGAATGCTATGATGATTTTTGAGTCGATGTGTTTCGGTAATTTCGAACCTTGCCACGCCTACCAAGGGGGTTTGAGTCCGGTTGGGACTCCTTGTGTGATCGATGAGCAGGGACAGGGATATGCAGCCTCTGGGGGAATCAGAGGTGAATTCTTTGACTCACGACTTGTGTCATCCGCCCTTGGTATTGATAATGCTTTGATAAATCTCCAGGAGACTTGTCAATCTCATAACGTTTTTTCGCCTTGCATCCGGCCTCACCAGCCTACTCCAAGTGTTCGTATGCAGATAGGCCTCGTTGATGTAAGCTGTACAGTTTTTCAGGTAATGCTCAGGTGCTTCAAGCAACCTCAAGGGTTGAGAGTTCGATTAGGGTGTGCAACCAGATGGGGAGAAGCGGATCACCCAGGTCCTCCCAAATGTTTCTCCAGAATTGCGCTCATCAACCCATCCTCTATCCAGAATATGTGTGATCAGGTAGCTCAATATGTGCAGGGGCACCATGTTGACACGGTCTGCCTCTCTGAAACACATGCTACCTTAGATGTTCAAAGGAGACTGACTCCTGCTTTTCGCAAACACAAGTTGACATGTATATGGTCCAACCCTGTGCCCACCGTGGAGGTACACTTGCCGACCATGGATACTAGCCAACGTGCCAAACCTGGGGGGGTCGCCATTGCCAGTCAACATTGCATTCGCCAGCAATTGTTTGATGACACCACCCAAGTCAATATGAGCCATCGCATATTGCATACCTTCACTTGGCTAGGACAACTGCAATTTCAGCTGATCGGAGTGTATGGCTTTCCACAGAACTTCTCCTCGGCTAAGACATACACTGACAAACTGCTCATGGAAATACATGATCGAGTAGTTTGCAACCCTTTGCCATTCATGATAGTTGGTGACTTCAACATGGATGTGGTTTCTGCCGCATCGTGGAATCGATGGGAAAAAAGAGGCTGCAAAGACCTGAAGCAGCTTTTTGCAGAGATGTTCCATCGTGACATGCCACCCACTTGTATGAGCAGTACACATCCGGATAACGCCATCCTGTGTCCTATCATGCAACGCTTTTTAGTGAACATAGAAGTGATGCCAGGAGATGAGTTTGCTACCCACAATCCGGTCATCATTTCACTGCAAACCCAAGAACCGCAACCGATGCGGTCTAGACTGCCCATGCCAAAAACATATCTGGATTTTCAGGTCACCCAACAGGAGCTTGATGATGCACTTCGTGACGTGCCATTTGATGCCTCCTATGATCTTCAGGGCTGGGGTAATCGGGTTGAAACCTTGGTGAGCCAGGTGTTGACTCAACGAAAGCACTCCGACAAGGGTGACTCAGCCCCAGCAGAGCTACCACGAGCTTATCGTGGGCGATGTCAGCCACGTCAGCCTGTGTTAGTGCCATTCCCAGCTGCTGCCAAACCATCCCGACATGGGGAGTATCAACCTGGAGATGAGATTGTGCTTCAAGGCTCGAAGCGCAGACTCAAGCAATATCGTACCTTGTACCATCAGCTAGTGGCACATGGTAAAGATAGCTGTGAGAAATGGTACCGCTCAGTCATCCACCTTCGTACTGAGTGGAAAACTGTTCTGGGATCCAGATCTTTTGGTCGGCCGTTCCATGTTTGGTTGCAACAACACCCTGACATTGGCCCTGCTATGTGGCCACTTCCATCGGCGGAGTGGCTTTTTCATGTCATGCAGCTGGTTCGTTTCGAATTGGATGCGCACATAGCAGCCGACCGCGCCCTGTTGCGCAAGATGAATCAACTCCAGACATTGGAGGACCAGAAGTGCGGATCTAAAAAGAATTTTGCCTATGTCAAAGCTTCGGCCAAATCTCCATTACAGGAACTGGTGCTGCCGACTGAAGTAATTTGTGACGCTGCTTGGTCCGAAGATGGAAGTCAGGTATCACTTCAGCTGGATCCTGAAGCTTTGCATTGGGGCACTCCAGTGTTTGTAGCCGAGCGAAAGGGTTGGGTCATTAGCAATCATGCTGATAAGGTGCAAGTAGCCCTCGAAGCTGCATCCTCAACGCAACCCCCAAGTGTCACTGTCAAACAATCCAAAGCCATCATGGATCCCAATGAGATGGCTGATGCACTGAATCGGTACTGGCAACCTCTCTGGCATAGTGATGAACAGCCCACACGACAACAGCAAGAGCAATTTGACGAACTTGTGGCTAACCTCCCATTTAGGATACCGGAGTTTGAGATTGTTCATGACGTTTGGGCATGGCAGGAAGCAATCACCAAGTTGAAGGGAACTACTGCTAGGGGTTTTGATGCTGTCAGTGCTTTGGAGGCTAAACTGCTTCCACTGGAAGTGGTACAATCCATGGCAGATACCATTCTGGCCTACTCAGACGGCCTGCCTGGATGGTTCATGTGTGCCCGAACATGCCCCATCAGCAAGGTAGAGGGGGTTCCCTCACCGGCTCAGATCCGGCCTATCACAGTGTTGCCATTGCTGTATCGCATATATGCATCCGTGGTGTGCTCTCAGACATTGCGTGTGTGGGCTAAGCACTTTCCCCTGCAAATCAAAGGCTTGCTTCCAGGCCGTGGTTCCTTGCAAGCTGCTTACTCTATGCAGCTCACACTGGAGAGAGCTCATGCAACCAAGACTGAGCTGAGTGGAGTCACGTTAGACCTTCAGAAATGCTTCAATATGATGTGGCATCGGATAGGACCTCCTCTTTTGACTTTGTTAGGACTCCCTGCTTCCTACATTGACAGGTGGTACGGTTCGGTAAAAGCCATCACCAGATATTGGGATTTCTTATCTTGCTGCATCGGCCCTCTGCCAACCAATAGAGGATTTCCCGAGGGAGACTCTCACTCCGTTCTGATAATGCTTGGAGTAGGCATTCTGTGGACCGCGATTTTGGAACAACATAGACCACAAACCAGGGGGATGCTGGAGCCATCAGCCTATGCGGATAATAATTGGTCTTGGGTGGCCACTGAACCCGGGTTGCATCATGAAGCGGCCAGGTTGACCCAGCTGGTAGTGTCATTGTGTGGTTTGCGAATCGATTGGTCCAAGACATGGTACTTTGCTACCAGCACCAGATGTGCACAACAAGCTCTGAATGCATTGACTGCCGTAGTGCCCGACCACCAGTTAGATCGACTGCACCATGCAAAGGACCTGGGTCTGGAACTTCGATACTCAGGAGGCCACAGACTAGGACATAGGGTGGATCGACATCAACGTGCCATGTCGAGACTCACACGACTCCTGCACCTCCCAGTAGACCCCTGTGAGAAGGAAAAGATCTGGATGCTGAGTATCTTGCCCCAGGGATTCTATGGAGCGGAAATTTGCCCGCCCTCTGGTGCAGTCCTGAAACAATTCAGGTCCAAAGCAGCGGATAGCATTTTCGGGGCCTCCCAATCCATGTCACCGGGAATTGCCTTGTTCCTTGGATCCAAACATATCCTTGACCCACAGTTTCAATTGATTTTGAAAGCCATTCTTGCTGCACGGCGTTGGCTGTATCATGCCAACGAGCAAAAGAGGAACATCTTTTATGGGTTGGTGGCGGATTTCAGTGGCAGCCTTCAAGCCGTCAAAGGGCCTGCGTCGGCCCTAGCCGTGTACCTGAGGGCAGTCAACTGGGAGTTGGACTCTCAAGGATTTTTTTCATAGTGGCCCACTTGCTCAGCTGCATTTGTATCAGGACAGTGTTTCTAGAATCAAACAGTCATTGAAGCTTGCATGGCAGGATAACCTCGTAGCACGACTCACTGAACGTCATCACTTGTTTGACTTGCCTAACATTTCCAGGGCAGACACCATAGCCATTTTGAACCGCTTCAGCAGTCCTGACAGAGGACAACTCGTCCGAGAAATCGCAGGAGCTTTTCAGACGCAGGTACAGAAACAGAAATGGAATGGCTCTGACACCTTGCAGTGCCCCTTTTGCCATATGAATGACTCTAGGCAACATAGAATCTGTGAATGCCCAGCTTTCTCTCGTGAGCGTGAACCTTTTCATGACTCCGTGGCCTGGCTTCAGAACCATGCGGTCTACAGGGCTGACCTCCCGGTTGTTTTGGAACATGACCTTGAGGAACCACATAGGTTGTTGCAATTCATGCAACATGGGCCCATCATTGCTCCAGCCTTTTTTGACCATGCAAGATCACGCAAGGATGCGGACCTTCCCTTGCACATGTACACGGATGGAAGCTGCAGTGACCCCACACATGCCACCACACGCATAGCTGCATATGCAGTTGCCATGGACCTGTGTAATTCCGATGAACAAAGGGAAAGTTATGTCAGACAGTTTCTGAAGGACCATGTCATGCCTGACTGCTTCCAGTTGGTTTGCCAAACAAGGGTCACAGGTGAACAAAACATAGGTCGTGCCGAATTTGCAGCATTGGAAGTCACCACACGTTTTCCAGGCAGGGTAGTTGTTCACTCAGATAGTAGTATCTCGCTTCGCCATGTGCAGCGCATTCGGGACATGACCTTTGATTTTCACTCGGGGAATAACCTTGACATCGCACATGCTGTCAGCTGCCAGCTGCACCCAGCACAGACCTTTCGTAAAGTCAAAGCGCATCGAGAAGTCACTGCGGACATGCATTGGGAGGAGATTTTTCATATCCTAGGTAACCGTTTTGTGGATGAGGCTGCCAAGCAGCCTTGTCTGCCTTCATGGGATGATTTTTCTGCCAGTCTTTGCCAGAGACATTCTGATGTTCAGCAGATCAGGGATCACATTGAACAACTTTATCACCTCATCCTGCGGTTGCAGCGTGCCAGGATTCAGATGGAAACTGCTACCGTTGCGACGCATGACGATGAACAGCTGCAGATTGTGGGACGACAGCGGAGTAATCTGGAGGTGATTAGTGAGTTTTTTCCTGCTACGCTGGAACCACAGACATGGTGCGACTGGGGGCGACCTCTCTTCCGTGTGTTCCCATGGGGGGAGGCCTACGCAGATTCATTTCAGCGATGGTTTACAACATTGTGCTGGTCCAAGCAGGATCATGTGCCGGCTTGCTGCAATACAGGAGTCACTTGGTTGGAATTGGCGATCAGCTATGCCATGTTCCTTGAGAGCTGCCTACCAGTGATCCGTGATGACTGCCAGGGCTGCAAGATGCTCGTCCTGACAGCATCATTGGAAGACTGTGCGCGGTTTAACATTGCCTTGAGTGACCTGGCTAACGCTATGCAACTTATGTGGAGCCATTTCATGTGGATGGTACACCCTACACGTCAACCGGTTACGACACGTGGCCTGTGTAAGGCCCTCATCTGGCTTGGTTACCAACAACACAGCAGTGGTTTGTTGCAGAGGCCGGTCTTCTACAAGCAGAAGGAGGTGGTACGGTTTTTGTCGTCTGAGCTGCAAGGGAGAAGCAACTTTGACATTCCATTTCGACCCTCATGGATCCCCCAGGTATCCATGGAAACTGCGCAAGTCTTCAAGTGGACGGAGAGAAGGGATCAGTCCTATGTCACAAGGAGGAAATTCTGGAAAGAGATGGAAGCGACCAAATCCTGAGCGAGCCACGCTGCTTTGCAGCTTTTCTAGTGATGCATGTTTCACTAAGACTGGTGCGGCTCACGCCACGGCTGGGGCTGCGCCCGAGGAGCTGAAGTCCGCTGGTGGTTTGAAACATTCCCTAGTATCTAGTAACTATTCACAAGTAGTTGGTTGACTAATATTTTTCACAGGAGTGGTTCAACCACCGAACACCTTACTTGTGGAACTCTTGGACGACCTTGGAACATCAACAGCGTCCGAGGTCTGAAGGTTCCTGGAGCAGAAGGCATGCCCAATCCCTACGTCGAAGTGGAGTGCATCGAGGAGAAGAGAACTACGCAGGTGCGAGAAACGTGAGGATTGGTTGTCAGCATTGTTTGTGTGTGTTGCTGTATTGTTCTTGATTGATTGTTGTTTGTTGGTTGTTTGCTGTTTGTTGGTTGTTTGTTGTTGTTGTTGTTGTTGTTGTTGTTGTTGTTGTTGTTCTTGTTCTTGTTCTTGTTCTTTTCCTTGTTGTTGTTGTTGTTGTCGTCTCAATGTGCTTGTATGCCTTTGTTTAATTGTTCTTGATGGTTGTGTAGTGTGTGTATGTGTGTGATTTGTTGATTTTAATCCTCGGTGGCAGTAGTGGTGGTGTTCTTGTTCTTTTTACGGTGGTTTCTTTCTATCACTGGCGGTCGATGAGTGAACTTTGATGACTGACAACTGAGACTGGAAGACCCTCATCACGAATGCTGATTGATGAGACAGTCACAATGATGACAATCATAGTCTCATTGTAGTGATGATGATGATGATGATGATGGTGATGATGATGATGATGATGATGATGATGATGCTGGTGGTGGTGGTGCTGGTGCTGGTGCTGGTGGTGGTGGTGGAGGTGGTGGTGGTGGTGACGTTTGGAAGCAAGGATACTTTGCGCGATCAGGGTAGAGGCTCCCTGCTTCCCCAGCAGCTGTGTTGATCCTGACGACCTTAGTATCTCCACTGAGATGCTGCTTATTCTGCTGGGATGGGGTTCCCATCACTAGGTCATAGGTGGATTGGTTGCTGGGGAGCTCTCCATCAAACCAAGATTTGGTGAGCCTCCCATGGCTTCCCATTCCAGTTACCATTACAAGTACGTAACCAGCTGGTTTCCACCATGGTTATTTGGGGTTTACCTATTATTTCATGGTAACTGGAAGCATAGGGACCAACATCAACCAGTTCCAGGTCAGAGTTAGCTGCTCTTCATTGACAGGTGATCAGTGGAGCATCCGCCTGTACCTTCAACAACTTCTACAGCTCCTTGTGCTGCCAGGGGCCCATGTGGGTCGCCAAGGTTGTGGGACTCCAGGGACCCGGAAATCCGAGTGATGAGGGAACGGTGGGGGAACGATCCAGAGACCCAACTTACGGAAGATATTTGCGGTGCGGCGAGTTGGTTTTCCTCAGGTTCCAGTGCCTGACTGGTGCCTTCCTAGGCATGGTCCATGTCGCCAGGTGCTGCCATGACATGCCCAGCAATTGAACAGCTCTTGGGTGCTGCGTGTTGTCCCCTGGGTGCCCCACATCGGCGTAGGAATGTGAGCCATGGTTTTCTCTTGGTCAATGTTTTCTCATTGTTCTCGAGTGCACCCAGGGTGTTTTGATTCCCCAGGAAGAGCCAATGAATTCAATATCAACCTTGGCCTTTTCGTTCATCCTTTTGCATCACTGGGGTGGCCCTTGACGCATGGCCATATCTTTTACCATTTTGGGATGAGCAGAGCGTTGACAACAGCTCTTTCAGCCGTTGCCAACCAGCTGGTGAACCAGTTGGATAAACGGTCATGAATAGTCAATATTGGTCGCCCAATATTGGTCGCCCAAACACATAGATAACACATAGATAACTTGAACACGTAAATAAGACACAATGGACCAGCTGGTGATCATCACCACTTGCTCATGGTCATAGTTGACGGTTCACCATCAATATCGAGCCATGTCTAGCGCCATGACGGTAGCTTCACCCGCTGCGGCGCTAAGACTTTTCCAAACGCATGAGCAAAGACGAGTTCGAGGGTGGCGATGCCGTGGTGGTGGTGTACCACCAGAAAACCTTGCTGGGCAAGTGGCCTGTCATGAAATCTTGCTGAGACATGGTTAGAAGAAGCATTGCACCATTTCATTATGCACATCTACCTTGGGATTGCCAGTAACTATGGCATCTTACCTAGGATAAACATGGATCAATTCTTGAGAAAGTGCTGGAATCCCATGGTCTAGTTGTTCACGAGCATGGTGAACCTTCATGTTTGGCAGCTAGCCGGCTCCAAGCCTTGAAATTTTGTTTCGATACCTTGCCGTCCAGAATGAAGCGATAGAACTGACCATGTGCGGACTGCTTGGGCCAGTTTGGGGGATTGGGGTTTGAAACTTTCCTGGTCATTGACCTCATTGACCCTTGAAAATGCCCAGGTTCTGCCAACAACATAGATCAGTTGGCCGGAAATGCTGCAGGATCATCTGCGCCCGATGAAGTTCTGTTTGTCGTATGCACAAGGATCTGCAGTTTATGCCCTCTACTTACTGAACCTGACTGGACAGGTGGGCTCGCGCAAATAAACTCGTTTGTTTACACCACATGCCCGCCCTGAAAGCCTGGAAGGGCCTCTGACAGAGTGCGTTGGTCCTGTTCGCTCGAGGAATCTGGCAGGTTTCAAGGAGAAGTTGGGTCAGGTCACCTTCAGTTTGGAAAAAGTGTACCTTGGCAGATTTGGCTGCTCTACTGCAAGGATCCATGACGCTAAAGGCAAGCCCCATTCACAAAGGGGAAGAGGATCAGGGCCTTCATTTTTGGCCTCTCTATCTTGGCCAGGCACATATCTTAATGGACTTGGTTTCAAATCTTGCATTTTGCAACAGGCTTGTGCACCTGAATGTTTGATGTTCGACTGCAGCAATGGACTCAGAAACTTTCTGATGTTTGAGTGACACAACGGGCAAGAATTGGGAATTTCAGCTCACAGATCATAGTAAGCGCCCCATGGTCCCCCAGGGTTCCCCATGGTTCCACCCGACTGCCCTGCCACGGATTCATCAACCAACTTCTCCAGTGTCACCTGCGCAGCCGTGAGGTACAACCAAGAAGGCCACTTGGTCCCGAAAGATTGGTTCGTGATCGTGCTGCCGGATGACCCAGGACACTCCCGCCCAGCAGTGGACATGCAGTGGTGAGCGTGTTCCCCCGTTTGCTAGTTGGTTGTTTCTCGCACAAGGGCCGCCCAAAAATGGCTGGTTTACTACTGACAATGATCAGTGTTGGATGATTTGGGGTCCCCTATTTTTGAGAAATCGCCGTTGGAGGGACTCGGACCGTCAGCACTTTGATTTTAAGCAACTCTTTTATTGAAAGAGTTGGCGATACAACAATCCGTAATCTTGAAGTATTGAATCAATTTCGATGCTATTATCCTTAGCCAACAAGGTTGTATGAACATGCCACTTGTCCATCACGACCGGAGAGTATGAAATATGGGGAACCATGCTGCAGTGCAGTCATATGCGAATGTGGCCATAATACCCCCCACACGAAGGAGATGATTCAATTTTGTGATCGAGGTTTTGATAATCAATACCCTACCATGATTCAATAGTTTCCCGAATAATGCTGTATTTCTTGCATACTACTTGTTTAGTTTCCCTTTAAGCTACATTAGACCACTAAGGTGTAAAGGTTGATGATGGTTGGATTCGTGATGGTTGGTTTGATGCTGGTTGATGAGGAATGGCTTGGATGGAACCAGTAACCCAAGGGTTGCCGTTTTGGACGTTGTGGTGCAGGCAAAGGCTGTGGATATGTGGAGCTTTCCTTGGGCGCCTATGCCCCAGGCCTGGAGACTGGCAGTGCCCAAGACTTCCCAACACCATCCTGGACCAACTTCTTCGAGTTTTTCCTCAAACTTTCGGGGTAGAATTTCATCGTCGAAGGAAGTTTGGAAATCAAACGCCCGACTTCTGGAAAGTTGCAGAAGGCACGTAGTCCCCCAGAAGAAGGTCAGACAAGCAGAGATTTCGAGAGAGAGAGGTGTGTGAACGTGACTGATAGGGATCAGACCAGTGCTGTAGTTAAAAGTTTTGTGCTCTGGGATGGTCGAAAGGTAGGATTGGTAAAGCGGCGGGCGCAGAGGTCTGTGGCAAAAGCGTTGCTCAAGCATTACATGCCGCCGTGGGGTGAAACATGGTTGCAAGTCAAAATGGCAAAACAACTATAAACAACTATATGCCTAGCTGAACTTTGCAGATGGCGATGGAGAGAGAACTATAAACAACTGTCATGCTCATACCACTTTGGCAAGTTGAAATGATGCCACTGTAAGGCAAAGCGCAGCAAGTCAATATCAAAAAAATCCCCAACAGTCTTTGATGCTCTCACAGAGACAGCTAGAAACCAACAGAGTTAGATAGGGACAGATTAGAGGTAGAAGTAGGGGAGAGAGAGAGGTAGATATACAGATATAGAGAAAAGGAGATAAATAGATAGAGAGATAGACAGGGGATGGAAAACAATACACAGAGAGACAGACAGACAGACAGACAGACAGACAGACAGACAGACAGACAGACAGACAGACAGGCAGACAGACAGACAGGCAGACAGGCAGGCAGGCAGGCAGGCCGGCCGGCCGGCCGGCCGGCCGGCAGACAAGCAGACAGACGGACAGACAAATAAATAGACAGATTGGTAGGGCGGCATTGTGCCGCAGAGCTGAACTGGCCGCTTGATCTTTGTCTTGGTGAACGGTCTGAGTGGCCTTTCTTTTTTTTGGCCCTTGCCACCTAGGTAGATTTTTCCATAGCCTGGGATTTCTTTGCGGTTTTGTCTTGCCTTTGTCTTTCGTGGATGCACGGCCATTCCGTTCTTTTGCATACGGCCTGGCCCAACCATCTTTTTCCCAAGCTTGGCTTGCCCATTCCCTGGCTAAGTCCGGGTTGGGCTGCCATGTTTCCTTGTCCCTCTATACCGTTTCTTGTTTGGCCGGAGACCGCCTCCAAGAGGTGACTTCTAGCTGTGATTGTAGCGCGCTGGTGGTTGTCGGATTGGATAGAGAGACAGGTGGATAGACAAATAGATAGACAGATTGACAGATGAATGGAAACTGGTAGATAAAAACTGGTAGATAGATGGATCAATGGATAGATAGATCAGTAGATACATAATTAGATGCATTACCATTCAAGATACGTAGATTAGTAGATCGGCACACAGATAGGCAGAAGAGGGAGAAAGTTAGACAGAGAAGGGGACAGGCACAAAGATGGACCTTTCAGTGGATTGCTGTGTCATTCATTGGTTTTCTCAACCAAGCTGCCCCTATAGGATTTGCATTCCAAAAACTTCCTCCGCCGCCGATGGTGCCTGACTAGTTGCTGGTATTTGGCTGCTGGTTTCAAATCGGTTCTTTTTTACCCATACCAACTTTGATGATGACGTCTAATTGACCTGCATTCTCTTGGGATAGGGCCACTAATCACCAACCAGGTATTTACATAATCATTTCCAACAGCACCTTGTTTTCTCCATTTTGGGGCACCAGCTTTTTCCAGGGGACATCGTGCCGCAAAGCGTGTCAGGAGCTTTCGGGAGCTGTGGGTGTGGTGATATGGATTGACTAGTGAGAGATCCTTGGTTGATGGTTGATGTGCTTATGGTGGTCGATGATTTCATTAGATCCATTAAATAGATCATGGAGATCATGGATTGATCCACTGATGGTGGTCAATGATATTAATTAATTAACCGATCATGGTGGTGACGCTACAGGCCAATGATGGATTGACTGGCTATTTGTGAATCATGGGTGATGCTGACCCATGGTGAATGCAGGGGTTGGTAGATTTCCCATTTTAGAAACATTGAGCATCATCAAACTCGATGACTGTTGGGTTCCCACAATGGTTAGGTGATGTCCAATTGGGACACCGAATGACCCCTGGAATGACCGGCAGTCGCAGGGAAATCGGGAAACACCTCAACGAGAAATTCAACTGTGAAGCTGAAACATGGTATTTTTGAGGGTACCAATCAGTGTAGTTGTTCAGGAGCCATTTGCTTCATGAACTATAACTGGCTGCTGGTTTTAATGTCTTTTTTGCCGTAGCAATTATTAACAACTGGTTGGTTGACTAATATTTTCCATAGGGGTTGGAACCACCAACCAGATAAGCTGTTGGAACATGTTGGAACCATCACCACCCGTAGCGATGGTTGCGCGCAGTGGAGACATCTCGCCGGAAACCCGCCACTGCACCGCCACGACTCGTTCCAGGAGGGGCTGATGTGGATGAAGCGGCAGAACAGCAATCCATCAAGACGCGAGTGGTGAAGTTGCTTGCAGAAACAGCGCGGGCTTGGGGCTTGAATTGGGTATAACATGGTATAAGTGGGTCAAAGATCATGATAAGTGAGCTGGATAGGTTGCTGGCGGAAGACTTGACCTGTAGGGTCTTGTTCAGTTGAGTACCTGCAATGCTTCAGAACTAAGCCCGAGGCGCATGGCCAGGAGCTAGCTTGCTGTCTATGAGTGGTCGGGCAGTTGCGATTGTTCAGTGAAAGACATCATCTGCAAGCAGATGGGCTACATATGGCTACATGGGGTCGTTCCTCGAATGGTAGTATTCTCAGGCATTTCCGAAGACTCATCATTGGAGATTGGAGTTTGAGCCAACCTCATCCTGAAACATCCTGAGACTATGATGTACATATGGACTTGTGTAATGTTGGTTTCTGATTAGTATCTACCTGTTGGCTTCATCTATTTTCATTACTTTAGGGGGGGTTACACTAATCAGAAACCAACATTATGTACAACATGCTGCTTTTTCACCCATCAGAGCTGCCAGGTGCTCCAAGAGCATCACCTCGCCGGTCCGTAGCCGGGCTCCAGCATCAACTGCCGCCGTGTCAGCGTCCCAACTGTTCCAGCCATGGCACGTAGCTCCCTGGTCTCTGTGCTGCTGCTGGCTGCTGTGGCCTGCTGGGCTTTCAGCAGTTGCTTCGTGGCTCCCGCTGAGAAGATCGAGCCCCAGATGCAGAGCTCCTCCTTGAGAGGCGACAGCACACACTCCCCCCGTGTCACCGTCCCAGCTGTTCCAGCCATGCCACGTAGCTCCCTGGTCTCTGTGCTGCTGCTGGCTGCTGTGGCCTGCTGGGCTTTCAGCAGTTGCTTCGTGGCTCCCGCTGAGAAGATCGAGCCCCAGATGCAGAGCTCCTCCTTGAGAGGCGACAGGGGAACGGCAAGGGAACGAATTGGTGAGTGGAATGGTGCTGTGGGCAGGGTGAAGATTATGAGATTCTCAGAGTTTAGAGTGGAAACTTGCAAGTTTTAAGCTTTTGCCACGCATGTCTGGCTTGTTTTTTTTTGGGGGGTAAGGTTGGTATCACACACCGTCATCGAAGGCGCTAGTTGAACCAAGAATCCAAACACCTGATTCCAACTTGAGCATTGAACACTTGGCCCCTGCGGCCAGAACTCAAGACATCAATCTCCAACTTGCTGCTCCAATGGGCCCCATGTGATGCCCTCGTTTGTGCCGTGTCTGCTGGCTATGCCATGCTATGCCAGGCGACCCAGCCGCCGCGGCCATGTTGGGTGCCGTGGTGGCGGCAGCACCTCAAGCTGCCATGGCGGGCAACTCGGGCTACGCCCTGTTGCAGTTGGGCTGGGCCATTTTCATCATCTCCCTGGGCCCTGCTGTGCCTTGGCAACCCCTCAGCCTGCCACTGGAAACCTACTTCTTACAGAGTGCTACCCCCCAGTTGGCTAACTTAGGTTATAACTAGGGTACTACCAGGTATTTTGGATATAACTGCATGTAATTAGGGGGCTTAAAAACCAGCTTATAGCCACGGGGGTATCATTCTGTAGGTGTGCTTGAGAAATGGATGAGGCAGAGGTGAGAGCCATAGCTGCTGAAAGAAGCAGGGTTTGCCGGGAAATGGGTGCACCTCATGATATTAAACAATATTAAACCTATCTGGTTTGCGGTGGTTTTCGGCTTTCAACCCCATAAAGTCCTCGCGGACAACCCCGATTCCAGCAGTGCGACTTTGATCCACCATGATCAGTGCCTTCATGGCCCATCTTGCCGTGCAAGGTGCTGTTTTGGATCTACTTCAACAAGCCTGAACTCCTCTGAGTGATGCAGTGAGAGTGTTTGGCAAGAGTGGGTAGGGAGCTTTCTACATGTCCAGCGCCCCTGTGATTTTCCAACCCTGGTGAAGTTGCGGTGAGAGGATCTAAACAGAACCAGTTGGATCTCTGCATATGGGCAAAGTATGGAAGATCAAGACAATTGCAAGTGGGCTTGTTCAAATTAATGCTTCAAAAAAACATTGAACATGTTACTACGAGCATGACAAACATTGGTCAATAATCTGAAGAATTACTTCTCTTTTCAAAATATGTGGCAGATGTTTGTTCAAGGTGTCTGACAAATTTCCAAGTTCTCACGAACTCATACTCATTCAGCTACTGTAATTGCCAGTTTCATTGGGTTGGCTGATGGAGAAATCTTAGATTTTTGCCTGAAGCATGTCTGGAAGATCTATGAATCTATGATGGCTTTTTGATCCGAGGGTACCTCAATCATGGGTCATGGTCTATGATGTTGTTCTTATTTCATGTTTTCCATCTTTTTTCTCAACGAAAGTCTAAGTAATTCAGCTGGGTCACAAGTGATGAGTCACCATTACCAGGGTAGCGAGGTGCTGGACCACAGAGTTTTTGGACTGGTGTGAAAAGGCCGGCTGCATCAACACCGGAGGGCCATCGGCTCCCTGCAGGGAAATCCTGGAAACTGATAGAAACCATACAAAACTTATAAAACCATATGGCTATGGGTCAATATTAACCAACCAATAATGGGGGATCTTAACCAACAATGGTAAGGAAAACAATGGTTGATGATAGGGGAACCAGAGGTACGGGGTTTTGACCCACAGCCACATTACCACCCACTGTTGATCAACATATGTTTTCCTTGAACCAGCATTGACCGAACCAATGTTCGAGTATGTTGGCGTACCTTATTGACAACGTTGGGCGAAGTTGGTTTTGAATGGTTTGTTCTATCCACTGCTGGGCCGTTCGTTTCTGTGCATGGCACCAAATTATTGACAACGTCATGTCCATTGAGAGGTGTGTCCTCTTGAACCTCTTGCTTTAGTGAAGTTTGCGATTGAAGTACATGACATAGGCATGTATATTATGAAGTGGTTTTGAAGTGATTACCATGATTACCTAATGTTCTGCCCACATGGGACAGTATGGCTGTCCTGCGCATGTGGGGCCACGTGTTGCGTTCAATCGAGACAGCACGAACTTATCCCCAAGGCAAGGGTGACCGTCGGTCAAAACTTAGATTGGTTATATAGCGTACCCAAACGCAACAGCTGCCGTGCAAATCCGAAATCAGATGACTGTTACCAACTATTCTCAGCCAGTGTCCTAGCCTTGCAAAACCATTCCTACAACCGAAAACCATGTGCACAACCATTCTCACGATCATTCTGACAACCTCTGTCAACCAGATTAGCCATGATCGGCCATGGTTCCAACCATCTTTTCCGGAGTTGAACCCATACATATTTCATCCGGTGCGCGCACGTGAAGGCAACCCCTTGCTGCAACCCTTTGGTAACAACCTTTAATAGGTTACCTTGTGATCCTTGGTAACCTTTTGTTGTAACCCTTTCGCTGTAACCCTCAGGTTCTTTGCTTGCAACCCTTTAACCCTCTCGCAAACCAACCTGGAAGCTAAAAAAATCACCAATTTTTCCTGGCAAAGCCAGAAAAAATATTGGTCAATGAAGCTTTTTTTATGGGTAAATAGCCTATTGGTCAATGGTGAATATCACCATTTTTATTGGTAAAAAATCACCATTTTTATTGGTCAATGGTGAATTTTCCTTTGCAACCCAGGTTGCCAACCAAAGATGCGGCAAAGTCACTGTACCAACTCACGGTTTGCATCTTCCAAGTGCCTCGGCGGTGGTTGCCCCCGGTGGTTGCGTTCGGTGGTTCGGATGCTCACCATGGAGCTGGGATGTGGCTATGATGGGTCAGGGCTTTAACCAACTAATGATGGGGGATAATAACCAGCTAATTATTGGGGTTAATAACCAAGATGATTATAAGGAAAATATCAACCAACTAATGGGGGATAATAACCAGCAATTATAGGGAAAACAAGAGTTAATGATGCGGGAAGCAGGGGGACTAAGGGTTTTGACCCATAGCCAAAAATCAGCATGTCGGAGAAGCTCTCACCCGGAGCTGAGATTGACGTGTAAGTTTGCATGTGATGCCTGCCATGGAATGCCCTGTAACCCTGAGAGGATTCCGATACCCAGCGGCCGTGGCGAGTCGGTCATGGCATCGTCACCTGGCTCAGGCTGAATCGCTTCCCATGATCAAAGGTGCCTTGGCGCGGACCTGACAGGCCTTTCGTTGATGACTAGATTTAGATGATAAATTGAGATGATAGATCACATGAACTTGAAACCCGCATCAAGGTTCCGCATGGATCTGGTGCATGAACTTGAATAGTCGCAGGTTCTCTCCATTTGTGGAGAACCGCATTGCATAGCCATTTTTGATCCATTTTTTCTGATCAAGTATCACGATCCTTTGGCGGATGGGGTCCCATGTGCCGGAAATGCTGAGGTATGATGGGTTCCAGCTGCAAACCCTTCGTTCAGGTGGATTTCAATGGCACCTCCCAACGCACCCAGACCCAGGGGTGCCTTGTCTTTCCTGGTCGTGGGATGGAGGGAAGCCACTGAGGTTTTCGATCGTGGGATGGGCCTCATTTACTTATCATATGATTTCCTTTGAGTTACATGGTTGGCACAAACATGAACAGAAAAAGGTGCCCATGGACAACCATTAACAATCATCAATAACCATCAGCAACTGCCACCAATAATCATAATTATGGACTCATGTTTCTTTTGTCGTTTCCAGGACAGGTGCGAAGTTGCTTTCTCCCGTGCGTCGATCCTAGACGGCATGCCTCCATCCACGAGCCTGTGGTTGCCAAAGGGAGAGCCACACAAATGCCCAACCCATTATTGTTTCTCATTGTAACCATAATCATGGTTCATCATGACTCATCTAGGACCCCCGAATTCACACACATATTGATAATGATAATCATAGCATCCTTGGGTTACATCTCTAACCCATAAAAGGCACATATTGAAACATATACCAACCGGGTTACATGTCTAACTACCATGAGTCGGCACATCTTTGACGACGGCCCCAGGAATGAGAACCCCATTTGGAACGAGGAGGTGCAGGTACCGTTTTCCATGCCAGCCTGGGTGCCGACCTCAGCCATGGGGTTGTGGCGGACGACCTTTGTGACAACCGGGATCCACCCAACCGGGATCCACCCAACATGAACACATCATTGAATCAAAAAACATATATTGATTGGGTGATGAACAATGAGTAGGATTGATTATAAGTATAACCAATGAATTTACAACTAAATAGCCAATGGAGATGGTTTATTTGTTTGGCTCTATTTACTTGTAAAAAACCATTCATGCAAAGATCCAAGTGATGACGGATACCTGCGTTTCTCGTGCAAAAAAGGAACTTTAGGGGAAACATTTTTTGTTACACAACTGATCGCCATTCGACCATTGACCATTGGTTCAGTTGTCGCCGATGCAGCAGTGGAAAAGCATGGAAAAGCCCATGGATTCGACGATGTTTGCGGTACCTTCTTTTGGTTTCCCGTCGACAAAGATGGCTACTGATCCCTTCACCCATTCAACACCTCCTGGGCCTTGGCCCTTTGAAATGCTTGATTACTCACCCTAGACATTGGATACATTGGCGTTTATGTTTGGAGTTCTGGGGTCGTCAATGTTGACCATCAAGCAAAACAAATCATCAAATGAACATAAATAGACCGCTGTAGGCAATATAATATATATGTATATTCATCATGTGTGCGATAGTGGTCAATCGTTAGTAAGCATTCAATATTAGGAGAAGAGTCGAGAAGAGCGTTTTCTTGGAGTTGTTTTCATCCCGATCTAGCTTGGGTAGTGACCACAGGGATGGTAATTTTGAAGCAAGAAGTATCGTGTTTGAATGATCACCCAAATACTTTCCCGTCAAACAGCATCATGAAGGTCAACGACAATCTGAACATATCAGAGCGGCCATAGTTGTTTACAGTGGCTAGCTCAACAAGCAGCACTATAGCGAACATGCGCTATCTTCATGTTGTTTCAAATGTGCTGGTCACTAGCTGACTGATCGTTAACACATGTTAGCATCAGCATTTTACTGCTTAAGCCGGTGGCTCTCCTAGGACAACAGCGTGAACGTCACGGTGATCCATGACGGTGGGCTGACGGGTAGCAAAGTGGAGCTGGGAGTTGCTGGGCTATCGTTGGGCTCGGGTTGATCGCACGCTGAATGGTGGTAATCATCGGGGTCTAAGGATATGGTGGTTTCTCAAGCCATAGGGGACCCCCAAGGCTATGGTTGGTTTATTACTATGTCAATCACTATAGTAATGGATGATTTAGGGGTACCCCTATTTTGAGACACACCCATATAGGCATTGAATCAATGAAGCTGCTGACAACTTCAATTCGACTCTGGTGGCCTTTGGTCGCCCTTGGTCCAGCTCACCTCCTTGAGAAGGCAATGAAAAAAGGAAGATAATTGTTAGATCCAGCACTTGGTAAAACCCCTTTGATGGTAAATCGCCACAGTGATTATTGATATGAGTTTGCGTACGCAGGTGGTAGGCAGTGATTTAAGTTCTTCATATGATTAGTAGACTGTACTGATAGAGGAGAATGGCCAAAGATAATCGTTGAATATACCAACTATGTATGTGGGAACTTGGGTCAAGCGACCTTGCGGGTCGAAACTGATCGACTGAGACTACCTGCTTAAGTACAAAACACTCTCTGGCTTGCAAAACTTGTTGCTCAGCGTGCTCGTCACTGGTAGTCCTCTGGAAATGGTAAACGCAAATATGAGAGGTCATTGGATGCAGGTGACTCAGGTGACCATATCCAATCATCAAGCAGTGTCATCCTTAAGTGCATGGTCAATCGACATGTTTCTATTCATCGGTCTCCACGTGCGCTGGATGCGTGTCACGACTGATGTCAGCGCTAAGGAGGTGACCTTGGACATCGACGAGTTGGCGGAACAGGAAACGGAACCAACGTGGTTCTACTTCTACAAGGCATCCTGGGGCACGGCATCCCGGGGCCCAAGGATCAATGTGTATGATGTCTGGGGCGATCCTGACCTGCATGGAATGACCCTTCAACGGTGGAACCCCGGCACCCGGTGTGGAGGCCCTCAGTTAATATATTTGCAATATGTAGTCTCGTCATGGGTTTGGTGCAGAATCCCAACAAATGTTGGAAATGACCGTGATGTAAGCAAGAGCTTTGCGTAACATGTCAAGGTTTGAGGTCCTGAATCTTGGCCAGGACTGATGTCCCACAAAGGGAATTATGATTCACTACGGTTCCCGGTCAAAGGGCCCACATTGGGCAATCAACATAGCCCTACTTCTCCGGTGGGCCTTGGGGGTGGGCACCCATGGTGAGGCACCCGATGGCAAGAAGGACGAAGAAAAATCCGCTGCTGGGCTCAGACCCGGCACTGGCCGGTGGTGAGGGAGCAATTCGGAGTCGGAGGTATCCCTAGATCCCTTGAAAGGGGGAGCGAAGCCAGGAGCGGCCCCCAGGAGATCCAGGAGTGCCATGGAGTGCCTGAACCAAATAGCATTTGATGTTTAATACTAAACCAGGCAGGGCACCTTCCTGGCACAGGAAGCTGTTCCTTTCGATGACTGCAGCTCGTTCTTTTTCCTTGGTGGGTTCCCCCAAAACGGGAGGCAATAGTTGCAGGGTACATCTTTGCATACAGTAGTGCATTGAGGTTTCAGTTCTTTCAACTTTGTTGAAGCGAGTTGATGCGCTTTTCTCTCTTTGCATCACTGATGCTTGTAGATCCGCTGTTGGCACCTGACAGCCAGACACCAGAATACCCATGTGATTCACTGGGAGTTGATGTCCCATACTGCGTTTGTCGTATTATTTGTGGGGAGTTGATGTCAACCTTGTCAACCCTGGCTAGTCGGTGTTTGTTGGTCTTCAATATTTGGGACGGTTGTTTGCTTCACTGATGTTTGTTCAGAGAGATTGTACTTGGATGTGCATCCCCAGCCAGGAACTGGTATCTCACCATGATCATAGGGCTTACGGCCTACCTCAAAAGGTTTTTAAACATGGTTTCATCCTAGTTATAATCCCTGCTGCGCATTGAAATTAACCACCAACCAGCTTGAGTCTAAAGGCCCCAATTTCTTCAATGAAACCATCGAGACTTTGGGCACCCTTCCAAATCTCATAGCAAATCCGTGTCCCCTCAAGATTTGGTGGTAAATCACTAGCTTCTGGTTCAACAAATGGTACTTCATATTGTGGATCTACAATCAACAGCTATATCTCTCAGTCTTCATAATTTTGGAGGTTACCCTAGATCTAGAGTTTTTGGGGCACCATCTTGACTAAGTCCATGAAATGCTAAGCGCCTGATGCGCCTGACGCGGCGTGTGCAGCCAGTCACACGTTGTTGAAAAACAGGGCACGGTTGGACACCGCAGCGATTCAACGCCTTAGTAGCCCAGCAAGCCCAGCAAGCGCACCCAGCCGCATTTCAAGTCGTTGGCTCAGGAGTTTGCAGGTCGAATGTTGCTCTCCGCCAGCATGGAACGAACGGAATCTCTGGCGTGGAGCTGGCGAGCTGGGTCAAGCAGTTAACCAAGCAATTTCATGGTGGAGAATGACCAACAATAATACGGGAAACAATGCTTAATGATAGGGGAACCAGGTCAGGGGTGCAGAATTTTGACCCACTGCCAGATATGAAGGGGGGAGATGCTGTGAGACGCGGGGAGTCAAATATTCCATCGGGATATGGAAGTGTTGTCGCTTACACCCCATGCCCCATGCGCACTCATTGTGATTCACTGTTGTGTACCAGAATTCCTTTCCATGAACCGCGATTTGGATACGTCATCATCCTTGCATTTCATGTTGAAAAGCTGCTTTAAGAATCAGTCCCCAGCTACTTTCATGAATGGTTGTGGCACAGGGAAACTCACTATCGAGCTGCGGGGCATCATTGATGGCCACAGAAGACCATCACTTTAATACAGAAACCCGGGGGCAACCATCAATGACTTATGGATTTTCCAGCGCGAACTGTTGGATTAGCAGTTGATAACACCTGTTTGGCCTTTGCCAGCCCAGACTTTTGCCCCTCACCGGCCCTGGGTGTTCTCCAACGTGGACCTTTTAACGCCAGCCTGTGTTGGAGGGGCCCGACGTCCTAAAACCTGTACGAATACCACAACAGCTTATGCAGCTTCAGCTGGTGGGTCACCTGAGTCCGACAACTTCATTGGTTAAAGAGGGATTACGGTAGTTGCCAAGACTCGCTACCATCAAATGTACCATGAGCCCCAAAACCATCAGTTTTACAGGATATAACCCATTCTGGAAGGTAAAACCTACCTTTTTTAGGGTTTTGGTTGCTGATGGTAGTCATTATTGTTGGGAATGTTGACCAGCAAGAATGGGTGAGGATCCTTGAATGGCAGGTTTAGCACGGTTCA
>VSDK01019300.1:231846-238308 GCA_009767595.1 Symbiodinium kawagutii | reverse complement strand
GTTCAGCAAGATTTGGTCTCTCCAACCATCCAGCTGCAATGATTGGTTGAAATTCCAGTTGCACAATCTTCGTTGGTGGTGGAAACCACTGCTTCCGGGCCAAACAACAACCCCACCAGGTTGACTTCACCACAGCTACCTCTCCTCGGTGAACCAATCTGAACAATCGGATCCGCGAGTCGGAGGGGAGGGCATGCCTAGTCAACAGCAATGGTCGCCCACAACGAAGGGTCGTTGCAAGGCACCACTCAAGTGCCAACTTCACTGCTTACATCCGACCCAGCCCCAGATGCGACCCTCAATTCCCCTTGAAGATCAGCACGCGTTAGCTTGAGGGACAAACTGACCCATTGGTGTGGGGTAATTTGATTGGTCAAGGTCAAGGTAGATATGACATTCAATGACTATACCTCATTCATGCATAAAAATAAGATATAGCCACATATCTAGCCATGACCATCAGAAGCCTCAAGATGATACCCAGCAGCCGAACGGCGAAGTGCTGAGGAGAAACCGATTTTGACCGTAAATCCTGGATCCATCGCGAATCCTCCCAAAGACTCTGCCGGAGTTGTGCCTTGGCAGAGCTGCTGGCAATCTGCTGGGTGGTGAGAAGCACCATGGCCATAGGATACCCTGGATGCTGACCACAAGTCTCTTGGATCCAAAAAGATGGCGAGAGAGTGGTACGCGATTGTTAGTACCAGGTAGCCAGAGATGATGAGAAGCAATCATCAACTTATGATTGCTAATATGCCACTATTATGCCGCTATAACGGGTCAAACTAGGATCCTACTGACCCGTTGTAGGGGCACCTGCTGACCAACTACTGCAACAGGTGATTGACGATCAACTGGTCGGATCATATCAGCATTGCCGGGGATCAGGATGGCATGAGATCATGCCAGCGAGTTTTATCAAGGATCGGATTGCCCTAGGGACTGCACTAGTGATTAGATATTTTTGATTTTTTGGATCATGGCTGTTAATAGACCGTTTTCCTTTTTTTCATCATCAAACTCTTGATGAGCTTTCCAAGCTTGTCCATTGGTTCAGCTTCCCTCGCGATCTTTGAAAATAGAGCTACGTAATTGGGGATATTTCATCGAGATTCATCGAGGCTATTCTGGCCCCCACCAATTGTCATAGAAAACACACGTTTCCGCCTCGCTTTTTCCGAACAGTATTAAAGATAAACTGATAGTCTTTTTGAATTCCTATTGGCAGTCACCATTTTGACAATAATCAACCAGTACTGTTGTCAATCATCAAGCAATTTGAATCATTATGATTCATCATACAGAGCCCGTAGTATGACCTAGACTCGTTAGAGCAGCTAACCAACCATTGTGCATGATCCATCATAAAGAATCATTGATCACTAATGAACCCTGATCATACGCTAATCAACCATTCGTGTACCATCACTCAGCCATCTTTGCACCACTATAAACCGTTATTGATCATTGGTGATCGACTACCAGCAATTGATCAACAATTAATCGACCATGAATGAACCATTAGCCAACCATCATGGCACATGAACAGCTTGGCCCGATGATTTGTGGTCGAAGTCCAGCTACCCAGCCAGCCACTGCCCAGGTGTGGGCTGATCTCTACATGGTTTGCTTCGACAGCACCGAGCAACCTGAAGATGTCAAGGTGCAGCTCGCACCGTGGCGGCATCCCAGGGCATCCCAGGGTTTGGATGATGGATCTCATTTCCATGCTGAGGCCCGCCGTCACACAATCCGCTTCGCATATAAATCATTGCTTAGATCAGTGGACTATTCTGAATCCATGATGCCAATCAATGATGACATCACCAAACACTGATCGTTTGCGATCTGAGATCTGTTGACAGAAAGACTTGGAAGACTTTGCCGAAAGGTTTTTGCTGTGGGGATGCCGGCAACGTTATTGAGTCAAATTTCCTCGTTTTCGAGTGAATTTCATATTATTTCATATTGCAAATCACGAAATGCGTTTGTTCTTTTATCTCTTGTCAGCCCAGCCCTCATTTAACCATCATTCAACACTCATTTCTCCCATGAACCATGGTCCAACCATCCCATGTCACCACGGTTCCCGTGTTCCGCGCCCTTGGCGCCTAAGGAACTGCCGCGCATCCTCGGCACCGTCCTGGAGAGTCGGGAGCCCATCCCCGAGGGTCACGGCTTCGTGTGGAAGCGCGAGGACATTCGCTTGGACCAAATCGCGCCATGGCAGCAGCCGCGGCACCACGGTACCGCTGGAGCTGGAGCCCGAAGCCACACGTGCCGGTGATGGCCGGTGGGGAAGGGGGTTGAACCTTTGCATGTTGGTGCTGGTCAATCAGGAGTCATGTTGGAATGATTTGAAGCTATTTGGAAGGATCAAATGATTAATTAGTAATGGTTGATTATGGTTCTTGATTGGCTACTGTTTTTTTTTCCGATTGTGGTTGATCATGATTTCGTATTTCAGAATGACAAGTAGTGAGGAATATTATCGAGCAATTGTTGCTGATGCTGAGCTTTGCTCAATAATGACCCAGGATTGGTTAACATGTGGTTACTGTAACAACAATCGATCGTCATCAACAGTGATTAGTAGTGACGAAGACTGATAAAAAGTGACCGATGCTGAGATGAGTACGTAACAGTGATTGTAACAATGAGTGTCATGTCCCACACAGAGGGAGATGGTGATGTATATAATGATCGAACATGTGGTTAGTGATGCCTAATGATGATGATTCGCTAATAGGCAAGGGTTGGTGCCTCTTGGCATTGGGAGTTCACCAAATATCACAGGGATGTGAACTGGGAATCGGTTAGTTGACCACCGGCATTGTGGTACGCCACTGAGATGGATTTTTGTGCCCACATGTGGACCCACATGTTTGAAGAAGATCAATGGAACTACGTCACATCCCAGTAATCATCAAGAGAATTCATCGTGTGATGGTTCAATTACCTTCATAATAACATTATCATTATGACATTTTGAGCCAAAAAAAGAAGTAACATCAAGAACCTTCAGGATGGCCATGGGGAGAGAGAGAGAGATCAAGTAATTCAAAAAATCATCCAATTTCCATCATGAACCTTGATCAAGCCAAATGAACTTGAGAATGATTGCCCTGCCATGGTCAATTACGAAATCATATTCAAAAATAAAGTTAAAAAAGCAAGAAAAAATGAAATCATATTATAAAAATAAAATTCAAAAACCAGAAAAAATTGAACCAGCCCTACTGTACCCCCGGCAAGGCCGAAGGATGCCTCCTGCCTTCCTCGCCAAGGCCGACCCACCGGTGCCCAACTTTTCCCTGCCGTCGCCGGAGAACTGCGGTGAATTCATCATCAGTGCAACTTGGCAAAGGAAGTTGTGGTGAGTGATTAGAAAGGCTACTAGTTCGATAGTTTTGCTTAAATAGCTTAGATATATAGTTAGTGAAGTAGTTAGTTATAGTTAATCATTTCTGCAACCATCGTAAAACCAAGGCTCACTGACCACAACTTGGTAAAATGAACTTACTGCAACTTGGTGCAACTTACACCATTCACTAATCATTAGTGAAGTAGTTGTTTTCATGATGAATGGTTTGATAATTATGGTTTGTTGGATGTTTTGTTTGTGGTTGATGCTAGTTGAATGTTTGATTTGTGTTTAGTTAACAACGGTCAATAGTGGTGATTGGTTAGTTATAGTCAGTTAAGGAGGGGCTCAGTGCTTATCAGTGATGAGGTGATCGCCTGGCAAACTTGTTAGTTGTTCATTGCTGACTTCTTTCGTCTTTGCAAAGAAGCGGCGAACTATGGCTATTGTAGGTGGTATAAACCCTTCCAAGCCAAAAAGATCGCCTGTGTTCCACTAGATCCTTCAGTAGCTATCATTGGAAAATGGTAGTGAGGACTTCCAAGTGGTGGCCGTCTTACTCTTTAATGATTAGTATAGCGCAACATAGTTGCCATAATCAGCCATACTTAACCAAAATCGACCATAGCTATCTTTAATCAGGAATCCTTTTTACCCACCTGTAATCACCGCCGAGATTTGGGATGTGTCAGATTTGGTCGCTGTATGGAAGCCTAGTTATCCTCCAACATGGATCATCAATGATCACACTTGCTGAGGGATACCTTGGGACTTGGGACCTTCAGCAGCCCCCAGGTCTATGCAAAGTTCAAAAAGACCGGCCTCTTGGGTGGGAAGAAACCGGAGCGTCACATGCACCCTGGCTGCAGCAGCAGCGTAAAAGTGATTGGTAGATCGTGGGTCCCACTACCAAACCCTGCTAGTGGTTGGACCCATGATTTAACCTTGGGATGTCGCACACACTTGTCCAATCGCGTAGGCGAAGCTTGCCCTTCTTTACAAATCCTGCGTGACTTTTGCCAGAATCATACCAGATATTGCTGTCATCGTAGCCTTGTGCTTCATTTGATTTGAAACAGGTGGCAGGGATACACCTACATTTCCTCAGAGACAGGCGCACAGCGATTAGCTAGTCATATCCAGTCTTGGCATGGCAAGATGATCTGAGGTATGCAAGAGTGCCTGCAAGTGAGGTGTACAAATGGGATCAAACGCCGAAGTGGATGCTTGGACTAACATGGATTGACTGTGCTCAGGAGAAGAATAAATATAGTATCACACAACATGGCTACAGACAAAGTTAGACCATAGATGACAGAAGGGGAGCAAATTGTTTCTTGTTGCCGTTCTCCTTCCACTGATGGAGGTGAGCCAGCACGATGTCTTTGCGGGAAGTTTGACCGGTGGGTCAGCCAAAAATATATATCGAGAGTCAGCGAAGCAAATTCATTATACGGGTGTAGTTTTCTTGAAAGTTGTCTTGACAGTTCGGGAGGCAGTCTAGGCAGGAGAGTTGCTGGGGTGACCTAGTTTCCCATCATGCCTTCATGGATGAAGGCATGGCACAGCAAGATGGTTTGGTACAAGTTTGGGACCACATGGCTATGGGTCAGTTCACCCTGTACCCCGCTGTACCCCTGGTTCCTTATCATTAACCCTGATTTTTCCTATAGGTTTGCTGGTTCTCATCCACCAAATTGATAGTTAATTTTGACCCAGCTAGGAACATAGCTTCTCAAGTTCCTTGATAAAAGCCATGATAGGATGTGATGGCTGGCAATTTTGACGGATGCCTCGGCACGTGACCCACCAGAGTGACCAGGACCCCTGGGTTCAAAGCTCATGCTTTCGGAGCTCCCAGGAGAGATATGCGGATGGTTGTCCATGGAGGTGAGGATGTAGGTGCGCCTGGATGCTTGGGTTGTTTTTGCTCTATGGCTATGGGTCAATGTTAAGCAACCAGTAATGAGGGATAATAACCAACAAGAATAAGGAAACAATGGTTGATGATAGGGGAGCCTGGGGTACAGGGTATTGACCCATAGCCCTATCGGTAGGGTCCTTGTCGGTCAGGCACTGCTTGCAGGTTCAAGTAGCAGGGGAACCGATGCTGACCGCCAGTCTGTTGCCAGGCAGCGCTGGTTTCTTGCTGATGCTCCTTGGACGGGGTTGGTTGTCGCGGGCTTGAAAAAAATCACCGGCAGCAAGTGGATGGATGTTTACCATGGTCACTGCCACCCACGGGACAAGGACTAATTATTCCAAGAGCTATAGTGGGTGGTGAGGCTCCCATCAGAGAAAGTCGAATGTTAGAATTCGCAAAAGGTTAAACATTAAAGGTTGGAACCAATGGCTTCCAAGATTTCACTAATAGCTCCTGATTGACATTTTCAACCCACAGAGAAAGAGAGAGCCATTGGTTCTAAATTAAAGGTCAAGTGTTTTGATGTTCTTGGCATATACAACTTGTACCTTCGCCCTTCGACAGAGTATGTCCCCGCTCCAAAATATTTGCACCCCCAGTCAACCAATGGTTTCCATCGGCACAATGAAAACATTTGGGTGGGGCCCAGTGGTTGCCCTGTGGCTTGGCACATGCCCATATAACACATGATGGCTCTTCGTTGACTTCATTGACAATGCCGTGGTTCGGCAAAGCCATCATCAGGCTCCTCAAAGAGCGACCCAGCCACCCCTGCAGATGAGAAATGTTTAGCGGTCAAAGGCGTGGAGTGTAAATTGATACACTCCAGTAAACTAACATAGATATACATGGATAACACCTGATCACCTTCAGCCTCGGCTGAACTCCTTGAGATGGTGATTGAGAGATACACAGGGACAGCAATGGGAAATCAGCATTCCAAATAGATGAATTATCCAATGCAATGTTTGATTACCAAAGGGTAATGCCAATGGTTTGAGTCATCAATTGGTGGTTCATGGCACGATTCCGACGTTTGCTGTGGCGAGGTTGTTTAGTCCTTGGATGATTCCCCCAATGGTTTTGCAATGTTTTGTCTCCAAGTCTTCCAGTAGAGTGGCCAGTAGGCGCTTACAGTTAGATGCAGTGCTTGTATGTTATGTACATGTTGTGT
>VSDK01019300.1:221846-226846 GCA_009767595.1 Symbiodinium kawagutii | reverse complement strand
TGGCAGCCGCAGCCATTGGCCTCAAGGGTGACAACATCCTCAAGCACGCCTCACCCTAGGTGATTGTAGATGCTGGAGCTGGGAAGCTGCTTGGGGAAGTAGTAAGTGGATGTAAGTGGTGGTTAACCATGGTTAACTGTAGCTAATGGTGGTTAACGTTGGTTGAACTGCTTGATGCTGGTTGATACTGGTTGACGGTTGGGGGAAGAAGCACCAGTAACCACCAGAAACCAAGACAGATGGGAGGCCCCAGCTAGTTTCTGAACCAGATCCAGCTCGTTTGCTGGTGATTTGCCATCAGATTTTTTGAGGGGGTTCAGAACGGGCCCTTCCATTATCCATGAGCGCATCGGGGTCGACACGTCCAAGAGACTGTTGGGTGCTGTTGGGACACAAGGAGACCATGATTTAATGAACGAATGCTCGATGATGGGTGATGTCCAGCAACGGTGAGTAAACACTACTCACCCTGAGCAACTAGATGAAACCCATATGAGCGCTCAGCCATTGCAACCACGCTTACTGATGCTTTGCTGCCCCTTCTGTCGCTTCACATCTGGCTGGCGCCATGGGCGACAAAGCAGCCAAAGCCGTGGCCGCTGAGACAGAGATTGAAGCGACGCTTCCCGTGTGTGTGCTGCAGTCTTCTGGTGAAGTCGCCTACCGCGGCAGTGTGCCAAAGGCTTCTACCGTCAAGGACGGCGGGATGCTGTGGCTGCCTGCATTGCGATGTTTCAGAAGTGCAGTGGGAAAATAGGATACTCTTAGACTTAGATGATTCAGAATGGTAGTGACTTTCAAGTTTGCCGTAGGTCAATGTGGGTATGATCCCACATGATCCCACCATTTTTACCCGTTTTTCACCAATACGAATCATGAACCTATGATTTACCCGAGATGTTTTTTGTTCATTTATGAACCATTCTCACCCAAACAACATTGACCTAGCCATCGTGAATAATGTTTGCGAACCTGGCCTTTATCAACGGTCCTTCGCCGATCTTCTTAGGCATCACTGACCTTATCAACCATTATCAACCATTATCAACCCTTAATGTTGCTTAGTTGACACCATCCATCACCATTCTCATCACCATCAAACCAATGGGTAAACCACTACCAACTAAGCATCATCAACCATTATTAGACTATATATTTGACCACTATCAACTAAAATACTATTCACCTTTATCGTTAACCAATATCAATCAACCATCATCGACCCGTTGACCCATGCTTACTTGATGATGATTGATTCTCATTTGCATGATCAACTGACCATCAGCTAACCGTTAACCATCAACTGTCCATTCTCAACCGTATCAACTAGCCATCAACGAACCATTCTGAACACCATTTATGGTGGTCTACCAGCCACTAGCCATCCACGAACTATCCACAATGTTTGATTTACCCATTGAAGCCAGAGGCGAAACCCATATGAAAACCATTTATAGAGGTAGGCTTACCATCAACTAACGATTCTGACAAAGAAACTGGTGCTTCTTGAGCTCAGTTGACCATCCGCTAATTGGTAGTTTCTCCAAATCCTGGACCCAAAAATGCCTGGTTAGTTACTATGCTGGATGATTGGCCTACCCCAAGTTGACTTGAGAAACCCCCGAGTTGACCTGAAAAAAAAAACAAATCCACGATTCATGGGCTGATTAACCTACGAAAACGGGTGATTTCTTACGCGCTTGCGCCGGGTCCGACTCTAGACGCTGACTCTAGGAGCTGGTGCTCCGGATCAGCCAGGCGGTTTCGGGGGGGAGGGGGGGAGCCACAGGGAGCCTCATGGCTGGTCCTTGAACACGGGGGACCAGGAGGGTTCCTTCACCAAATGCCATGGTGCATGGGCATTTTATGCGTTGATGGCTGGGGATGGATGGTTCGTTGATGATGTTGGAAAGTCAGTGTGGATGGACTCTCTCGTGGAGTTGTGTGTTCCCACACAGGTGAAGAAAGTGGGGACGAACTAGTTGTTTTTGACTCGGAAAATTTACATATTGTACTGAACCAAATGCTTGTGCAGCCTTGCACTATGACATGACGCAAATCACTGACCACCATTAGAGCACCAGCACCGTGGTGGATGATCGGGTCATGCAAAAGTCATGTCCAAATCATTGATAGTGAGATTCACATTCATAATAATTGTTGATAGTGATTAATCCCCTCATCAACCGCCAACATTCACAACAAAATTTGGTTGATTTCCCGGCTGATTAACCAATCATCCCATTTGATAATCCAACATTATTAAGAAGTTTTAACGTCACTTGTCAAAATGTCAATATTTTACGACCATGGCAAATAACTAAGTAATGACATGTATCAACCATCGAATTCTGGTAATCTTAGTGGTTGAGACACCTTTCATGTAAATCTTGGTGACATCTAATCTCAACCCCTAATTACTTTGTGAATTAGTTGCTAATCTTAGTTCATTCTGGTAATGAATGACACCCACGACCGATTTTAGTTCAACCATTCATGTTTATTAGTTGTTAATCTTAGTTCATTAGTTGGTAACCAGCTAATTCTAGTTCAACCACTAATCTTAGTTCATTCTGGTGAACTACTGAGTTAATTAGTTGATTAGTTGGCAATCTTAGTTCATAGTTGGTTAACATTAGTTGGTGTAATTTACCTAGTACTTAGTTAATTAGTTGGTTAATAAGTTGGTAATCTTAGTTCATTCTGGTAATGAATGACACCCACGACCGATTTTAGTTCAATCATTCATGTTTATTATTTGTTAATCTTATAGACCTATAGTTCATTAGTTGGTAACCAGCTAATTTTAGTTCAACCACTAATCTTAGTTCATTCTGGTGAACTGATGAGTTAATTAGTTGATTAGTTGGCAATCTTAGTTTATTTAATATTAATTGGGGTAATTCACTTAGAACTTAGTTAATTAGTTGGTGAATTAGTTGCTGAATTAGTTGGTAATCTGCCTAGTGAATTTTCCCTTCCAACTTATTAACCAACTAATTAACCAACTAATCAGCCGAGCTTTTTCCCTTCCACTGGGCACAGCCACCTTCGGCACCAGGAGGCAGGCCTCGGTCCCGCCCATCGACTGACCCTGGTATTGGGCAGTGAAATTCTGCGCCTGGGCGGCGGGGCGGAGGGCAATGCAATTCCTGGAACCCCCTGCTGGGCATGGGGAAGGATAGGGGGCCATGGGTCAAGGCTTCAACCAACCAACAACAATGGTTAACCAGCTGGCTAATGATGAATGATAGGGGATAAGAGCCAACAGGTGGTTAATAAGCCGCCATTAGCTGGTGAATGGTTAATAATAGGGGATGATAACTAGCAACCACAGGGTATATATATATATATATATACCAATTATATGGCTATGGGTCAAGCAGTCAACCAACCAATTGTAAGGGGGATGACCAACAATTTCCTAGGGATCACAATGGCTAATGATAGGGGAACCAGGGGTACGGGGTTTTGACCCACAGCCAGAAGAATTGCAACAACCCACCACAAGCAGATAAGCGATAGAGGATGAGGGATGGCTAAGGATAGTTGAACCGCCATATTTGCTCACATCAGCACTGTGAGCCCAAAAAATTCAAGGGTTCTTCGGCTTAGCTGGACCTCTGGGACGGCGATGGAAAACAATGCTGTATTAATTAAAATGAAGGCTTATAAGAGATGATAAAGGATGATAACTGGGGGTACCCTCAGCTATTTTCCAGACCACCATAGATGTGCTGGTGGAACATAACCTCTATTTTGAGTTACACTGATGGTAGATGAAAATTAGGATCCACCATGCTAGTTATGGTCGGTTATTGTAGCAACCAGCATTAACCAGCCCAATGCTTCCAGTTACCATTAGGGAAGCGACTCCAAATAACAATGCTAGAAACCAAGCTACTGGGACAAACTGCGGAGTTTCCAATTTGCTAGGGCGGTTTGCCAGCTGAATAGTCCAATGGCAGAAACCAGATAGTTACCTACTATTTCTTTCCAACTGGAAGCATAGGGCAACTACTAAACCACCATAGTTGTAGCTGATGAGTTTTGTGGAAGCTCAAGGCCGGTGACCCAATCTTTGGAAGAGCTGGACCTCAAAGGTGAGGAGGACGGCCGGCCAGGTTGGCTACCAGTTTGGATGGAGTTTATGATGGTTCCACTCTGGTAAGCTAGCCTGGTTGCGTGGAAAATGCGCCGTTTCTAGCTGGTTTACCTTTGGGAATATGTGTTTTTAGCTTCCAGTTTATCATGGTTATAGCTTAGGGTGCCGCTACTAACACATGTTCTTTTATGGTTGATTTTTGGCCAATGCTTCGCAGCCTTGGGCGGATTCTTGAATCCGCTTTGCGACAAGCAAGAAATGTGGCAATTTGGAAAGGCCACGTGGTCACAGGTTGGTTTGTGGCTAAGGTTTTAGGTTGGTAAGGTGGGTTAGTTGGTGTAAGTGTAGCCTCTTCTGGTGGGAGAATTGCCGCAACTTGAGCAGCCGGGCTGCAGGAACTCTGCTTCTACTTGGTGAGACGTGCCCGGACAGAGTTCACCAACTTTGAGTCTGGCGCCAGTTCAGACGGCGAGAAGCCCGACTGGCTGGCCATTTGTTTGCATAGACGGTTCAGGCAGCAGGTGTAGTCAAAGCTGGCAATCATCAACAATGTTCATACGCCAAGTGGCCCGTGCACCATTTTCAATGAACCCTTTGAGGATGGTGGTCGGGAGGGAGTTGTTTGGAGCCAGGGGTATCCAATGCTATCCCTTTAAAGGGGAAGCGATTTGGCGCATGACCAAGTCCCCATGAAGCCTACCCATTGCACACATGCACCGAATGGAGCGCCTCTAAAAAACTGCAGCGCCTGTTAGCCTGGAAACAAAATGACGGATCTGATATCCTTCCTCGTTTTTCCTGTTCGTGCTTGCACAGCGGGGAACAAGAATAAGGTATGTACAAGATGATCTTTCATTTCTTAGACCCCATCCCCCTTAAAAACATATCAGCAGGA
>VSDK01019300.1:158487-221235 GCA_009767595.1 Symbiodinium kawagutii | reverse complement strand
GCCACTGCTATAGTAATCACTATAAACCGTTTATCAACCACTACAAACAATTATTTAGCTCGTTACTTAACCATTTCATCAACCATTCAGTAACCAGTAGTCGGCAGCCAGTAGAGCCACTACTTGTAGGACAGGCTGGCAGCCTCCAAGGCCAACCATTGGAGTGGACTTTCGTGTTGGCGAGGCGCACTCCGGGCATGCTAGTACCACCTGATGTAATACTCAGGTTGCAGGAACATTTCCGGAAAATGGCTTTCTGGTATTATTGACCTAAGCTTATTAGTTGTAAGGTATATGGTAGGAAAATGGCGTTCGTTGGCATCAGTGGTGCCTTTCTAGCATTTTGGACTGTAAACTTATTAGTTAGTTGATGTTGGGGCGTTTCTCAGAATGGGGAACCCCCAAAGAAAGGTTAGTTTATATCAACTAGACATTGATTAAATTGGATGGTTTGGGGGTACCACCATGTTAAGAGACCACCAAATATGGGTTCATTCGACATTACCTGTTTCCGTGGTGTTCAGCGTTGAACTTTTCCTTGAACGCCACGCCACAAGCACCAGTTCTAGTTCCCAATTCGAAGCAATTCCATGGGAAATGGGATGAGCCCCTGAGAAGAGTACTGAACCGCACTCCAACACAGCATGCGGGCATATATGAGCACAAATGAACTACAAACAAATCCAAATGCATTCTTTACAACAGGCTCCATTAATGTGTTAGATTTTGAAGGTTGGTTGGCATGATCACGGCGGTTTTCGTTCTTGGAGCTATTTTCCACCTTGGGCTGGGTCGCCGCGCTGCAGATCACCACGAAATGCCAGCAATTCAGATTCAAATTGCAATTCTGGGACACGGCTGGGCAGGAGAACGGGGCGAAGATGTTACAACTTTTGGGGGGCAGGATGGGGCAGGTGACGTGGGAGTATGTGGTGTTGGGGATGGATGCGTTAGGTTTGTGGTTTCATGTTGGCTCATGTTATTTCATGACGATGAGTTCGCCTAGCTTGGTTGGGTGGCTGACTGCCACATACCTGCACAGCAGCCCTGATGAATATTGTGATGCGCGAGGTTTGAGACATTTTGTTCTTGATTTGTTGATTTGTTGCCTTTGTTTTCGTTTGGCTTGATTCGGGATCAAATTTCGGCAAGCCATGACGAACATTTTCCAAGGCAACCTTTCGCGTTTGATTTGGTAAGGCAATCGCTAGTGATCACCATGCCACTGTCTTTTTGACGTTGATTTTGTTGACGTTGCTGCCACCGTTGTTGCTGCGCCTGTTGTTGATGTTAACTGTTGTTGTTGCTGCGCCTGTTGTTGATGTCAACTGTTGTTGTTGTGGTGGCGGTCGTCGTCGTTGCGGCTAAGAGTTTCACCACTCTCAACCATTGATAAATCACCATTCTTACCCCTTCCTAACCACAAACCACTTCCTGGTTGTTGTTCTTCTGCTTGTTGTCACATTAATTTGGCGTCTGAACTGCCAGAATTTTTGGGTCAGGCAGCGGACTCCCGGACCTCATCACCCCTGGCAGGAGCGCTTTCGGACGATCACCTTAAGCTACCTGCGAGGCACCCGAAGCATCATGGCAGTCTTCAGCTCCTCGGCCCCCGCAAAGCGGGATCCCTTCGATGGCGGAGGTGATTCGTGGCGGCTGTCGACCTTGGTGTTTGCTGGGAGCAAGTGGTGCTAAAAATCTTGATAAAAAATGGTCTTAGAAGCAAGTGGTGGTAGGTTACGTATGGTTTGTTGGTTGGTCAGTCTTTTTTCCCCATGCTCGCAAATTTGCGCAATCGAAAAAGCCCAACGAGATTGGCAAGTTCAAAGCAGCAAGAACAAAAAACAACAATTGACGCTCCGACAGCAAATAGCAACACTCACAACATTAATCATATGTCTTATAACATCATATAACATCATGTGATGAACAGCAACATTTGCAGCAGATGCAGCAGCATCAGAAGCATTGACAACAGCAGCATCGCTGGAGCATGCTGCCGGTTCAGCCTGCTCGCAAGGCTTAAACAAGCGAGCCTCACTGCTGGAGGCGGTGTCGATGGTACAAGAAGCTATGCGTGCCTCGGTTCCGTTGTGTTTGTGTGGTTTCTTGGCGGTGCCGTTCAGGTAGATTCAAGTCACCTTTAAGAACTGGGATGACCATTGGCCAACAAGAAACAGCTGCAGCTGTGGAAAAGATCCATGGATCAGGCCCGAGTTGGTGATTTTGGCGCATGTACAATGCGCGTAGGCACATAGAACTGCAAAAAAAGTACGTGCGTATTATGCTCCCAGTGTAGTTTCTGAATGGGCTTGGGTCCATATCCTGCCAGGGCCCCCGGAGAACTCCACGGGGCGCCAAGGATACTTTGACGAGTCTGAGGGCGTTCTGATTTGCTTGGTGGGAACTCATGCAGATTCCGATCAGCAGGAGGTCTCTGAAGAGGAGGTCCTGGTCCAAGCACCGGGAAGGATGGCGTGAACTGGGGATACTTGTATAGTGAGGTTGAATGCATTTGGCCATGGGTCAATATTAGCCAACCATAAAAATGGAAAAACAATGGTCAGAGAGATGGGGGAACCCAGCGTACAGGGTTTTGACCTACTGCCATTTAAATTTCAACCATGAAATGAAAAACAGCTCGAGGCTGAATTAGCACAATTTTAGTAAAAAAAAACCAACGGGGGGTTCGCCCAACTAGTCAACCAGGAGCAAGCCCTAATCCTGGCCAATTCAAAGCAGGTTGATTGACCTATGGACATCCCTGTTTGGCAAAGCAGTGCCAGTTTGACGTTTGTACCTAGATGCTGAGTCATCCTTGTGACTCATGGCTACTAGATGCTAGGTCATTGATCTTGGACCAAGGGCCGTGAGTCCGGGCGTGATCTTGGCTTCTTTTTGAGCCTGGAGTTCGGCATTTGTCCAACCAATGGTTTGGGGGTAGAGATAGGGACCAGCAGCGACTTCTAACAGCCCCGACTCTATCCAACGATTTTTCACGGATGAGGCTTGAGTAGAAGATAATTGTCTACCATGGTTGATCTTGATGATTTGGTTCTGAATCCACTGGAATCCATGGCTCTTGGCGTTGCGGGGAGGCCATGGCCGAAGCCGAAAAGCTGCACTGCTCCTATCATGCCGTGTCCAATGCCACCGGCGAAGGCGTTCCTGAGGCCCAGTGAGGGGACAGCATAGTGGCCTGACCTTGGGTCAACCATGGGATGCACTTGGGTGGTAACTTTTAGCTGTAAAGATGCCATGCCATACCATGGCATTTATAAGAACCATCATTGGCATAGATACTTCATGGATCTAGTTGGTGAAATGTGTTCAACATGTAGTAGTTTCCCTCATATTTGAGAGGGTTGGTTGATGTAAGCATTTTCTTTAGAAATGGCTTTCCACGGTCCCCACCGTCATGAGTCGCCATCCAGGATCAGCTGATCAGCATCACTGCGGATCATCACTGCCGGGCTACCAGGGTTCTACTCTAGCGAAATGGATGCTTAGATAGCCCCTGTGGCTTCAGTCCCCTCGTGCCCGGTCGCCGCCAGGCCTTTCACAATTGGTTGGACCAATACCTGGATCAGATGTATCGCCGGAGCCATGAGAAAGGCTCCGCTTGATCGATATGTTACGCACCGAGAATCTACCTGTGCAGCGACTTCGTTGTGTTGTTGCCGTTGCTATTTTTGTGTTGTGGTGGTGCTTGTGATGTTTACCTTCAACTCCTACCTCTGACTACATGGTCAGTGGGTAGCATACCCATTCTGGCCTGAAAGACGCACTCAACTTAATTCTCGTACTGGGCTATAGGATCTGAAGCAACTTTACATGTAACATGGTCAGTGGGTAGCCGCAGCGTTGTTTCTCATGGCTCCTGCGCGAGACGCGTGACGTAGTTGACACGTTGGGTGACCACAGGCCTGGTGAATGATCCTAAGCCACTGGCGAAACAGCGTAAATTGCGCAGCGCTCATCACAAACATCCCTTGATGACCTTGCTACATTCCCATCCTGTGAGCAACTCAGTGTGCAAAGATCAACGTTGGAACTGCCGTTGATCCATTTTGGCTGGATCAATGGTTGCACACTAGAACATGTTGTGGGGATTTGTTGCCGCCTGACCTGCAATGCATTGCCAAAGCGACTCTCAACCCATCCGATGTTAATCTTATACCTTTGTTTCAAGGAAAATTGTCCGGAAAGTGAAATGGCCAAATGGTTTTGGTAGGTTTGGAATGCTCGAAACCGACTAAATATCATTTATAAGAATAGCTGTTTAAGATGTTTGACAATGAATCTCCTCCGTGCAACTGTTGCGATAGTGGCGACTACCACTGGTGCAACCACAATGGGTCAGCAACCACGTGGCCGTCGGTCGAGCCTTTGCGTTTCACTGAGCCAGAAAGGATCAAGGCATCCATTTGTTCACGTCAAATTCTTGCATTTCGAGAGGTAACTGGCTTGTGGTTGGAAGAGAGCCAAGGAGCCAGGGGTATCCCTATACTCTTTTAAAGGGGGAGCGGGGGAGCTAAGGAGCTACAAGAAGTGGTGTAACCAAATGGTAGGTAAGTTTGTCCATGATGTAGCATGATACGTGCAGGTATTTGCCACCTTTGCCTCGCGCTTGAGCAAATTTGATGGTTACTCAAGTCTAAGGCAACACATCCCCAGATGGTACCTCCAGCACTGGGGGCTGAGCAACCAGCACCAGCTTCAAGAGATGTCGCGTGTTTGCCAATGTCTACGGGCTCTCACTTTGAATGGCAAATTTGGAGAGCTGTTGATTCATGGGCGCCTAGTTGGTTTTCATCTCCCTTTTTGGCTCTGTGTGTGTTTCCGATGGTTTTAAAAAGAACACTGAGCTGAAAGCAAAGAAATGCTTACGCGAAGAAAGGAGCTACGTGATAAACATGAAATCGTGCCATCATAGCGTATTTATTCGGGGCATCGCGATACCTCCCCGTGATCCAACTCCACTTTTCTGACTCCTCGTAAAAATGGAGGGTGGACAGTATTGGGCAGCCCTGCGGCCCTTGCAATGGTTGATGTTGGGGTGGCAAACCCGAGTTCATTCCCAAACACTTCTGTTGGAGCTCTGCGGAAAACTCGACTGTCAACCCTGGATTAAAACCCTTCGGGATGTTCACCCACTTTTCAGGCATTCCATTTTCCGAGAAAAACAAATACATCCCAAGAAAATGCTTGTGCACTCCATGTTTTGGCTCGCGTCGTCGCACATTTGGCTCAGAATTTGACACACTTTTGACGTCGAGCAAGCAGCAAGCAGACCCCCAAGGACGTGACCATGAAGCTTTTTTCGCTTGTGCTGGTGGCCCTGGCAGCATTCACTGTGAGCGCGGATGAGGTTCAACATCTCCGAGGAGAAAAGGAAGCACAGAAGGATGAGTCGGCTGTGGGTGTTGCAGTGAAGGAGTCGGCCACACAGGACTGGGTGGTGGTTTTTGCACTAGGGTTTTTTAGGGGGCTAATAGCGTGAACTGGAGGGGATCATAAGCAACAGTGATGCCCAATATCTTCCGGGATAGAAGGTGGGTTGACTTGCACATACATTTACTCATGCCGGGGTGGTTCGACCACAGGAGGAAGAGGGGCCCAATGATGCCGCCGATGCCGCTCCGCGGCCGCCCGGGGGTGGGAGCCCGCCAGTGGGTGACCTGCGTCAACGGCTGGTGGGGCGGCTTCCGCTGTTCTGGGAACCGCTACTGCCGCCTGTGGCGTTAGCTGCTCCAAGGGGAGCCAGCTGACGAACCTCGACTGTGCGGGCGAGATGCCAGCTTTGCCCGCCAGTGTGCCATGACTGCTGCATTTGCTCGGCTGCCAACCACAGTGTTGGCGAATTCGTTCGCAGGAACTTGTGAGTGCTAAAGTTCTCGCTGTGCGCTACAGGTCGCGCAGTCCCACAGGTACCTGCATTCTCTTGCCATCAGTTGGGTGGTGGCTTGGATTGTTCCAATATTTTCCATCTTGTGAAGCAAATTTGTTCACATCTTCAGGGATGGTTGATTATGGTTGACAGTTGAAACATGTGGAAGCCACCGAGCACCGACCTGTTACCATTATCACGCAGTCTCCAGAGCTGCAACCTGCAGGAGGTTCGTTCCGCAGCAAAAATTCAAACAGCGCAGGCTGTCGGTAGCATGGGATTCATGGGATTTTCACCACCCCCCAATTAAACACAGTGGCCCGAACTCAAATCATCGGTAAACAAGAATTTGAAGCACACGCATGTCACACATGGTACTGTGTGTGCGTATGAGTGCGTGTTTGTACATGTTTGTGCTAGCTGCCTGCCTGGCTCATCATCTCAAGGTGCATTAACACAGATCTCAGTACCACCACGATGACTACCACACGAAACTCCGAGGTGTTTTGTTTCCAAGTTAGTGTCCCTTTTTTCTACCACAGATGCAGCAACAACCGCTGGGGTTTGGAAGCAACAAGTATCAGACAAACACATGCAGTAGCTCGTTGTGCTCAGATGCAGTTAAGCTACCATGGGTTTACAGAACATGTATCAGCGCCTTCTTTTGAAATTGCCAGTTCACCTACGGAGGATAGTGATTCCTGAGCACATGAGTGGCCTCCAACTTATGAGCACTTTGAACGGCCAAATTGGAGATGTGTTGCTTCACCAGCGCCTATAGTTGGTTGTCATCTCCCCGTTTTGGCTGTGTGTTCGAAATGTTGTGTCGAGAGAGAGAGAGAGCGCTGAGCTGGAAGCACAGAAATGCTTAAGCTGGGCATAGCTGGTCAATTTATATGTCTGAAAGGAGGTAATTTTTAACTCTGAATGATCAAAACAAAACCGTGCCATCATGGTGTATTTGATCGGAGCGCTACAATACCGCCCGGTGATCCAACTCCATCCAACTCCATGCAACTTCACTTTTCTGATTTTTTCTGACTCTTCGCGAGTGCCTGTAGTGAAGTCTGGCAAAAGTGGAGGGTGGACAGTATTGGGCAGCCCTGATGACACTTGCAATGGTTGATGTTGGGGTGGCAAACCCGGGTTCATTCCCAATCACTTCTGTTGGAGCTCTGCGAAAAATTCAAATGTCAACCCTGGATTAAAAACCCTTCGGGATGCTCACCCCTTTTCAGCCATTCATTCCATTGGGTGATGACCTGTCCGAGAAGAACATCCCAGGAAAATGTTTGTGCCTTCCATGTTGGCTCGTGTCATCGCACATTTGGCTCAGAATTTGACACACTTTTGACGTCGAGCAAGCAGCAAGCAGACCCCCAAGGACGTGACCATGAAGCTTTTTTCGCTTGTGCTGGTGGCCCTGGCAGCATTCACTGTGAGCGCGGATGAGGTTCAACATCTCCGAGGAGAAAAGGAAGCACAGAAGGATGAGTCGGCTGTGGGGGTTGCAGTGAAGGAGCCAGCCACACAGGACTGGGTGGTGGTTGGAAACCATGTTGTTTTGGGGCCAATAGTGGCGAAAGTTTCAAGAGGGGATCATAAGCAACAGTGATGGTTAAACAATTGCTACAGCTGGTGCTTCTCAACATTAATTTCCATATTTCCCCCCGATATCTTCCGGGATAGTGGGTGGGTTGACTTGCACATACATTTACTCATGCCGGGGTGGTTCAACCACAGGAGGAAGAGGGGCCCAATGATGCCGCCGATGCCGCCATTGGAGTTCCCGAGAAGGAGTTGGAGTCGTCCTCGGACGACGACGTCGATGAAGGCGTCGAGTTGACCCTGGAGGAGTTGGATGCCGAGGACAAGGCCGAGGCCCTGAGGGCCAGGACAAGTCCGCCTGGCCAGGTCGGCCAGGTCGGCCCGGTGGACCCATTCGTCGCCGTCTGTTCTGGGAACCGCTACTGCCGCCTGTGGCGTTAGCTGCTCCAAGGGGAGCCAGCTGACGAACCTCGACTGTGCGGGCGAGATGCCAGCTTTGCCCGCCAGTGTGCCATGACTGCTGCATTTGCTCGGCTGCCAACCACAGTGTTGGCGAATTCGTTCGCAGGAACTTGTGAGTGCTAAAGTTCTCGCTGTGCGCTACAGGTCGCGCAGTCCCACAGGTACCTGCATTCTCTTGCCATCAGTTGGGTGGTGGCTTGGATTGTTCCAATATTTTCCATCTTGTGAAGCAAATTTGTTCACATCTTCAGGGATGGTTGATTATGGTTGACAGTTGAAACATGTGGAAGCCACCGAGCACCGACCTGTTACCATTATCACGCAGTCTCCAGAGCTGCAACCTGCAGGAGGTTCGTTCCGCAGCAAAAATTCAAACAGCGCAGGCTGTCGGTAGCATGGGATTCATGGGATTTTCACCACCGCCCAATTAAACAGTGGCCCGAACTCAAATCATCGGTAAACAAAGATTTGAAGCACACGCATGTCACACATGGTACTGTGTGTGCGTATGAGTGCATGTTTGTACATGTTTGTGCTAGCTGCCTGCCTGGCTCATCATCTCAAGGTGCATTAACACAGATCTCAGTACCACCACGATGACTACCACACGAAACTCCGAGGTGTTTTGTTTCCAAGTTAGTGTCCCTTTTTTCTACCACAGATGCAGCAACAACCGCTGGGGTTTGGAAGCAACAAGTATCAGACAAACACATGCAGTAGCTCGTTGTGCTCAGATGCAGTTAAGCTACCATGGGTTTACAGAACATGTATCAGCGCCTTCTTTTGAAATTGCCAGTTCACCTACGGAGGATAGTGATTCCTGAGCACATGAGTGGCCTCCAACTTATGAGCACTTTGAACGGCCAAATTGGAGATGTGTTGCTTCACCAGCGCCTATAGTTGGTTGTCATCTCCCCGTTTTGGCTGTGTGTTCGAAATGTTGTGTCGAGAGAGAGAGAGAGAGAGCGCTGAGCTGGAAGCACAGAAATGCTTAAGCTGGGCATCGCTGGTCAATTCATATGTCTGAAAGGAGGTAATTTTTAAATCTGAATGATCAAAACAAAACCGTGCCATCATGGTGTATTTGATCGGAGCGCTACAATACCGCCCGGTGATCCAACTCCATCCAACTCCATGCAACTTCACTTTTCTGATTTTTTCTGACTCTTCGCGAGTGCCTGTAGTGAAGTCTGGCAAAAAAAAGTGGAGGGTGGACAGTATTGGGCAGCCCTGATGACACTTGCAATGGTTGATGTTGGGGTGGCAAATCAAACCCGGGTTCATTACCAATCACTTCTGTTGGAGCTCTGCGAAAAATTCAAATGTCAACCCTGGATTAAAACCCTTCGGGATGCTCACCCCTTTTCAGCCATTCATTCCATTGGGTGATGACCTGTCCGAGAAAAACATCCCAGGAAAATGTTTGTGCCTTCCATGTTGGCTCGTGTCATCGCACATTTGGCTCAGAATTTGACACACTTTTGACGTCGAGCAGGCAGCGAGCAGACAACCAAGGACGTGACCATGAAGCTCTTTTCACTTGTGCTGGTGGCCCTGGCAGCATTCACTGTGAGCGCGGATGAGGTTCAACATCTCCGAGGAGAAAAGGAAGCACAGAAGGATGAGTCGGCTGTGGGTGTTGCAGTGAAGGAGCCAGCCACACAGGACTGGGTGGTGGTTGGAAACCATGTTGTTTTGGGGCCAATAGTGGCGAAAGTTTCAAGAGGGGATCATAAGCAACAGTGATGGTTAAACAATTGCTACAGCTGGTGCTTCTCAACATTAATTTCCATATTTCCCCCCGATATCTTCCGGGATAGTGGGTGGGTTGACTTGCACATACATTTACTCATGCCGGGGTGGTTCAACCACAGGAGGAAGAGGGGCCCAATGATGCCGCCGATGCCGCCATTGGAGTTCCCGAGAAGGAGTTGGAGTCGTCCTCGGACGACGACGTCGATGAAGGCGTCGCCTGTGGCGTTAGCTGCTCCAAGGGGAGCCAGCTGACGAACCTCGACTGTGCGGGCGAGATGCCAGCTTTGCCCGCCAGTGTGCCATGACTGCTGCATTTGCTCGGCTGCCAACCACAGTGTTGGCGAATTCGTTCGCAGGAACTTGTGAGTGCTAAAGTTCTCGCTGTGCGCTACAGGTCGCGCAGTCCCACAGGTACCTGCATTCTCTTGCCATCAGTTGGGTGGTGGCTTGGATTGTTCCAATATTTTCCATCTTGTGAAGCAAATTTGTTCACATCTTCAGGGATGGTTGATTATGGTTGACAGTTGAAACATGTGGAAGCCACCGAGCACCGACCTGTTACCATTATCACGCAGTCTCCAGAGCTGCAACCTGCAGGAGGTAAGTTCCGCAGCAAAATATCAACAGCGCAACTGCACTGCAAGATGCCTTTCTGGGGGCAGTCAGGCTGTGGATGTCTTGGTTATCCATGTCTCCATCTGGCTGTGGGTAGGATGGGATTTTAACCACCCCCATGAAACACAGTGGCATGAACTAAAATCATCAGTAATTAAACAAAGATTTGAAGTACATGCATGTCACACATGGTAATTACTGTGTGCGTGTGTGGGTACATGTGCATGTTTGTGCTAGTTGCCTGCCTGGCTCATCATCTCAAGGTGCAAGGACACAGATCTCAGTACCACCACGATGACTACCACACGAAACCCCAAGGTGTTTTGTTTCCAAGTTAGTGTCCCTTTTTTCTAGCACAGATGCAGCAACAAAAACCGGGTTTTTGCAGCAACAAGTATCAAACAAAGACATGCAGTAGCTGGCCGTTGCGCCCAGATGCAGTCAAGCTACCATGGGTTTCCAGAACATGTATTGCTTCCTTTTGTTATGATATTTACATCACCTAGGGAGGATAGTTCAGCACATGGCCCTCCCGGAACTACCATGGCTTCGCCATGGCCAGGAACTCCCTGAGTTTCCCTAGGGCCTAGGGAGGCCCATCCCCTGGAGCGCTCCATGCTGCGCGCCGTTGCAGCTCCGATCGCTGCCAGCCTGGCTGCGCTGTCGGCCAGACAGCACTGCAGCTGCCGCGATGTGAAGGTGCGGGCATGGGATCGCAGCTGCCATCGCTTTGGGAGACTTGTTGCCATATGGCGAGCTGGGTCAAGCAGTTAACCCACCAATAATGACTTATAATAACCAACCAAGAATAAGGAAAACAATGGCTAATAGTAGGGAACCAGGGGTACAGGGTTTTGACTCACAGCCATATTAGTACTGTAATGGTTGACGTTTGTTTTGACATCATTCTCATTCTGTTGTTAATGTAGTAGGAAGCTTTGATATGATATATTCACAATTGGTATATTGTTCTAGACTCAGCTGGATCATAATTTTAGTTGCTCATGGCCACCCTGTTCTTGTTCTACATCGTTCATTTTCTTGATCTTTCCATTTGGACCTCAGGGCGATCACCATCCCAAACAACTTAATGACACCGTGAGGTAGTAGGGATTCATCACCTGTCATCACCGGTCACCATCTGTCTATCACGGAATTTTTTTGTACATGGGCATCCCAAAGCACCGGCACAACGAAAACTTGTGCTGGGAGAGCCAGGCAGGTGTGCAAGTGGAGCTGCACATGGGTTTGATTGGAATGCCTGCTACTGTAGAAGAAGTACACGATATTCACATGCTGGAACCTCAAATTCTTGGTGCCCCCATGTCAAATGTGCCCCCACTCAATGATCATTTTTTGATGGATATGGATGACATTGGATGACTATCATTGCCAACACCATGCATCAGAAAAAAAAACGTATGTGTGCACAACCGATTGCAATTGCTTGGGTTTGGTGTTTGCGTGTCTCAGTTTTTGGGGTTGCCAACCAGAGGTCAGTAATTTGAGCAAGGTCATTGTTTCTTCGGTGCGTAGTTCATGCTAAATGGAAGCAATATGAAATATTGATCCCAATTTCACAATGCGATTGGAACTCTGGACGGCATGAAAAGTGCGTAGAATGCTAAATCCATTTTTCCACGATCGAACAGACAGCTGTCTAGCACAAGGTGGGGTTCTGCAATTGTTGAATTTCTAGTTACCTCAGCAGAAGAATCATCAAATGTTGGTTTTCAACAATGTTACTGTAGGTGGAGCTCATCATCATTTCTTCCCCAATGCTTCCAGTCACCATGAAATAGCAGATAACCAGCTGGTTTCTACCATTGTTACAACTGGGGTTCGTTACCCACTATTTCATGGCAACTGCAAGCATAGGGTTAGCCAAGGTTACCTCAATGCTTGAAATGACAGGTAACCAGTCGTTGCTGATGAATTGCTCGGTATCTCCGCTAGGTTATTTGGCTGTGGGTCAAAACCCTGTACCCCTGGTTCCCCATCATTAACCATCGTTTCCCTTATTATTGTTGGTGGAAATCCCCTATTAGTTGGTTGGTTAACTGCTTGACCCATAGCCATTTCGCGCCATTTTTAAATCCATCATCGAAATCGACCTCCAAACTTGTTGCGTTTCCCAGAGGCCGAGTTGAGATACGTCAGAGAAGGCAACTGCGGAAGGACGGCGCGGCATGGGAGTGACACAGGTTGGGGGCTGGACGTCCACCAGAAATGGAGGGATGATTGATGGTGGTTGGGAATGGCTAATCATCATGGGTTATGTAGGTTCATAGGGGATTTGGGTGGCATACATGGGTATAACATACCAACTGTATGCTAGATTATCGCTGGTTGATTTGGAGGGGATCGGCAACAATAACCAATGGAGAAACAATATGCATGGATATGAGTGCCACATAGTGCTACAGATATGCTATCCCGTCTTGTAAACTAATGGACAATCCACTATATAAACAGATCATTTCCCAGGGGTTTTCCGAACAAAATGATGGATTTTCATAGATTTTCATGGATGCCCATGGATTTTCATGGATTTTCCATTACTTGAAAGTACTTGGGCGGTGTACCTCGCGAACGGTTTCCCAGCGCTCGGGGACCTGAACCAAGTCGCAATCGTTGAATCCTTGCAAGTTGAGCGCGGCCCTGGCTGCCTCCCTGACTTTTGCCAACAGCTTACCAACCAAGCACGACAAATCATTTGCCTTTTAGATGTTGCCAGTGAGGGGTCAGAGCTACTTATTTAACCGTTACACCATTATCAACCATTATGAGCCGTCAACACTCATTCATGCCCTCTATCAACCACTGGTCGCCATTCTTACCCAACTATTCACCACTCATCAACCCTGGTACTTAACCATCAACCAACTGACAGTGAACCAACCAACCATTCACCATCTCCCAACCTTAACCCCAACCTTCGCCACCTCATCCACCACCATGGCTAGCAACCACCAGCCCTTACCGCGTCACACCTCCGCGGCTGCAGCCGGGGGAGGCGCATGACGCTGGCGCCCGTCCTGGTGCGCGACGCGCGGGGGCACGGTCCTTGCTCGCTGCGCAGCCATGGTTTCGAGGTGCGCCACGGCTTCCGAACGGAGCTGGAGGTGCGCCGTGGGGTGGTGAAGCAACCAGCTGCTAGGGTGATGGTTAAGGGGTAATCAATGGTTGATGAATGGGTATGAATTAATGGTGATGAATGGTTAGTGATGATTGGGGTAGTGATGGCTAATGATAATGGTTGATGATATAATGGTTGATGATGATGATAATGGTTAATTATTGTAATTAATTAATGGTGATAAATGGTGAGTGATGATTGATGGGGTAGTGATGGTCAATGGTTAGTGATCATGGCTAGTGGTTACTAATGTGATGATAGTGATGATTGATGGTTGAGGGTCATTAGTACTAGCTAATAGTTTGAGAGAGCTTGCTGTGACGACGACGCAGAGAGAGAGAGAGAGAGAAAAAAAGTTAGAGATAAGTAGTTTTGATTAGTTTAGTGATTAATATTAATGTGTAATGGTTGAGTATGTGAACAAACAGTCATATTAGCACTGGTTAGTGATGATTGAAGGTTATTACTAGTTAATATCAGTGATGATTAATGGTTCATATTGCTAATCAACTAGTGTTAATGATATCAGTCAGTAATGGTTACTGGTTATTAGTAATGGCAACAAGCTTAGTGATATTCGTAATGGTTATATAATGGTTACTAATGGTACTATTAGTGATAATGGTTGATCATGGTCCCTGTGCAAACTCAATCGATCACTTTGAATGGTGAAGAATGAGTATATACTCATAGAAGGGTAAACATGAGCAACAAGTAATAGATGGGGTTGATTACTCATAGAAGGGCATCAAGAATCAGCATAATCAGTTTCAACCAAGGGTTCATGGTGGCTCATGGTGGTTAGATAGATCATCAGTCGAGTTTGTTTCGTCAAATGCTTGCCATTCAAACCATTTGTTCATCGTAACATTTCTTTTTGTTCTGAGTGGTTCTCCTCGCTTGTTTTTTGTCCATAAACGGTGTACTCCCAAGCCATTGGCGGATTTCTCTATTACTATGAAGCTTATAAGCTTGGATGGTTAGTAGGTACCACCATGGCTATGGACAAGACCATATATAATATTAAACCACGTTTTTGGTCATCTCCAACCCCAGTCCGTGACTGGTCAGCAACCATGGTGACTTCACCTACCACAGTCAGACATTAACCACCCCTGTAAGCAATTTATCACCCAAACTCGGCCACTTAGGACACTAATCAGCCATTTATGATCCACCATTTATCACGCACCATCAGCCATCAATCACCCATAAGCTATCAATTATCATCATACATGTTGGTTGCTAACCACAATGATCCACCATCGATACCCCACAATCACCCATCATCACCCCAATGATCTACCATTCATCACCCACAATCCGCCATTAATCACCATCAATGACCCACAATCTGCCATTGATCACCATTAATCACCCACAATCCGCCATGAATCACCCACAATCAGCCCTAAAACAACACCCATACACTGATCCCTACACCCATCATCATCCCTCTGATCTCTACCACTTAACACCCATACACTGACACTGATCCCTAGAATCACCCATCATCATCCCCATGATGCCTATGATCTCTACCACCCACCACCCACCCACCCACCCCACCTCCTCCAAGGCCGCCACCTTCTTCGGCCCCGACGCCTCCGGCGCCGTGGCGCAGCGCTACTACGCTGAGATCTGCACAGCCGTGCAGCGCAGCACGGGCGCCGATCTGGTCCTGGCCTTCCATCACCAGGTGCGGCGCCCGGAGCGACGTGGAGGCGCCTTGGCACCGGTGGCGTGGTGCCGGGAGGATATGGCGAAGTGATGGCTTGATGGCTTGGAGATAGTTGGGTCGGTGGTTCGTTGATGGCTGGTGCTTGAGAGTGACATGGATGATGGATTTATGAGAAGTTGTAAGTTGTGGCTATGAGTGATTGGATGGTTACTTGATAGTTGCGAGCGGTCAATTGACAGCATGGTCAATTCAGGACAAAGTGATGGTTTACAATAGCTAATGAATGGATATATGATGAATGACTGGCCATGGTTCATGATAAGCCAGGTTGGTCGAGGATTTTCATTCCGGGGGTCAATTAAGGCAGGATCAAAACCAAGGAGCTATGATCCACGATCACTATAGGTGGTCAATGGTGTATGTAAACGCTGGTTAGTGATGATCCATAGTAGTTGATGACGGCTACTGATGCTTACAGTAACCATGGCTTATGGCTAGCAATGCTTGAGAGAGAGATTGTTGTTGACGTTGCTGAGTGTTGATGCTTGAAGCAGCTTGGCTTCGTGGTCATTCATCATTGGTGAGAATGGGCAACAGTATTAGCGTTGAAAATCCTGTATTAAGGCTGAACATCCAATGGTCAATACTGACCATCACCCAATGGTCAATACTTAAGCATTGTTGAGTGATTGTCAACATTGACCTATGCAATAGTGATGTTTAGCATTGACCATGGTTGACAATCACCCAACCATCGAGTTGGTGAAGCTCCTGGATGTGAAGTCTACCCCATCTTGAGCGCAGACGGGGGCCAAGCCTACCCATGGCTGTTGATGATAACTATATGGTCATGAATAGGGCAGTTTATGTCACGGCTTACTGGAAAAGGAATACCTTCCTCTATCTTCGGGATGCTGGCTGAGGCACTGACTTCGCGAGCAGCTACGATACTCGGGTCTCTTTGTCAGGCATTTGCTGATGAATCAAATGACTGGTTGGTGATTTCAAACATGTTACTACCCTGTTTTGAATGGCAAAGCACCGACGAAAATGATAGTTGTAACTAGTTCTGGCTGGATGCCCTGGCTAAAAAAAATCTAGTTCTGGCTGGTGTTTTCAAACATTTTTTTATTTTCCCTAGAAATGATTAACACATGGGTGGTTGGCTGATATTTGTCTTAAGGGTTGAAACCACCAACCAGATGAACAAATGTAGGGACGGAGCGTTGTTTTGGGGGGAAATCCAGTGATTCAAATGCCTGGACCAACGCTTAGAACATCACGTTATTTGCTGATTGCAACGTCAGTTTTCCACTTGTTTTGTTTTTTCTTGATCTGGTGGTGCACTATGAGCAAACCCACATCGTGGAACAATCCCCAGACAGCAAGGATCGACAAGGGATTTCTACCTTCACGACTCTTCAAAAACATCAATAATTTTGTTGGAGACATGTGGACGCTGACATCCCTGCCGTGGGAGTTTCCTCATTGCATCACTGCGAAAGACTTGGTGGTCCCCAGCGGCAGTGAGGTTCATGGCGACTACACGCCCCAGAGCGCTGCTGAGATCTTCGAATGGCAGCTGCAGCGGGTCGACGATGCCGCGGCTGCGGCCTATCGTGACGGGCATTTCTTGTTGATCAACGCGTGGCGGAACTTGAAACCCGAACCAGTGGAGAATGACCACCTCGCACTTTGCGCCTGGGCGGGTGAGTTCAGACTGGATGTTGAGCATGTTTTGCCGCATCAGGATGTTTCCCAAGAGACAGCGTTACACCATGCCACAACCTACGGCAACAGATTTGCAGACGCCTTTAGTGGCCATGATTTCACCATTGTTAGCTAGTATTTAATCATGTTAAATCACTACTGCAGCCATTATGCTCCTTGATCTTATCATCACCTATGGTATCACATCATCGCCATCATGATTACCTTCCTCATCATTCTTTCTTTTTCCAGCTCTCATTAACCGTCACCCATTTCTTACCCTTATCAGCCTTACTAGCCCTCAATGAACCCATGACTACCGCCCTAAATTTACCCATCCTTGCCCCACTTATCAGCCCGTTGGGCGTAGCCTCATGCCTTCACCCCATGGCCTGGCTCCCAGGTGCCGCCGCCAGCGTTTCGGACGAGCACCTGCTGATGCTCCCGGCCCCTGGTGGATCCGCAGCAGCGAGCTGTGCGCCACTGAGCGCTGAAAGCTTCGCAGAGCGCGTGGCGGGACCCATGGCGCTGGTGCAGTTCAGCCACCTGCACCAGTGGCAGCTGGGCCGCTGGGAGCGATAGGTTTTGGTTGGCTGGGAAAAGAGCCGTAAACCAACCATCAACAAAACAGCTATGAGTAGGTGCTATTAGTAGGTGGTATTTCAACAGCTATGGGAATAGGGTTTACAAAACAGCTATGAGTAGATGGTATTTCAACAAAACAGCGGTTTCCCTATTCGTAGCTGGTGTTTTGTTGAAATACCGGGAAATGTGTCAGATTGTTTGGGGGGCAAATTGGTGGCATGTTACAGAAAATGCTGGTAACAAATGGAAACACATGGAGGATTACTTCGGAAATTCACCATTTGCGCGTGCTGAACTTCGGCGGTAGACATACTGGTGGGCATCAATGATTCTAGCCGCCAATGAAGGCCAATCGGCCAAGGCCATTAATCACACTCGTTGGTATGAAAATTGATGCAGTTTTTGTAGCCAATTAGCCAATGGAGGCACTTCTGTGGGTTTGTTGGCTCCAAGTGTGTCTTTGTTCCACCCTTCCGCAGTTGTGTTTCGTCATGTTCCATCCGAATGATTGAGATTCTGCAGATGCTCAATCCCAACCAGGTATTATTTCCCATCGCTGACTGAGAATGAACTGCTGATCTTCAAGTGTTGCTTAGCAGCACTGGTGGCTTGTACTCACAAACGCGAAACCAACCGGCTGGTGGTTGCTATGGTTGAAATTAATGGGGAGCTAGAAGCTACTAGGAGTATTCTGACCCAATGGTAGTACTGGAAGATGTTCATGCAGATTTGCATGACTTGCACCTTCTGTTTCAAGTGTCTAGTGCAGTTGCAGGGCAGTGGGTAATCATTTGTTATTTTCGAGACTGGCTCAGTCCTTGCCAATTTGCATGCCCTTGTCCAGCCATTTTGTGTGTTGTTCACGTTTAAATGGCCATTTGTTAAACATCAAATTTCAACCCACCAAACCTACACTAATTACTACATAGCGATTGTGAACCATCGCTAATGGTCATTGACCATCACTAGCCATCATGAGCTACCAATTCCTAGCTATCATGAACCAGATTCTACCAGTTTCCATCATCAAGAACCATTAGCACCAGTAATTACTGACCAGCATCAACCATCATTGACTAATAGCCATCATGACAAAACCATCATTAACTACCAGCAATTACAACCATTATGATTTCAATCATTATTTCTGAACTACTGCAACCGACATTAGTCAACCATGATTTTCCGTCATTAATTATTTGTCATTGGATTAAGTAACCATCAATGCTCAATTTGTTGTAGCAATTGTAGTCAACCATTACAATCATCAATAAGTAACTACTAGCCATCCTAATCAACCAGAATCAACCATATTGACCACTACCAGCCATTTTAGAGCATTTTCCAGCTGTTGTGTTCTGACACTAGCCATTATACTGAGCCATCATTGGTTGTGATCAGCCATTATTAACCATTATTAGCCATCTCATTTGCAGCCATCATTCGCCTTGAACAGCCGCAATTATGATCATCACGATTTCAACCATTTTAAACCACCACCATGATTATAATGATCATTGACTGACTACACAAAGCCATATGTAGCTATTGTGATTTCAACCATTATTTGAGGGACTATAGCCATTATTAACCAGGATGAGCCATTATTGACCATTGTTAGCTATTATTATGTTTAATGTCTTTTAATTTGCAATTAAGATCATCATCAATTAGCCATTATAATCAACCATGTATTAGCCAACTACTAGCCCTTAAATCATCATTCATGAACTACCCGCCATGCCAATCAACCATTATAATCTACTACTATTAGCCCTTATTAATCAACCATCATTAATCAACCAACCGTGAATCTAATATTAATTAGCACTATATTAATTAGCCATCATGATTTCAACCAGTATTTGAGGTACTAGAGCCATTACTAACCAGGATGAGCCAATATGGACCATTTTTAGCCATTATTACTTTTGATATCTTTTAATTAGCCATTAAGATCATCATTAATTTGCCACTGCTAATTAGCCATAATGAATCAACTAAATGTTCACGATTGGCCATTACTCAACCATTATAATCTATTACTAGCATCTATTGGCCATTATTAATCAACAATTCTTTAATCACCATTTTTTCCATTATCAATCAGCCATTATTATGATCTACTACTATTAGCCATTATCATCATTAATCAACCATGTGAGATCTTAATTATCATTATTAATCACCATTATTAATCAACCATTATTAGCCATCATCATTATGATCTTTAATCAACAATTTTTCCACCATTTTTTACCCATCTCCTGTGCTTGGCTCTTCATCTTCATCGCTCCAGGCTACGACTCGGACCCGGCGCGCAGCGGCCTGTCCGGGCGTTACGTTTTGCATTCGGCGCTTCGGCGCAGGGCGGGCAGGTTGGACCATGGGAAGCCATGGTGAAGGCCAGGCCATCTCGGAGAAATCGGTGAGAAGAAGATGGCTCAGTTGGGTGTTTTTCTCATGAAAATGGGGGGGTGCCCCTAAGTCATCCATTAATTCCTGGTAAACCATATGAGCTATAATTTTAGCAGGTAGTATGGTTTAGCAGGTAGTCATTTATAGTTCCGTTGTGTCAAGAGCACAAACCGAATAGAAGTGTATCAAGTCTCTTTCACCGAGGCATTTTTAGTGGATCAAAAACATCCGAGGGGTAAATATCCCATTTTAGGGACAACTTTCACATCACCAAAGTGCATGACTGCTGGGGATTCTTCCCACAATGTTTGGGTGCATTTAGGTGTTTCTCAAGATGGGGGTACCCCTAAATCATCCATTAAGAGCATTGATAGTCATGGACCAACCATTTTGGGGGTCCCCTATTTTGAGAAACCACCATTTGCTTATATAGTGCATACATACTTGATGATGGCTAGTAACGATCAGCCAACCAATCACCATCAACAATTGAGCGACTTTGGGACAGAACGAAGCAGTAGCACATGGGCCGGCAAGTGACTGCCTTTATGGGGAGAAGATCATTCGAAAGGCTTGCGATTTCTGTGATTTCTCTGTGGCAGGTGGCTGGTCATATGTAGCAGTTAACATACAATACTCCTAGATATGTCACCAGACGGAAAGTATGATCCGTCTATGTATTAATTTTTGTTGACTCAACTCGTCGCCAGTAAATGGCGGCGAGCGATTCCGTTTGAGAATGGAGTTGGGCAACCGGGATTCAGATTGCCAGTTCATCAAAACACCTCATAAATGGTTGGTTTCCCAGTTTTCCCAAGGAGAAATGCTGACTTTCTTCAATTTCCTTCTGTTGGAAATGGTTGGTTTACCGTTTTCACAGCCAAAAAATGCTTTGTTCCCCAGTTTCTCCTTCCAACATGGTGGGCGTGCTTGTGGCTTTGATTCTTTCATATGGTCCCCAATATTCAGGGAGGGTTGGTTCACCTTGCTGGGATGGTCACTGAGGCCATGTCCTCCGGTCCACGCCGGACGTCGCCACGAGAGTCCGTGGAAGTGAGGGCCATCGCATTCTTCGCGGCAAAAAAAAAAACGGCCGCGGCTGTCCGGGGGCCGCAGCGAAGACGGCTTCCAGTGACGAAGAATGGTTGGTAGTGACCGCTTTCATGATGGTCTATCTATATATATATATATATATACATATATATCTCTCTCTCTATATATATATATATATATATATAGAGAGAGAGATATATATGTATATATATATATATATATATACATGCAAATATCTCTCTCTCTCTATATATATATATATATACATGCAAATATCTCTCTATATATTTATATTTATATATATATAGATATATATATATAGATAGATATATATATATATATAGATATATATATATATATATATAGGCATTCTACATTTGCCATCATTTTGCTTGCTTGGAGTGTGCCTGTGGCTAACAAGCTATCATATGGTATTTGTTCTCTACTTGCTGTCCTGGTTCATTGCCTGACGGACTGCTTTGTCCGTTTGCGTGGCTGTTGGTCCTTTGTTGCCAGTGTTTGTGCACATGTGTCACCGTTTGTCCGTCACTATATGCCTCCATCAATTCTGTCTCCCTTCCTATCCTTTCCTCTACCTAATTATCTATTTGCCTAACTGGGCCTAGCTCAGATGAATTACCTGAGCCATGGCCTTCCCAATTTTTTACCACACTGCTGTGAAGGTCTTGTAGTGCAAGCAGGGTGTGTATAGTTGATGTAGTCAATGACGTGCTTTCAATATAGCGGACTCCACATGGGGCCCAAGACCATGGTTCCCACCCAGCCAGCCGTGGGACGATCGCACTGTCACAACTCCTGACTTGTTACACGATCGGCTCCAAGGACACAGATCATCACGCAGTGCATCAATCCCAGCTGGAATCAAGTCTTGGAGGAGATCAGCCTTGCTGCAGCATCCGCCGCCTTGCCATCCAGATGGCAGATATTGCATTATTGCCATCCAGTCATGCCTCTCCAGATGCAACCTGTTCATCATGCCAAGAGCCTTAAATGGGTTGATTATTTTGGGATCTGATTTGGGGAGACTACGATACATCAATGCTGATACCTCCTGGATTTTCTGTTTACGCGCCCATATTTTGTGCCACAATTCCACCACATCAAAAAACCACATGGTCAAACAGAAGATATTTGGCGGTGTTTGCTTGGAAGTGAACTACGCTGAACTATGCTATTCGGTCGCAGCTCATCACGTGACTCATGATGGCACTCGTCCAGAAACTCCGCTGACAAGCAAAAGCCATCGCACTACGTAGGTGGGAGGCTATTTCTTTGAGACGTCAATGGAGAGAGAAACGAGAGGGGGAGAGAGAGAGGGAGTGAGAGAGATGGGCTGTTTAGCAGTTTAGCGTTTAGACGGTTTGATCGTGTTTCTTTGCGTTGCGTTTTCACCATCCAGTAGAAATGGGAAGGTGTAGGTGGCCAGCACTTGCTGACTGACTTGGTGTTGTAGAGCCTTTTAAGGATGTCACCTTGGAAGGGAGGCAACATATCTCGAATTGAAGCGAAATGCAGCGATGTCATTTACCTAAGCTTGGGCAAGCCCTACTGGCGCCATGAAACTACCCAGCTTTTGCTGTAGCTGCAGTATTCCTTAGCTGCTTCACGGTTTCTACGCTTTATTTCTTTCGGTTTTACATGTGCAGCTGCATTCCAAAACCTCAGCATGGAACCATTGCCATAGAGGAAAAAGATCGGATCCAGATCCAGTTTTTTCATGTTAAATGTCAACGTTGTCATTTGGTTTGTCAATGCAAGGATGACACAAGTCAAAGCAATTACAGTATGACTAACAGTCCGTTGATACTGAATTCCATTTCCATATGAACGCAAACGGGACAACTTAGCGTACCACAACGGCAGTAGTGTTTTGCCATTAGCCTATATTGATTATGGTCATTGTTGTGTACGCATGTAGTTCAGTAGTTGTTGGCCAACATCATCACCATCGATAATGCAGATTGATGATGATGATGATGATGATGATGATGATGATGATGATGATGATGATGATGGCGGTCTTGCCTGCCTGACGTTTGCCACTTCCAAAACGCACCTCCCGAATCGCAGGAGAACATCATGCTGCCCGACGACGTCACGCTGCGCCCAGACGTGCTGATCACCCTGCTGGACCGTCGGATGCACCAAGCGACCACCTGGGCAACCCCCTAGCGTTGCAAGGGTCGGCCAAGCTGGGCTCACCGGGTCATCATGGACCACTCACCACGACCACCAACTCTACAACCAATGAGGCATCATTCATCAGAATACTGACCATTATATATGATTAATCATAGTAATAGGTTTTGCTTACGGACCAGGTGGTGAGAGGATCTCTGTTCAGGTCGCCATGTTTTTTCCTCCAGCAAGAGCCAGTGATTTGGATTCTGGAGACTCGGGTTCCACATGCTGAAAATCCGGAATTCAGTTGATTCCTCGGATTTTCCGCATAGAGTCGCGTCATGCTGGAACTTCGGAATTCGGTCGATTGGTGGTTGATTGATGGTTGATTGATGGTTGATTGATGGTTGACTGATGGTTGATTGATGGTTGATTCATGGTTCTTGGTGACACTTCATGACGCAACGTGACGGGCTGTCAATGAGCCCAGGACAGCGATGAAGGGACCTTCGAACCCATGGTGCAGATGAGGACTGGACGCGGGCGGTCCATGATTTTCGTTGTTTCGTTTGGCTCGGGTGGGAGCATGAGAAGCTTGGAAGGACGAGCTTCATCAGTCAATCCGCCCCCTGACCGTCCAGAGATCTCCAGAGTGTATCAGTGGATCCCCAGAACAGCTGGCATCCCCCGGTGCTCGCATGATCATGGCCGTGGGCCGCGAGGCATCTCATGGCTCGCGCAGGTACAAGGCTTCAGAACCTGATGCTCTACCGAAAGAGTGGACGAGATCACCCAAGTGCTGGCCTGAGCTGTTTCATTTGATTGATGGGATATATCTAACAATCTAATAGATATGTATATGTGTAAATTACATATGCTATAACATTATTTATATTTTTGTATTTGGTTGTGTTCGGATCACTTTGCCATTTCGGAGTGCATCATGCAGGATATTTTATGCATTTATTGGGCCGACATTGGGGGTTTCAAACCTCAGGAACGGTTGCATTTTCCACCACTGCTCAAATCAATCGGAGGATTCCAAGGTTGATATGTTCAAAGCAAATTTGCCCAAGGTAAACAAATGGTGACCTTGTTAGGCAAAATCATTGGGCAACCATCATCAACCCATGAACCAGGATTGATACTGGTACCTGTATAGTCATGTATATCATCATTTTTAACCCTGGCTCGCCATTGTCACCCAACCGCAGCCTCCCTGGTTCGGCTTTCTCATGTTTCCTCCAGGTGGTTTCAACTTGAGCCTGTCCCTGGTGGTGTGCCCACACAGGGCAAGCTGCTGCTTGGCGTTCCGCCAAGCTGCAGGGTGAAGAGTTCGAGTCATGTACGGTGCAGGCTGTCACCATTGATGTTAATCCAATGGCTCCGGATTGATATTGCAATAACTATGATCTGACAGTAACCATCATAACTATTGCCATTACCAAGTGGACTTATGAGAAAACCGAAGCTGCTTTTACGATCGAAGCCAATCAAATCCAGGACAGCATTTGCACTATGGCAATTGTTCACCATGGCTCATGTGCGCCCAGTGGCCGCTTTACTGACATGCGCATGGTTTGAGGATAAGATCATGGGACAAAATTTGCTTCTTCGCCAAGGGCTTTCACATGATTGCGATATATGTCATTGATAAGGGTATTGATAAGGGTGTTGCTTGCAGGCTATTCATCCTGCTACCTTCGGATGCCTTGGAAATGGGAAGCTCACATATGACAGGTGCACCCTCCATATTGATCAATAGGAGCATTTTGCCGGTCAAACAAAGACTGGTTGGTGGTTAAAAGGCATATTCTCTAATCTTGAGAATGGTTGTGTTGACTGATTTGTGCTGGGATGGCTCTGAACCACCAACCAGGTATTGTTCGTTCATAGGGGTACCGCCTAGCAGCTGAGCATTTGAGCGTGGCTGCAATCAGCTGCAGGTTGGCAGCCTTCGAGCTGATTCCCAACTTGGAAGCAGGTCCCAAGAGGCCTGGCGGGCGGCCCATGACATCCCGGCTGCCATGGAATGGCGGCATGGGACATGTCAGCTGCCAGCTATGCCAATCATGGATGGTCAATGTCTAAACTCGAAGATGCTTGAAGTAACTTCCCTGGTTGAATAGCGTGTCGAGTGCGAGCAGATTCGTAGCCTACTGGAATTTTGATAACTTGTTTTGTTTCGAACAAGCAGCGCCTCACAGGGCCCTCAAAGCATGATGATTGTTTCTGCTGTTTTTTCTTTGGATATATAGTTGTTGCGGGAATACTGGGATCACCCAACCACCAACCAGCTTTGACCATGCTTGACCCATGGCCAGGACCAGTGGGGCGGGTGTGCGGATTCATGTTCACTGCTCAGTGACCCACTGTCGGCTCAAGCTTTTCATTGAGGTTCCCGTGGTAGCAGTGAGAGTGAAGCAGAAATGTCGGTAAGAAAAAATAAGACATCCTGGCTTCCTGGCTGTGAATGGTAGGAAAAATCGCGATCGAAAATGATGATACATTACCCACACTACTGAATACAGTATATTTCAAGCGAAAACGCTGGCTTATGAACAAGATGGGAATGGTATATTATGTATATTGCAAGTTGGACCTCACCACTGACTACTATCAAGCATTTTACCCAGTATTGAACGGCCCAGTATGGACCAGCTGATGTGTTGTCAAGAGGATCTCGCAAATGATGGATTAAGAGCTATGACTGACCTCCAGCTTCAGCATCACCATCCAGCTGGTGAACCATCATTCATTGCTAGTCATTGATGACCCCAACAACTGTAGTTGAGTGTTGCCGACGTTGTAGGGATCCTCAGATCTCGGGCCACGATGCCGTGAGCCCGGTGCTGGACTTGGTGGGAGATGATGGATGGTGGTTTCTGAATTGATAAGATTATTTTTTTCTGGGCATGCTAGAAAATGGTTCTAGGGATGGTGTTCAGAATTGAGGCCCATCGATTTTCAAGAACCATTTTTTAGACATTCTACTAGAAATTTCTTTCTATGGAAGATGGTTCAATTGGAAATGGTCAACATATTCTATATCTGATTGCTCCAGTGTGATAGCCATGCTGGAGTTGACTGTGAATATCAAATTGGATCATCCCCAACAAGCAACTGATCTAGATATTGAAGACAGGGAATAACACTATGTTTACAACCTTTTTTTTTGCTGCCGCAGGATGATGAAAATGTTTTGGTCTCGAAACATTTCGATGTTTTAATCAACATGTTTAGAGTTTAGCCATAGTTTCTTTTTGACGAACATAATCTTGAAATGGGGTCACTGACGACCAATCAACAATTGGATATGATATTGACTAATTATTGTGGATTAATATGTACAAAAGCCTTTAAAAGCCCCATATGCACATACAGATGTATGGTCAGGTGGGTGTTTGTGTGCATCTATGCATGCTCAACCCCCGGAATCTTTGGGGGCGTGAGCATGGCAAGGTGAAAAGAGATAGAATTCAGTGATTTCTTGTGTATGTGTGTGTGTGTTACCGTGCAGGTACACTTCACACACACACACACACAAGTGTACATGCATACACCTACATTTACGCATCCCGCATGGTTTTGCATGCATACATACAGGCCACATGTGAATCAGTGAATCTGTTGTTGATGACAACCAGGCATTAGCTGAAACAGCGAATGAAAGCAAATGACTTCTTCGTGACGTGCATGCCTGCCTACATAAGATGTAGGTTTGCTGGTGTACCAAGGGATCAAAACATAACACGAAACACTTTTGCGATCGCCGTTGTGGCTCAGCACACGCTGCCATGGGAAGATGAACCAGTGCTGACTCCAAAAGGCGAGGGTTAAACCACCATAAGTATCCAAAAGTGGCGGAGGCCCCAACAAGTTCCCAGCCATCCATCGATGATCATCCATTTTTTGGCAGAATATTCACATTGCCCCTCTGATGCTCACAGATAGGCCCACTGGAAGTTGGGCTTTGCAACAGGGCGTGTGGCTTTCTGACATATTCTTGGGAGGCGTCAGTAACAGAAGCAAATTGGAAGTAACAGCTGTCAGCATCGAGACGTGGACCACTGACATACTGAATTTCAGCACCATGAAGCATCAAGCCCAGTTGACTCATCACAATCCATTGGCTGGCATAGCTAGCCTTATTGATTAAGGATTTCACCATGCATGACCGCTGTGTGCTTCGGCCTTTGCATTGGCCAAGTGTGGGGCAAAACCTCTGGAGGCGGCAAAAAAGATTGACCATCCTCAACCAACCCAACCACTTAGTTAGTTAATCCTGAACTAACCATAGCCACTAGTGAATCATGATCCTTAGTCAGCCAACCCATCATAAGAATCTAAAATGGTCTAAGTCTAGACCATCATCAACCAATCATTAGGGTCTAACATGGTCTAACCACAAATCCAACAGCGACCACGCCATGGGCGCCGTTCCATGCCACGGGATGAGCAGCGCGGTTTTCGTTTCGGTGCTCTTTGCTGGCGCGGTCGTCAGTGCTGCGATGGCACCTCGCACCACAACAGACCTTGAGTTTTTAGGAGCTGGTGTGAGATGGTGTGGATTTACATATGGTGAGATGTTGTGGATAGGTATTTGAGATGGTGTGGATATGCCTTGGTGTGAGATATCTCATGTAACTTTGGTGTGGATTTGTATTTGATGAATTTTTTTTTAGAGATGCCTATTTCACACATATGCAGAGCGAGAGCGCACAAGAGAGAATTGCGTCAACATTATGTTTGGAATTATGCTGTAGTGATCGTTAATTGACATGTTTTAGTTGATTATGTTTGCTACTTACTATCAGTGTAGCATTTGTCATTATGTTTGTTATTTATTTGTAGCTCAGGCGCAAATCCCCTACTTGGCAAGCTACCAGCTCCACCCCGCATGGGACATCAGTAAAACTCTAATGATGCCAGCAAGTAGCTACAGAGTGGTACCCTCCAATTAGTTCGCTTGGGTTCGAGCTAGGGTACCTCTACTTCTGCTGAAAATGTCTATGCTGAGGTGGCTTATGCCAAGTTATGACCAGGGGGTACCACTCTAGCAGCAACAGAATATGCGTTGCTCATGTGGGAATAGGATGCAGCATCACCTGATGCTTGTTGCAAGACATTGATGTTAGTGGAGGCCCAACCAGCAGCGGTCCCACCATACAGGTCATCCAAGCTGTCGTTGGTGCAGTGGGTTCAACTTTGTGATCCATGGTGGGAAGCACCATCAACCAAAGGAAGCAGCACTTGTTAAGCACATTGATGGTGGGAATCCACTAACCACTCACCAAGAGGTGGGAATCAACCACTGGCCAAACAAATAATTGGCAAACCACGCCGCCTCTATATTGACCAATCATTTGTTTGGTTAATCGACCATCCATGAATCAATCTATTCTTGGCTGTTGTTGATTATTATCGCCTGACGGCAATTTAAACAAAACAATGAACGGTTTGGAAAGCTAGCCAGGAGAGTATGTTTCAACCCAAGTGGGCCTTTGCTCGAGATCATTCGAGATTCTAATTTTGCAGATTGTTTGTTGCCCTCCTTTTTTGCAATGAAAGTTACAAGAAGTTCCTATTAACATAAATAGGCTGAATCAACCAATTAAAATACCGGTCATGGCGCTTATTAAAATGACAGTCCAGGTCCAGTACATACCAACTAATCGGCATGCCAACTGTAGATCCAAACACTGCCAATTGAACTGGCTTTGGTAAACGACTGGTACCTACCATGCAGCTTGAACAAAAAACATGCGTATCTTCCAACTTCCACCCAGCCATCCTTCCAGCTGCAGCCCCAAGGATGTCATCGTGGTGGGCGCTGGGATGGGTGGACTCAGCGCGGCCAGTCGACTGCAGCAGAACGGCCACAGCGTCACGGTGCTCGAGGCCCGCCAGCGCCTCGGTCCCTTGGCGGCACCTACAAGGGGTGACATGGGGGCGCCTGGTGGTGACCATGGGGCACCTAGGAACCCAACACCGAACCACGGCTGGTGGTGACCATGGGGAACCCAACACCGAACCACCTCAAAAACGGCAGCAGTGACCACCTGGGGTGATGCTTGAAACTGGTGGATCCATGTGAATCCTTGGTGGGTGAAGTCTCTCACATCGAAAAAATCCACCAGCCAGGCTTCGCCAGGTCCCCCACCATCCCCTGGGTGCCTAGGAGGTCGCACCTGGACCAGCACCGAGCTCGGCTTCCCCGTGGACCTGGGGGCCTCCTGGGTCCATGGCGCCACCAGCGAGAACCCGCTGACGCCGCTGGTGCAGAACCTGCGCACCGAGGATCACCCGGACGTACAGAGCTGCCGTTGCATGGCAGTGGAAGGGTCAGCGGATGAAGGGTGACCTCGGTTTTGAAGTAAATGCGGCAGTATTTGTTGAAATGGATAAGATAGTAATGCAATTGTTTCATTTACTAGAAGCAGAGTATTGCTTAGGTTTTTACATCAGCATTTCTACGTTTCTTAGATATTTGTAAATAATGTGTATATAACTACGTGTATATTTCTTCTATTATTGTAATCAGTGTCGTTATTACTTTAGTATTAGTACTGGTAAATTGGTTTTGCTTTCATCAATACTGTTCAGGAAACAAATCCTTCAACTATCCTTGGGCTACCGAGCTTCTGGCACTCGAACTGCTGTTGCTCTTCCTCAACAAGTGTATGCCATCAGCAACCAAAACCCTAAAACAGATAGGTTTTACCCTCCAAAATATGGGTTATAATATCTGTAAATATGATGGTTTTCGGGGCTCATGGTAAATACTATCCTTGGGCCACGGTTCAACCCTGGGCCCCCAAAATTCATTGGTTAGATATTATTGGCACATAGCATTTACCAAGTGCACATATTATTGGCACCTTGGGCCACCAATTCATTGGTTCCTTTGGTGCTACGGTCATGGCTTTGTTACCCGCTTGCCGTCGCGGTTCAACAGTGGGCTCAGGCTATGACCAAAATGGTGCGCGACTTGGCTTCATGACTTGCCACGAAGGTCATCCATGGTCAGCATCCGCTAGCTGGTGATTGGGGGGGAGCGATTTGGAGCCAGGGGTATCCCTATAGCCTTTAAAGGGGGAGCGATTTGGAGCCACCAGGAGTGGTGTGACCAGATGGTAGTTTGAAGTTGCTAGTTGTTGGGTAAATTGCTGAGATTTTCCATGTTCACTTGGGATGTTTGAGTATGTTTAAGCTGATTGAGATGTTGGAATTGAATGATTGAAATGCTCCATGGGATGTGGTTTACCTCACGAAAAATCAGCCTGAGGAAGTACAGCCGCAAAGAGGTGGAGGACTACGAGAAACGGTGCTGGTACATGGAAGAAACTGGTGGCTATGGCATGAGCCACAGCGGCACGCTGGAAGAAGCCTTGAGGGCCTATTCTCCTTCATTCTTCCGCACCAATGAGGGGGAGATGTGCCTCTTGCACGCAGAGATGCGCATCATGCAGATAAGCGCATGTTGGCGCTGAAGCGCCAGCTGTGAGCTGGTCCATTGGGGTGCTAACTAGCACTTGGTTGGATCTGTGTTTGATTTGTTGGGATCATTGCAAGCCGCTTTAGTGTTGCAGGATTATTTGCAGCAAAAATCCCGTCGTAGTGGCTGAAATCTCACCCTTAGGCTGAGAAGTGCCTTTCATGTCATCTAGGTGCCAACATGGACAGCATAGAACTTGTGCGTTTGTGAAATTGGAACTTGTGCCATGGCAGTCAGCCAACTGATAAACAACCTGTCTCATCCTTCACCAGTTGTCCTGTTTATAGTGAACCAAAGAGCCAACCACCTACAAGCAAGTTAGAGTACTTCATACTCCCGTGCAACGCCTTTCAATGATTTGGTCTGTGGTTTAGATCTTGTTTCATCCTTATCCACTGGATGACAGGCTGTAAAAAACGTGGAAAATCAACCCGCCAGCCTGCGGAACGCCTTGGCAACAACAGTCTCGGGGACCAAGCCACAGCCTTCAAAGGCCCTGCGCATAGCGTGATTCAGACACCAAAGGACCAGTAGACACAGAGCATGTTCGCAGATGCACTCAGGCCTAGTTAGGCCACATTCTGTGCAGATATGCTGAAGTGCCATCCTTTTCCATCATGCTCACCTGCTGGACGCCCAGTGCTTCACCAAGCTTTGCCACTTCGTTCCAGGTTTAGCCAGTTGGGACTTCGACGAGGGCTCCACCATCGATTTGGTGACTGGCTGGCGTTTTTTGGGGGAAACCATAGGATTTTCCATGGTGAACGATGGGTAAACATGTTGTTACCTATGGGGGGTAACCAACAGATGGTCGTTGGTTTGAGTTTCACATGTTCTTTTTTCCAAGCTGTTGCTTGGGTTGGTTGCTTGATTGAAGTGCATTTTTTTGGGTGCTCGGGAAACGGTCCCCGGCAACCAGGTGAGTGTGGAAAACCTCCTGTACTACAGCGAGGTCGTGGAGATTTCGGGCCCTGAGCTGTTGCTCCTTGGCCCGGTGTTTTGCTATGTGACCCTTGGGCTCCAGGTCCCGGACACGCGAAGTCAAGGAAGTCGTTGGCAAAAAGATTATTTGGGAAGATGTCCGTGGATGTGTGTAAAGTTTTCTTTATTTTAGATGTCCATCAATGTTTGTAAAGCTTTCTTTATTGTGGACCGGGTCTTTTTTTAGTTGTTAGATGCCCATGGTTACGAGAAAACCGATGGAAGATCCTGAGCAGGGTCTTGATAGGTGTGGCAATGAATTTTCTGGGGCTAAATCGGCTTCGGTTTCTTGACCAAGATTCATGCCCACATTTGGACTACTCATGTCAGGCCATCAACGGCTCATAATATGTTCCGGGATTTCTTCGTTGCTTGGTGGCATATTGACAGTTCCGCTTCCTAAGCAACATTGATGATGGAACTGCCTTTCCAATGATCCATCAGTAGTTTGGGGGCTACATGTCAACCAACCAGATAGTATTTGTATCTGGATTTTTTCTTTACAGTGGATGATATATATACCATTGTGAACCCATATTTACGGGCAATCTATGTATATATATATATATAAATAAATTGCTTTTCATCATGCAGCAACAATCCTAAGTATTTCCATAGATTGTGACATGCACATATTCTTTATATCAACGACTTGTGTTGAAAATCTGCTGCACAATATGAATATTCCTCATATTTGCATAGATCGAAAATAAACAAATAAGTCAAACAAAAACAACAGAGTGATTTTTGGGGATTCCGCAATTTGAGAAACACTTTTTCGTTCAAAAACCATTGGTGGTCAACTATCCCTTCTAATTTATCATTATTATACACTTATAACTTGTTTGAATAAATAATTCGTTCCATAGAAGGTGGCGGATTTGGACCGCTGGGGAGGTCGACCAAAAACAGTTCATATCATCATTGATGCCAATCTACATATACATATATTGAAACGCATGTATTTACTGATATGTGTGACTATCTATTTATTCAATTTGCTTACCAAATATCATTGAACCCACCCATTGAACCAAACCAACCACTGAACCATATCAAGCAACCATTGGTTTAATGTCTTTGTTACCAACCGTTTTAACATGTATACCAACCATTCAACCAACGATTCCTCCCAAGGTTTCCGGCGTTTCCCAGGCTTCTGGATGGCTATGTGACGGTCCTGGACACCTTGGTGGGTCCTTTCCAAGAGCAGGGCGGCGTCGTGCAGCTGGGGGCTAAGGCACCGGGGAGCTCACGGGGTGAACGTGTGAGTGGTGTAGGGGATGAAATGGGGAGTTTCTTGTAGGCAATTATAGTGGTTATATGGTTTTTGGTTGGGTTATATTATATGGGGATTGTCTAGGGATCAAAGTCAGGAATTGTATGGGCTATATGACGGTTAAAATAGCCTTTTGGGGTTTAAATATAGGTTATATGGTTGATTATGATGGTTGTATGGTTTTTATGAGTTATATGAGTTATATAGGAATTATAATAGGGGATTGCATGGGTTATATTGTTGATTAGGTTCAAAGTAGGGGATTATAGTGGTTGATGTAGAGGATTATAATGAGTTTATCTGGGTTGTATAGGAGTTATAGTAGGGGACTATCGGGTTTTTCATGGGTTACATGAGGTATTAGAAGGACAGCTCCATCAATGCTAGTTAATGCCCATGAGCCAACAAGATCAACAAGGTTCGTGGTTGAATCCATTAGTAGGTTAACCGAGCTGGATAATTCGGAAGATTGACTCAATGATAATTTGGATCTTGTTTGATTGGATCCCATGAGCTTGCAAACCCCAGATGTGTAAACCATCCCTACTTTAGCTTCAATAGCTCGTGATCCCAAATATGGATCGCTCATGAATCACCCGTCATCAATACTTGGCTATATAATGTTTCTGGTGTTCTCGCCTTTAGCTTCCGGCTCAACTCTTGAGAAACCGATGGAAAAAAGATGATGGTTATGGTTATAATGGTCATTCATAGCTGGAAATGGTAATCCATATGGCCGTGGATCAGTTCTTCCTGTACCCCTGGTTCCCCATCATTGGCCAGGCTGTTTTCCCTATAGCTTGTTGCTATTCATCCACCATTATTGATGGTTACACTACTATTGTTGGCTATTGTCCCCTATTATTCATCATTAACCATTAAAGATCCATTGTAAACAGCCATATTAGGAGCTCATAATTTTAGCCCATAGCCATATGCTGATAGTTAGCCATATATAGCTGGTATATCCACTACTATTGTTACCTATTATTCCCAATCAACCATTAACCAGCTAGACATCACCATTGTTGTTGGTTGGTGAACTGCTTGACCCATAGCCATTTCATGGTTAGCATTGGTAGCTGGATTCAACATCCTATGGTTATGATGGAAATTACTGGCTATTATATTTGTTAACCATTAACCATTAGAAATCCATCATAAATAACCATATTAGGGGCTCATGATTTCAACCTGACCCACAGCCATAAGTTGATCGCTGGATCCAACATCACCAGCATCGCTGCAGGTGACCCAGGTGGAGTACTGCACGGGTTGGGCTGGCCGTCGCCTGAGTTCCGAGTCCTGCATGGTGAACGTCACCAGTACCGAAGCGGGTGCCACAGTGACGCGCACGGCAGACGCCGTGGTGGTGGCGGTGCCCTTGGGAGTGCCTCGATGGCGGCCAGGGACCCGGCGATGGTAGGCCCTGGCAATGGAAAATCCGGCATGGCTAGGAATTTTGGAGGGTAGAGGGCCTGGAAAATCCGGCATTGCTGGGATTTTTGAAGGGTTTTCCTTCGGAAAAAAATTTGATGATTTTCCATGTCCGTCAAAATCTTCGACGATTTCCAGGGAGGCTTCGTTCGAAAATTGCGACTTGTGCTTCTAATCAGTATGAAGCCACGCAGCCGGTCTAAAGTGTATATATATAATAGGTACCCCATTCACAGCCGAATCATCATTATGGTCACGAATACTTAGCCGTTTCGGTTAGTTTATTCAGTCAACTACTAGGGTAACCAGGGTAACCACCGGGGCAACCACCAGTTTAGTTAGGTTCGTTAGTTACTTTGCAAACTGCCAGGGTAACCAGGGCAACGACCAGGTTAGTTAGTTAACTTCGGTTAGTTGACTAGGGCAACTACCACGCAATTCGTAGACATAAATATACTGAATGGTGGGTTACGAGGCAACGACTCTAACCAGGGGGACTTCTCTGTAGCTACTTTCAATGGTGGTCAATTGTGGGTACGTGAATGTTGTTCACCCTGTGCTGCCAAGCCACAGTTGTATGGGGTGAATAGCCACATCGCCTTAACGTTATTGTTGCCATTCACAACCACCATTCCGGCACTACTGAATAGCCACACATGGGCTATGAATGGCAGGACTGAGGCTATCTAGTGCCACTACCCATCCTTCTCGAAGCCCTGAGTCGTCATGATGAAGGGCTGGTTGGTCACAGTCAGGTGTTGCAGGCGCAAAGCATCGCCTTCCTCCCCGAGCTTCCGTCATCGCATACGGCCACTGGGACGGTGGTGAGTTCACCTGTGGGTGGGAAGCGCTTGGCGGTGGAGGGATGGGTAGCCAGGAACCGGGTCGATGCCAAGCAAGCAAACGAGAGGTAGCCCAAAATCCAAAGACTGGAAACTGGTTTTTTAGGGCATGCGAACAGCTGGGGTACAGGGCTTTGACCTGTTGCAATTTGATCAATTTTTTGGGGTTAGGGAAATACGTCAGTTGTTGCCCACATTGGGTTGGAATGCAGACACTGTGCTTTAGTGTTTCCCATCAGCTAGCTACTTGCAAAACACACGCGTGCACATTGCACATTTGTGAGCATTATTTGGCTCATAGAGGCGTTTGCCATGGGACTGATCATGCATCTAAATGTAATCCCGCATGTTTGTCAGGAATAGCTGAAACAGAGTGAGGGGCGTATGCTCGCCTGCTTAGCTCCCGGCAAAGCTCTCGAGAGGGCGATAGAGAAGAAGAAGAAGAAGAAGAAGAAGAAGAAGAAGAGTGAGTTGTAACCACTGGTGGTAAGTTGGCTATATCTATCATAAGTCGATAGTTACCCTATAGGTATAAGTTGTTTATCAGTGGTAATTATAAGTTGGTTTTAAGTTGCTATGGTGGGTCGTGAATGGTAGTTATAAATTGCTTATAAGTTGGTTGTAAGTGATGGTTAGAAGTGGTAACTATAGGTTGGTTACGAATTGGTTATAAGTTGGTTATAGTTGGTTAAGTAAGCGGTAGTTTCCCTAGGTAACCTAGACATTTGCAGGAGCTGGTTGCTGTTTTTTGCTTCCTTAGCCACACCGTGGCACGGAACATGGTATTTGTCCAGGAAGGTCGTTTCTCAAAGTGGCTGGTGCTTGGGAGGGAGCGAGGCCAGGAGCCAGGGGCATCCCGTTCCCTTGGAACGGGAGCGATCTGGGGCTATTAGTAGCGGCCAAACCAAGTGGTAGCAAAATAGGAGACTCTCCCAGTCATCATCCAAAATATGGACCATTTTGTTAAGCATCAATTTTTGGGCTCCCCGATCTTGAGGTTTCCCCCGCAGAGTAATGACCAAGCTTCGTAGTTACAGTTGTTATCCCACAAGGTGGGCCCACCCCTATAACCCCTATAACTGGTTATAACCCCTATAACTGGTAATAAGCCCTAGTTAAGTTAGTTATTAATCAACTAAGCTAAGTGGTTGGGGGCCCACCTTGCACCTATTCTTGATGATATCCTGATTAGCCATCCAGGAGGGATGGCAACTGCGCCAGGCTGCCATTGGTCGAATGCAGTTTGGCGTTGTTAACAAGGCGCCTTGGCGCCTGGTATGCAAGGCCAACACAGTAGAGGTTGAGGGTTGCATATTGATATTTCATGGCTGTGTAGTTGTGATTCCTGATGTTGGTTGCCCAATGAGGGTTGCATATTACATCATAGTACCAGATGTTCAATGGCTGTTGGCCAATTCCTGATGTTGCGCGTTGAGGGTTGCAGGAAAACCACTGACAACCATGAGCACCCAAAACCATCATTTTTACAGGTTGTGACCCAGATTTTGGAAGGTAAAACCTACCTTTTTTAGGGTTTTGGTTGCTGATGGAACCATATTGACAATTCCTGATGTTGGCTTAGAGGATGATATGATTGGCATTCAATGATTGTCAGCCTCATTAATTATTGTCAACCCCCGTGAGTTGCAAGAAGCCGTTTGCAAATGGTCACTGGGTTGACATGAAAATCTTACCGTTGGAAGCGGTCTTTTTCAAGCATCGTTGGTCAAACTTTACCGTAGACCCTATATCTGGTAGTTAACCCTAGATAAGTTAGCTATTAATCAACTAAGCAAAGTGGTTGGGGGCCCACCTTGTAGAGAACATGAACTATTGCTTCTGGGTATGAGCTCAAGGCTTTGGGCCGCGGATCATACGACGTCCTGTGGCCCGTCATGCCCCATCAATTGCAGAGCTTTCGTCAACGACATGGATTTCACCTGCAAATTTGGAAGCAGGGCATGTGTCGAAAAGCTGGCAGGTGCTTTGAAAATATGTTTTCGCTGGTATTTAAGACATGGTCGGTTGGGTGACCAATTTGTTTTGGATGGCCTGTAGCCACCAACCAGAAAGGCTTGAGGGCGAATCTCTTGGCAGCCCAGGCCGTGGCCGTCTTTGACAGCGATTTCTGGTCCCAGGGCTGCAATGGCGAGCTACTGATGGCTATCAATCAGCCCAACGCGGACATTGACTCGCGAGGAATATTTCCGTACTTCATGAACACCAACAGAGTCTTTGGCAACATTTTTGGCTTGTAACATTTTGGTGTTCATGTTTTTCTTTTTTTGGTTTGAGTGTGAGAAGTTTGAACACCAACAGGTTTTTGGTGGTTTGAGTTTCACATGTTGTTTTTTCCCCGTTGTATTTGGACTGGGTGATGGATTAACTAGCATGTTGGAATGGCTTACAGTCAACAACCAGCTAATCATTCTTAACCATTCTTAACCTTATTCTTGAGCCAGCACGCAAACATAGTGAGAGGTTCCTAACCGACCATATTCTGTCGAACCATGACGCAACCATGAATAGGGATGGTTCAACCATGTTCAACTGCTGGTTCAACCCCCAGCCAGGATTTTGGCCCGGCCAGAACGCCCTGGTGAGTTTCATGGTGGGTCGCTACGCCATTGCTTCGGAAGGGAAGACGGACGCGCAGGTGCGCTGGTGACAGCGAAGCTGGCGGGGGCTGGGGCTGGTGGTTGGGAGCGAGCGATTGGGAGCTACCAGGGGTAGCCAAATGGTAGGTCACTGTGGTTGCTAACCAGTTACCGGGGAGTGGGCTTGGTTTCCCAAGGAGCTTATACACTTGGTAGAAGCACTTAGCATGCAGGGAACCATCATGGGGTGGGATTCACGCTTGGCGTCAGTCTCACAACAATGGACGTGCGCGAGAGGGAAACCTATGGATTCATGATAGGCTATGATTGGACTTTCCCATGATCGAAACGGAGAAAATTGTGTGCTTTTCAACCGTTAAATGAGGTGCACCATTGGATGTTCGCGGACTGTTGGTTTCACTACTTGGAGTCATTCACCATAGTTGCCGCAATATTTGGCCCTTTCAAACAACCATCCGTTTCTGGATGGCCGAGATGCAAGGAGAACAGCAGCAACCGACACTGGCACGCCAGTTATTTGTCATGCTTATTTTGATTGGCAAGGGCAAACCCATGGTTTACAGTTCTCATCAAAGGTAAACCCCCAAAAGGCAATTTCTGAAAGGATTGTACCCCCTCAGTAGACCAAATGGTTCGTCCTTAATCATCATCAACCAATCATTATTGAATTATTGACGCATTGGCCATGAACCACCATTGAACACATTACCAGCCACCATGCTAACCACCATTCATCATCATCAATGTCACCTAGTCATTCATCACCGTACCAACCACTACTAAGCAATATATCAACTATCATCCTAACCACTATTTGCTAAGCACATTTCCAACCACCATCATTCACCATCCTCAACGACCATGGTTTCACCATCCTCAGCTGCCGTAGCTCCTGGTTCGCGCCAGGTCCAGGCTGACTTCATGGCTCGCCTTCGGCAGAAGTTTCCACAGGCGCCGGAGCCCATTCGCTTCATACGACGCTGGGCCCGCGCGAGGGGATGGGCTGCGTCGTGGGGAAGCTATGGCCCCTGGCCGTGCCCGTGACTAGTTCGTTGGGATGACACATCTAGGTGACCACGGATGGCAAATTTTCACTTAGATTTAGCTTTCGGTGGTGACATGGGATGCATCATGTCCAAATGTCTCCATATTGGCTTGACAAACACGAACAGTTTCCTTGTTTGAATGAAACTGGTTTGGAGTCGACTCCAAGCAACCCGGTTCCATTGCCCAAAGAAGTGAGAGAAGATGAACAAATGGAGGCAGTCCTGTGTGAGAGGGCTACTCCGTGAGCAAACCAGTTCCAGTGTCACCACGGTGGTGCTTCTATAGTCCTGTCATTCAGAATGTTTTCAGCAGAATTGTCAGCTTAACTTTGATTTCTACAATGTCTTGCAGCATTGGGTCCGGTCAGCATGAGTGCTTGGTAGAGGGCGCTTCAATGTAGTTGATAACAATGGGTATGAAACATGAAGATGCTGATTATGGTGAGTGTGTTCCAGGAAAGCTCGGGCCCAGCCATGCTCTGGGAGCATGCCTTTGCAAGAAGCCCTGAGGAACGCAGTGGGGCAGCGACGAGTTTGCGTGTCTTGGCTGTACGGAACTGCGCTGAGCAACTCGAAGGGTTTGAGACCATCCATTTCCACCAGATTTTCTTATTTTTCAGCACCATCCTGGTCAAGTTGGACTTGTAGATGCCTAACATATCTGTACCATTTCTGGGAGAACCCCTGGTACTTCAATGGTTGCTGCCTCACTCAGCCATCCAGGAAGGGCAGCTACACCACTGCTTCGGGCATCAACGCCCAGGCAAAGCGGGCACCCGCCAGCTACGTGGGGCCACTGAGGAATGTTTGGGTCGTCATGAGAAGCCTGTACCAAGACCATAGCTGGTTGATGCTGGTCGGTGGTTTGATCATTTTGACATCCATTTTTTAGTTTTCCTAATATTAGCAACTGGTTGTGGCTGGTTGACTCGTATTTTTCAGGGCTTGAAACCACCAACCAGACAGGAATACTGTTAGATGGTGCTATGGGGTCAAGTCGGTGAAGTAGTTGGAAACATCTTTGGTACAATCTTTTTGCTAGCAGACTGCCAACACTTGGGATTGACACACATGGGGGAGCAGAACTCCAAGCTGTCAATTCAGGCCATCCTTTCTTTTGTGGGAAAAGATGGAACTGAAATGAATGGAAATGAAGGCTTGGCACGGGGAGGCTTGAGGAAAAGATGTCATATTTCCCCCACTTTCCTAAGTAAAGATCAGTCCCTCCAGGTATTTATACAAGCACACTTGCGGACCGTTTATTTTGGTAAAAGTCCCAATTAATACACATTCTTGCGCCTGAAATCTAGCCATTCTCAGTATCGAAAATGATCTAAAGCGTCATTGCAAAACACATTCCAACGCTATAGTGATCTAGAATGATTATATGGGTTCAACCAGACTACAACTACAGCTTATTTAACCAGCAATAACCCGCCTTCACCCGCGTTAAGCGCAGCATTCAGCAGCTTGGCATCCGTCCGTGGCATCCGTCCGTGGCGTCCATCCGTGGTGGGTCACCCCAGCTCCGCCAGGCCGATGAGCTTCGAACCTTGGCGGTTTCGGTGAGCGCATCGCTGACCCTGGCGGGAGATCCTTGGCGCGTCACGTGACCTGCCAGGTGGTGGTGGGGGTTGGGGTGGGGTGGTTTCTTAAGCCATAGGGGACCCCCAAAAAATTGGATGGTTTATTTCGCTATAAATGGTTAATAGTGGATGATCTGTGGGTACCCCTATTTTGAGAAACCACCAGGGATTGTGTTTCGTTGATTTTGATGTTGACGAAGCAACAGTGATGCACGTATCCGGAGGGTTCTCAAGCCATAAGCCCAAAGTTATGGGGGGGTTTACTAGACTATAGGCAATAAATGATTAGTATTGGATGATCTAAGGGTATCCCTACTTTGAGAAACCACCATATGACATCGTGATATTCAGCGAAGCTGAGGCATGTGCCCATTAACAGTCATGGGGAGATCCAGTTCACGATGCTATGCATTACCAAAGAAGGAAATCTCTCAGAATCGCCTGACCAAGGGGTCTACCGTAATCAAGCTCGCCTTGGGAGTGTTTGGGGTGTTTGTTTGTTTTGCTGTGATCGTTATATGGCAGTGGGTCAAAAACCCTGTGCCCCTGGTTCCCCCATCATTCGCCATTGTTTCCCTATAGTTTTGCTGGTTATTATCAGCCATTATTGTTGGTTATTATTGACCCATAGCCAGGTAACTACAAACAGATTGTAATGAGATGGCTATGGGTCAAGCAGTTAACCAACCAACTAATAGGGGAGAATAACCAACAATAATCATCGAGAAAACAATGGTTAATGATAGGGGAACCAGGGGTACGGGGTGAACTGACCCACTGCCAGATGGCAAAAATGCAACAGCGTGACAAAAGCAACGAGACAATCAATGACAACTACCCACTGTACAAAAGAAAACAAAATTATATATACACTACAAATGGACGGCTACAACAAGGACGAGCCAAGGCAAGGCATATGCCAGCCAAATGCCAACAGAACTGCAGTTGAAGTGTAACAGCTAAATCCAAAGCAACAAGGACCTCACAAACGGGCCGACAAATTATAAAGGAGCAACATGACCACACAATCGTTCCAAAGTGTCCAGTTCCCCCGCAGTCAATGACAATCTTTGGGCATAGCCTTGGGTGTTACAACATCAAGTCTTCAGTGTAGGGCCGAAGGTGCGCCGTAAATTCGCTGTAGATCAACCTCTGAACGCCGGCGACTCGATGGGTGGTGAATCACTAGGACTGGATGCCATGGGAGTGGCCAATTTCAATGGCTTGCCAGCCAGGTTTCATGGAAGAATGTGGTTGTTCCGTATGGGTTGCGCTAAGATGCACCACCAAAAAACACCAACATATCCATGTGACATTTTCAGAGTTCGCTGTTCACTCCTAGGTTTCTGTCTGACCTTGGGTTGGTCAACTCATTGTACAATTCTCAACTTGGTTTTGTATCCCCATGAATTCAGCATGAGACTGACGTCTGAAAATGGCATTTACACGGCTGAACCGTTTTTGGGACGTTGATTTTTTTTGCTATGTGCTAGATTTACGATTCCAAGTCTAGGAGAAGGAGAGGCTAGCAGAAATCCTTTTGCATTTCCTCTCTTATCAGTTGGTGGCACTTTCACCGACTTTCACCCGTCGAACCGCTCAGCCTCCAGGAACACACCAGCCCCGTCTTTGCAGCGACCGTCCACGGTGCCTACCAGTCCGGCCAGCGGGCCGCTGACGATATCATGCATGGAGTTCCCTCAGCGGCAGCCATGTCCAGCTACCAGAGGGTCTCGCTGCTGCTCCTCATGGCGGTGATGCCGTGGCCGTAACGTCACTGGCAGCGTTGGACAATGAGGGATGTGTATAGTGCCGCGAGAGATGCAGGCATATGGGCCATATTAACAGCCATATGGGATACAGTATTCATAGATGATATGTTTTTTTGAAGTGTTCTGTGGACATGAGTCACAAGTATGCATCATTTTGTGAATTGGAAAGGTTGGTACCGATGGTCCATATAACCTGCAGGCTTCTTGGCCACCACCACGAAGGCCACACAAGCTGAGGGCCAAAGTTGTTTGAAGCTCAGGAGCCACAGCCATGGCTGTGGCGGCTGTGTGGCCATGCTGACGTGATCCCAGGGCACCCATGGGCCCTCAACATGGTTGGGCTGTCACTTCCAATGCTGGACCCAGGATGCGACAGCTCGATCGCCTTGCCAATCTGGATCCCGTTTCAGCATCGCACCTTCGCGTTTGAACAAAAGTGAAGCGGCAGAGTCACCACAAGGGTGATCAAGGATGAAGCTGATCAACGGCCATGCCTGGCCTAAAAGGATCTAAAAGGCCTTGAACTACCATTTGCATTTGCCAGTATCACGAGGCAAAGCCGTTTATCCACACTCGCATGGGTTTTGTGGTAGTTCTCTTCAACGAACTATGTTTAGTCTGTTGTCAGCCAACCATGGCCTTCAAGAAGTTAACTTAATGTTTCACTTTAACCGGCTAATCACTATATCGATCATGCTTCATCATTATATTAATATATATATATATAAATAAATATATATATGGCTGGTGCTCTGCACCTAAATGATGAGATGAGAGTGTATGGCCGCTGGCACTCATCTCAAGTTCGATCGCTCGCCTCGGGATGGACCTTGGCGTTGGCTTGCAGCTGGGTGTGGCGTTTGCGATTGGCTGGGGGGCTCGTGTTAGCTTCGAGGTTCCTCCGGTCGAAAGGCCGTGCCATTGCGCTTGCGCCTGCCATTGCGTGAGCTCCTGGGGTGGTGGTGTCTCCATCCTGGGCATCTTCTTGCTGCTGACGCTTGGGGTGTTGGTGGCCATCTTGGTGTGGTTGATTAGGAAGGAACCTTTGGGTGCTCCTAGCCCAAGTGCAAAGGGAAAGAAGGGTTCCTTTGGAGTCAGTGGGAAAGTCCTTAGCTTGACTGGATAGCTATGGAGCCTGGGCATGCATGCCTCGTAAACTACGGCGAGGCACCAGAAACATGGCATGTTCGCATTCTCCTAGCACATATTTCTGGCAACACATGGCAAATCCTGACTCCCGACTACGATCGCTACGATGAACAAATGGATCACCTTAACCCTGATTACACTGACTTCATTTACTTGGGAGCTAGCACTGATGTACCAGCCCGAGTACCAGCACATGCGGTTTATGGCTTCGCACCCATGGATCCCGGAACCTTAGCCAGAGAGATTGCACAAGGAAGGTTGGAAGCAAATGCTCTTCGTGTGAGCATGGGATTGCCTCCAGCAGCTCCAGTGGTGGGGCCTCCACCAGGCGTTGCCGCCCCCGGGCTGCTGTTGCTCCGCTACCGGGAGTTCTTGGTGGTGGTGCCGCTGCAGCTCCTGTGGCAGTCGGCGCTGCTGGCGCTGTGGGTCCTGTGACTCTGGTTTGGGTGGCGGTTGAGAATGTGGGTGGCTATACTCGTGGTGATGTGGTTGCCCGTGATCCAGCCCCTCTTCCCGTAGGACATGTGGTTCTTGGTGAAAAGGGTTTGGTCCCAGCAAAGAATGGCACGAATGAAGTTTGTGTGGTGAAAAAGATCCAGGAGAAGGATATCCCCAGTCACAAGTTGGAAGATTTGAGAGTTCTCCCTGTGCATTTCGACGTGCAGGGCTTGCGAAGACGGGAATTTGCACAGGCAGTAGCCATGATGACAGATGGTGTTCCGCAGGGTGGGGGATTGCAATTGGAAGGGCCGACAACCAGCTTGAACATTTGCAAGAACCTCCGTGATCAAGGATTGACCCCAACAACATTCCATGAGTTTTGGATGCGAAGTGCTGAGATTCCGAAGGGAGACCGTTCAACCTATGAGCATGAGTGCTTGTCACGGATCCTTGAGAGCTTGGTGACGGTGGACCAGTTGAACATCTGTGCCTTGCAGGGTGCGGAATTGGTTTGCAGGCGTCTCCAGGTGATCAGGGAGGCGCACCGGATTAGCCCCTCATCCCCGGATTACAGTTCAGCTGATTACTTTATGGGATGGAAGTATCGTCGTGGTGCCCATGGTGTGGATTCGGAACTGTCACAGTTTGTGGCCGGTGAGATGAAGAATGATGCGATGATCCTCAAAGAAGCCCGTAAGGCGAGAGAAGAGGCCAACAGCCGCCGCCAAAACCCCAAGAATGCCAAGGGGGGAGGTGGCGGGGATTCCAAATGAAGGAATCAGGGGTGGGTGCATTCGCAGCCAGTGCATCCACCTTGGCTGGCTCCGTGGCTGCTGAATTCGATTCTTCAGGTGCCGATGTCAATCCGCCGTCTTGGGATGGTCGATGGAGAGAACTTTTTCCGGTGCCCCTTGCATGTGAGCCCCCTCCAGCGACAGGTCTTTCGACTTCTTCGAGAAGAAGGAGATGCAAGGTCCGGCGACTGGTGAGGGAGTCAAATTCAGCTATTCAGTGTTTGAATGAGATGTATTCTCCATCAATGGATTTCTCATCTTCTGGTGTAACGGAGGCGCAGAGGGCGTGTCAGCATCAGATTTTTTCCCAATTGGCCAGACAACCCAGGGCTGGCTCTTCATGCAATATGCGTGAGGCTGTTCAAGAGCTTCTGCAGTGTGATGCCTCCTATGGACAGGAGGAATTTTCTAACACGGTGCGCCCCTATTGCCGAAGCCAAGTGTCTTTGCCCGAAACAGGTGATGCTCCTATCTCACTGTCTCAGGTACTGGATCCACTTGGAAGAGAATATGTCGGCGATCCTTCGAAGCACATGTTGCTTACAGATGAGGAGTGGGGGGATGTGCTTGAGCGGGGTGATACAGTGACTCCTTACATGGATGAGCGTCTGCAGCGGGATCAGGACCTATATGGAGTATTCGTCCGTGACCTTTATGACCGGGGCATGCTTTCATTCACGTGTCGTCCTCAAGAAGTAGCACCTCCATTTTTTGTTGCAAAGAAAAGCGGAAAATTGAGACTCATCATTGACTGCAGATCTATCAACAAGAGATTCAAGAAACCACCTCCCATTGCAATGGGAGCTGGAACCTCTTGGAGTCAGGTGGTGCTTCCGGAAGGCAGTGATTTGTATGTAGCCCAGTCCGACATTCGGGATTATTTCTACTCTCTTGAGTTGCCACCTAGTCTTCAACCACTTTTCTGTCTTCCCGCTTTGGACCTTTCAGTGCTTCAAGGTTGGAATCTTCCAGAACTGGCTGACGCGGTGGGTGACTCAGAAGGATGGATTTTCCCAATGCTGCGTGTTGTTCCTATGGGATGGTCATGGGCGATGTGGTTGGCACAAAGGGCACATCAAGCTATGTGTTTGGAGGCAGCCAACCTTTCCATTGACAGAGTGGTTACGGAGGGCAAGGCGTGCCCCGACATCTCCACTGGCCAAGTTATCTTGATCCCATATGCGGACAATTTGAATGTTGCAGGTACCAATGAGATTGAGGTCCAGCGCACAAAGGATCGCATTGTGTCCCACTTGAGGAAGGTGGGATTCAGAGTACATGAAGAAATGGAATCCAGCACAGTTGCGCAGAGCTTGGGTTTTTACATCGATGGTCGTGCAGGACTGGTGGCGCCAATTCCGGAGAGACTTCACAAGGTGCAACTGGTTCTGCGATGGCTCTCAACACAACCCTTAGTCTCTGGAAAACAGGTAGAAAGAATTTTGGGACACTGCATACACTTTATGCTACTTCGACGTGAGTTGCTTTCAATCTTCAGGAGTCTTTACGATTTTGTTCAGCATTCTTATTTCAGCAGGCAGAAGTTGTATGCATCAGCAGCTAGGGAGGCCAGGTGGGCAGCATGTCTTCTTGGCCTTTGCAGTGTTGATTTGAGAAAGAAGTGGAGTTCCGCAGTTACTGCAAGCGACGCATCATTGTCAGGAATCGGTGTCTGCCGACGTGAGCTGCCTCTAGAGGATGTAGCTGAGATCGGTGGGCAACGAGAGCCCTGGCGATACAGGTACAAATCAACTGCTGCTCCCAGAGAAGCTGCTTTGAATCAACCAAAAGATCCTTTCAGTGATCCCGCAACTGTGAAACCCTTGGCTATACAATATGAAGATCCCTTTGAGCTTAACTCTGAGTTTGTAGAAGTCCCGGCTGCTGTCTTAGATGATTCAGATTGGCATGATGTTTTTTCGATTCATATGCAGATACCTGAACATATCACTCTATTGGAAGGTAGAGGTATTGTAGCTGCAATCAGACACAAACTTCGAGATAAGTCACAGTTTGGTTTGCGACACCTTCACTTCAACGACAACATGAGTGCTGTGCTTATGTGCTCAAAAGGACGATCAGGATCCTTCCCTATGTTGCGCATATGCCGAAGGGTGTGTGCGCTACTTTTGGCAAGTGACTGCTGCCTTGCAACTAGGTGGATACCAAGTGAGCTCAACATTGCTGACGGACCTTCTAGGCAGTGGGAGCATCTTCGAAGACAGCATGCTGCTGGCGGAGCCTCGGAGAGGGTCGAAAAGGAGCAGGTGTATTCAAGGTGCTATCCATCCAGAGTTGGCCAATGCGACTTTGGAGAAGCTCTCTTCGGTGGATCCACCCAAGAAAGGTGGAAAGCACGTCAAGAGGACATCCTTCTTGAAGGACCCTGTGATGAAGGCTCAAGACCGGGCCGAGAAGATTGCCAAGCGGAAGGACTTGCCTCGGTTCAAGGGGCAGACGAATCTGGAAAGGCTTGCCATTTCGGAACCCGTTGCCCTGGATTACTCCCGGAGGATCCAGGATCTCAAGAAGTTCTGCCTCGAGAACAAGCTCTCGCTTCGTGGAGCAAAGAAGTTGGACGAGGCCTGTTGCTTGTTTCTCAACAACATCTTCGAACAAGGGGTCGACCTTCACGAGGGCACAAAACTTTGGGCTGCAGTGGTCGACTCATTCCCCGATTGTGGCCATCGCAGTCAGCTCATCAGGACAAAAAGAGCTCTTCAAGGCTGGTCGAAGACAGACCCGCAAAAAACCAGGCCACCCATTCCTTGGGAGTTGGTGGCAGGTATGGTGATGAAGATGCGAGACCGAGGAAGCATCCAAGCTGCGTTGGCCGTGCTCACCATGTTCACAGCCTACCTGAGGCCCAGCGAATGTCTGGGTCTATGGAGGAACGACCTGGTTCTGCCGATGCCAAGCCAGCGATTCCATTCGATCCACTTGCACCCCGCAGAACGACAAGAGACGTCCAAAGTCGGGCTTTCCGACGAAAGTCTTCTTCTGGATGCAGAAATGGTGCCATGGTTGGGCACAGCCCTGGCCAAGATGCAAGGCAGTCCTCCCTACTTGTTCAACCTGACCTACACAGAGTTGGTGTCAGCTTGGAAGAGGGCTCTTCAGGACATGGGACTCCCAGTGCAGCATGCAGTGCTGTACCAACTTCGGCATTCAGGACCATCTCACGATCGATGCCATCGTCTTCGGTCACTCATGGAGATCAAGGCACGTGGCAGATGGGCGGCAGATTCAAGCCTCAGACGCTACGAGGCGCATGGTCGCATCAATCAGGAGTTCCACCTGCTTCCGGATTCCACTCAGAAGCTTGCCCTGAAGTTGGAAAAGAGCTTCAGGACTGTGGGGCCAAAGTCTTTTATCCAAAAAACATGATTAGCAAGGGGATAGTGGTGGAAATCTTTAGTGGTTGTGCTCGTTTGTCAGCAGCCTGCTCCGAAGCCGGTTACACAGCCATTGCCATTGACATCGAGTACAACAAGGACTGCGATGTGTTGAAACCACTATTCAAATTTCGGCTGCAACGATTCATCAAGAAGTTCCACAAGCTCATATCACTTATATGGTTGGGAGCCCCATGTACTAGCTGGAGTAGGGCTAGGCGTGATGACGGTGGTCCCCCTCCTCTTCGTGATGATGATGCTTTCCTTTTTGGTTTCGAATCTCTGCAAGCTGCTGATCTAGATCGCATTCATTTGGGTAACCAACTTCTGGAAGTTTCAAAGAACTTCATTGACCTGGCTTTGAAATATGATGTTCCTTGGGCTATGGAGAATCCGTTTACTTCCCGAATCTGGTTGACTCCTCATGTTCGAGCTCTACAATCTTTAGGTGCAACACTGCATGAGCTTCATTTCTGTTGCTATGGTACCCCCTGGCGAAAAGCTACTGGTGTGCTTACTATGGGTTTGAAACTCTTTGGGACTATCTGCAAAATCTGTCATACAGTTCAGGGCCGTTGCGAACACACTGGCAAACGTCATGTCATCCTCACTGGCCGTGATCACCAAGGGGTTTGGCTCACGAAACGAGCTCAACCTTATCCTTGGAAACTCTGTCATCAGATTGCTTCGATTTTATCCTAGAGTTTTTTCCTTTTTTAGTACACTAGTGCAAGTGGCTTTGGGAGGATTTCATATAGTGGCAGCTGGATGTGATAAAGCGATCCATCTAGCCAGCCTCCACTTTCTCTAGTCCAACGCGCTGAGTGCTTCTTGCAGAAAAGTGCGGGGACTTAGACTGGCCAGAACGGAAGTGGGTTCATGGCTGGTGCTCTGCACCTAAATGATGAGATGAGAGTGTATGGCCGCTGGCACTCATCTCAAGTTCGCCTCCAGGCCACCCCTCCTACCACCTTTTCTTTGTAAACTTCAAGTGGGAGGATTTCATATAGTGGCAGCTGGATGTGATAAAGCGATCCATCTAGCCAGCCTCCACTTTCTCTAGTCCAACGCACTGAGTGCTTCTTGCAGAAAAGTGCGGGGACTTAGACTGGCCAGAACGGAAGTGGGTTCATATATATATATCATCTCCAAGGTTTCATACCTCAGTGGGTTGGTCCGGTTGAACAACTACGTTTAGTTTTTTGCTTTCCGTTTGTTGAACTATATATTTAGTCTTATTATTGGAGACATCGTTGGATTTTGGCCATAGCTTTGTTATTTTGAACTATAACTCGATGTTCGGCCGTAATTTCTGAGACATTTCGCTGCCTCAGTCGCTGGTTGATCTGGCTGATCTCGGAAAAAAGCCCAGGTTCCAGCGATGGAGATCCACGGCCGCCAGTGAGTCGTGTGATGTCAGCACCGGAGCGGCTTCGACATGTTTGAACCATGGGTTCTCATCGCCGGTGCGTTTAATTCCTACCCAGACACTCCATGTAAAGTGGCTATGGGTCAAGCAGTCAAGCAACCAACTTTCATGAGGGATGATCATCAATTTCATAGGGCAACCAATGTTGATGATGCCACATCCAGGCTAGGGAAGTTTAACATTTCCCCGGCTCAACTGTGTCGGGCGCTTCGCTGAAGCGGTTTACCAAACCAAGCCCGGAGAGAAGAAGAAGAAGAAGAAGAAGAAGAAGAAGAAGAGAGAAGACACTGTTGATGATGCTTTGAAGCCCTAGCAAAAAAATGTCAATGATGGGGGAACCAGGGGTACGGGGTTTTGACGCATAGCCATATTTACCCACATTTGGGTCATTTTGTAGGTATATAAATTATATATATATATATATATCTAGGGAAAATATACGATGCATGGAGTATTTGAGCTACTTTTGCAACATCAGTAACCAGCCATGTACACTTCATTCTCAGCCCAAAAACGGGAGCTTTGCATCTGACCATCATGCTTGGTCAGGACATGGGGCCACTGGGCCTATGCACATCTTGAGCCCCAACAGAGCCTGTAGAAAGACATCAGTTTGGAGTTGTGGTGTGCATGACATGGCACCCCAAGATATTGGTGGCTCTCAATAGGTGGACAACCGGCCGATGTAAGGTAAGGGGATTGCTGACCGTAGTAGATTGAAAGCCTTGATAACCAAGCATTTCTGTGAGCCCGGCTTAGTTCCATGTTGAGATAGATGAATTACTCCGGATCTGAAAAGCACATGATGATTAGATCGAATCTCGAGTCTGATCCGAGCTCCACGTGGTTGAAGAAATTCATTGGATCCATGCATGCCTATTTGATAATGTTCACGTGCGATCCTCTCAACGTCCGCCGAATGGATTGAACATCAAGCGGGATTTAGGCCGGTTGGTGGTGTATCCAGCTGGGATGAACCAGCTGATCACAAGGATGAAGAGATCTGGAACGCTGGTGGCTTCGTTGCTGAGAAGTCGGTGTTCTTAAAATAGGGAAACCCAAAAAATGTTTTTTTTTTTTTTGGGTGCTGATTGAAACAAATTAAACATGGATGATTTGGGGGTGCCCCTATATTATATTAAGAAAACCCCAAGTGTGCGGTGTTGCACTTTTTTCTTTTCCCATGCGCCAAACATGTCAGAAGCCCCTGGCTCCAAGTAATGGACAAAGTGGATTATCTCAACTCTGCAGGAAGCGGGGGTGTTTGAGATTTTTGGGAGGGGATCCGTCCAGTTTCACCTAGCTTTGCAGCAATTTGGTCAATCCGAAGCAGTGAGCAGATGTCGAGGGCCACTGCATGTTAGCCATGAGCGAAAGCCACCATGGTAGCACAGGCCTGATCATTGCTTACCGACACACACGTATATATTACACTTTACACACCAGTTGATATTGGTTGATTTGGCTCACAAGATTCTGATCAAAGGCTTTGGACTCGCAGCAACCCACAGTCCGCGAGCCACAAAAGTACCACCGGGAAAATTGACTCCACCAATTCTGGCGGTAGAAAAAAAAAATCTGGCTGTTCCACTGCTCCTGGATGTTTGCAGCCCGTGGTTCTGGGTCATGTTCCTGCAGAGGATGATGGAGTAGAATATACCTTTTCTACAACCATTCACCAGGTTCCTGATGCTTAGGATTATAGATGTGCCAGATATCGAACGGGTTCAGCGCTTACATGTAGAGTTTTGAGTAAGTCTAGCATGATTTCCCGACCCAGCAACTATCAGTCCATACCTATCACTACCGGCTGGAGGACCAGCACAGCGAAGTGCCACTGGTCCATCCTGGTAACTCATCTAGTCGTTTCTAACTGGTTTCCCCCTGGCCACTATTAAATCATGGCTGGTTGGTTGACTAAGTTGATGAATATGTGTCATATTGGGGCGCAAGCAATATGCATCACTTGGTAACCATGGATTGATTTCATTACATGACCGTCATCAGTCATCAATCAACAGTTCGACATTAAGATTCCGAATCAACAGTTATGGTTTTACCAACTTGGCAATCAATGGCGCGGAATTGATTTTTCACCATTTTTCACCAACATATGATCAATAAATCAAAGGAATCCATTCCATTCCTAGTCCATTTATTTAACATATTCAACCATTACAAATGGTTGTCAAGAACGTATTCAACCATGACGATCCATCGACCGAATCCATGACTATCATGTGGCAGCCTCCGAAACCATGGAGTGTACCCTCCGAGTCGTCACTGTCCGGGTACCACCAGGATCCACCAGGCCACTGGCTAAACCCATGGTATCATTGGAACATTCGCAACACCTGACCCTTCCAGGTACCTCTATAGTCGGTAACCAAGCAACCCCAAGTAGGGATGGTTTCCTATGATATAAGTAACTGGAAGGATAGGACATGTAATGTATTTAACCCTTATTGCCTATCATCAGCTTGCTTTTTGCCATTTGTTGCTGATACCATTTGTAACCCAATGATGATATCCAACAGCACCCATCATTACCCATTTCCGACCGTCATTTACCACCAGTTAATCATTGATAACTATCAACAAACCAGCAATTCACCATGAATAGTCATTCAGCTGTAACTATCAACGGACCAGTCATTTCATCATTGATAATCATCAACTATCAACTAGCCATTATCACAACCCTTACTTAACCACTAATCAACGATCATTTACCCACCATGTAACCATCAACCATCACTAATCAGCATCACATTGACCCAACCATCACATTTACCACTAATTAACCACCAATTAGCCATCAAGGATCAGCAACCAACCTCACTGCCATCATTGCTGGTCGCTGGTTGTCCCGGTCCGTGCCAGTGAAGCTACACGGCACTGCACTGCCACAGGCGCTTGGACGCCAAGACCCGGAAGTGTCGCATCGACTTCTTCGCCGTGGGCGCGCGGTTGCGCCACGACAGTGGGGGGCGCTCAGATGCGCGGTGCAGATGGTTCAGGGTGGGTGGGTGACAGCTGGTGGCTGATGGTTAAGGGTTACAAGGTGGGCCCCCAGCAGTTATAAGTTGGGTTAAAAGCCCTATAACTGGTAGTTAACCCTAGTTAAGTTAGTTATTAATCAACTAAGCCAAATGGTTGGGGGCCCACCTTGTACTGGGTGGTGAGTTGATGGTGAACTTATGCTGATTACACATTTTGATGGTCAGTGATGGCGAATTTGACGCTGGTTTTTGGAAGGTTTGTTGCAACTTTAAATCATCACCCATCAACACTGCCGTGGTAAAACCACTGCGGTCCATTCAGCTGGTAAGTTCAGACAGTAGCCATTGTTAAATCAGCCAGCTGGTACCATGCAATCCAGTTGGACGCTATTTTCGATGGTGACGGTTCTATTCCGTGCAATAACCAATAGGTTTGCAAACGTGTTTATGTTCAACTTTTTTTTCTCCTTTGTGCTGATCGGATTTGTTGATAAGTTCGTTCGTTGGGATCCTGTCTTTGATTATTTCCCGATGGACCAACCATGGCACGGCCAGATTGCCCTTGTACAATCTTGTACGTAGTCTTGGTATGTCTTGGTGGCTGGTTGTTTTTAACCAGTGTTTCTTTTTCCTTAGGCTGGTTGACTAATGGCTTTCAGAGGGGTTGAAACCTCCAAGCAGCTTGTGCTTGCTACCAAGCCAACAGCCAATGCAGTAGGGCATGGCTGCTTGCCCACCTCTCAGGCGGCATCAAGGCCTCAAAGCCCATCCTGGAAGTGGCTTGGGGGCGCAAGGAGAGTGACCGGGCGACGCCCAAGAAGTGCAAACACACAGGTGCCGCCGCGTCGTCTAGCGCGCCCTGTGGCTTCCACAAGGGGTGCTGGGAGCCAAAGTCTGAGTTTCAAGATGTCTAAGTACGTCAAGCATTAAGAGCAGTTTTTTCAGTTTTTTTGAGGGGATCAAGTGCATATACCGCTTTGCGTAGTTTCTTGCATGCGGTGCTGTTGGCCATGATGATATGAATGAAGTCCAGCATCCATGTCAGTGCCTTTTCCTCCATCTTGGCGGTCAAGATTCCTACAGCCGGATTGTTGTTGCAAGCACACTTCCCATTTCTCCTAGCTTTGAATTTCTGTGCAGTATCGTATCATCCCCCTCATGTTATAATCACATCACTGCACTAAGATACTCTGTTCACGTTTCGTTGCATAACTAGTCAATCCTGATCACAAGACCATGTGAGCATGGCCCCCCTCCCCCACACGCAAACACATAGCATGGACTGAGCGACTTGCCTTCGGTGTAGCGTGATCTATTGCCCTGTTCAGGCGTGGCCGAACGCGTGGTGTTTGAAAGATGCTTGGCGGCCAGTGTTAGCGCCTTCCAGCTGCAGTTCTTGTCGCATGTTGCCCGAATTGTGCCAACGACTCGGTTGCAATGGAAGCTGGTGACAAGTACAAATTGGAAGTGCAAAGGCTTGACCAGCCTCATTAAGAAGCAGCTACCACATTAGGGCGAATAGCTTGCGAAAGGCCAACAGCAGAAAGGTTGCTGGCAGATACTGGTTCGTAACAGGGGCTCATCACCAACAACCATCAACTATGCATGATGGTTGGTTGGCGGTGAGAAGACACTACCGTGCCAGAACAACTTTTTCCATGTCAGCTCGCAAGATGCTGGGCGACAAATCCATCATGTGAGATCATGCAAAAATCGAATTCAACGCCATCAAAAAACACAAGCATCAACAAGGTGCAAAGCAGCCGTAACCGGCATCCCAGTGGCATCCGACCTTACCAGTGATCACGACCAAAAACATCCAAGAACCAACCGCAACCAGCAACGCATCCAACCAACCAACAAACCAGTGCACTAACGGCGTCGGCCAAGGATTCAACTGGTTGGAGGCGGTATCTTTGCAACTCGGCAAGATCGGGGTGCCGTGGAGCCCTTGCTTTGCTTCAACCTGGTGGTTGGGAAGGGTTTGAAAGCTACAAGGACGGCAAGGAACCAGATGCGAGTTTCCATCATCAATGGAGGTTTCCACCATCAACATCCGTCAACCATGAAGCAAGCTACCAGGTTTTCCACCATCATCTGTGTATAGTTTGGTAATTAAAAAGCATAGATTTGTTCATCGTCGTTGGTAGTTTTGAGCCCGCTGGTACAGGAACTTTGTATGAACATCATGCCGAAGGGATACACGTGGGTTGCCGTCTAATCATATGACTTTCATTGACTTTCTAATTAGCACCATTTCAAACGTTTGTTTCAAGACGAATGGGGATACATATTGCTCACCAGTATGATTAAATACACATTGCTCACCAGTAAGATGAGATAAAGGCGCTAAGGCCACTAACATCTGACATCATCCGACAAAGGTGCTGAGACCATGACAAGCCGACGTAGTGGATCATGGGTACTTGTGGCGTCGGAGGTAGCAATTACCAAACAAGAGTTGCCCGTCTCATTATCCTCGGGCAATCAGTGCATGTGCAAGTGCAATGCCACTGTACATCCACCATGTTCAATGTTTTGAGGCGTGCAAGCCAATGTACTTGGATGTTCTTTATCCTGGAAACTGCAGACATTTTCAGGTACAGCAAATAATTACAAAGTAAGGACACTTCTACATCGTTGTAATAACCACCAGCCATTTGGAAAACCTGGTGGTAGTTTTCACCATCGTTGTGTTTTTGTATTATATGCCAACCTGTATTTACCACCATGGCTGTAAGCGTCATGCAACCAGTGTGGATTTGTCATTGCCCATGTTCCACGGGTCCAAGATCTTCATCCCAAGCCGGCCCATTGATGAGCCAGTTGATGCCAGGAAAGTGAAACTGGCGGAAGACGACATGTTCCAGGAAGGGATGTCATGATGATAAGTTGAGTGACCAGTCGTGTTGGGTACCGTGGGTAATGACTGTTCATGTTGGAAAAGAAGGTGCAGATTAATGAAGCATCATCATTGTATTGTACATTTGGACCTGAACCATTTGTGTCACTTGTTTTCTGCTTGTAAAACCTTGGTTTTTGAAAACCTGGCATATTGCTTCACGCTTTGCTTCTTTGGCTATCCAAACCAGTGGTGATGATGATGATGATGATGATGATGATGATGATGATGATGATGAAAACCAGTGGTGATGATGATGATGATGATGATGATGATGATGATGATGATGATGATGATGACGATGATGATGATGATGCTGATGATGATGATGATGATGGTGATATTGTCAACGAATATGCGATGACGTTCCTTCTGTTCTGGAAGGAGTATTTGGAGCTGAAGCTGTTGAACGAGGTTGAGAATCCAAAGGCTGGAAGCGACACTGACGCAAATCCATCAAAACCCGATTGTTTGTCCATGTTGGTTGTGAATTATTGTCATCCACCACTTTGTTGGCCATATCATTCACCATATAGTGGCTCCCCAAATCATCCAATACTTGCCATTAATATCCATTAATAGTTACATTACAATGATAAAACAATTTTTTTTGGGTTTCCCAACTGGGAGAAACCTCAAAATCATTAACCATCCAGGGAAGAACGCCGTATCAGCAACCATGCGGGGAAGAACGCCAAACTGGGAACCCCCCAAATCATTAACTGAGGTCACTAATAACTAAAAAGAACAATCTTTCAGGGACAGCCATTTGTGAAACCATTAACCATTTACCAAATCATTGACTGGCCATTAATAATAGTAATAACAATGATGACGATAATAAAAATAGAAAACAATGATGATAACAAAAAGCAAATATTTTCGTAGCACTGTGCGTTTGGCCCAGGGCGACTCCGAGTGGGTGCCCGTGGCGCATGCAGCGGTGCACCTCACCCCGCATATCCCCTGGGTGGATCCTGACCGACGTGGCTTGCCATGGATCCGTACCGCGCACCGGGGCTGGAGGAGACGTACAGCACCGGGGGCTCGTTTGGAATGACCATAGTGAGGGGTCATCAATGACAATAGTGATGGGTCGTCATGATGCGATGGTTAGATGCAGTATGATATATGGTTAAGTTAGATATTTGCATATGGTTCATGATGAAAACATGGTTAATTGACGCTTAGTCGATGGTATTTTGATTGCTGATTGATGGTGACATTTGGCTCATGCTGGTGCAAAATCATAGGCAGACCCTTTTGACTTGGGTCAAGGCTGCGATGGAATGCAGCAGGTCATACTGATGGCCTGCTTCGCTTGATTTGCCGCTGTGAAAGCGTGAGCAAAAAAAATAGATGATCATGTGTGGTAGCCAAGGGGAATTTAAAGGACACCAATGCGAAATCCGCGCCAAACATGGGGATCTAGCATACATTTTCCATGCACCCAAAGATCAAACTGCTAAGAGCACTGCCAACTATCGAGGTATCAAGTGTTATCAAGTCATCACAGACAATGATGTTGGCTAAGGGTCCTGATGGTGTCTGCATATATGTAAGGCACATAAAAGTTGACAGATGCACATTGGAACGATTCACCCGTGGTGATTTCATATGGCATTACGCATGGCCAATGAGCATGGATATAGCAGATTTGTGATGCTTCCCTAGCTATGTTTTGCAATGTGGCCATCATTTCCAGGTTCGGCAGTCGAGGGTGAACAAAAATCATATCACACGGCCGCCTTTTGTGTAGCTGGGGTCTGGGGTCCTTTTCCGTTGGGTTCACGCTTGTAAAGCAGTGCATATTGATAGTATTTCTTCCGCTTTTGGACATTTGTGTATCTAAAAAAGCTGGTTCCAGCTGAAGCTGAAGCTGAAGCTTGTCTTGGGTCGCGCTCGGAGAATGTACCCTGCTCCCTGCGTGCATTCCAACCAGCATCCACAGACTGATCCCATGTCCAGGGCCCCGCTGGCCAAGGTGAGAAGCTGGCGCACCTTGGCTAACGGTGGCTCCGGCCGATCATCGGGCATTCCGAGTCAGGTGACATTGCGATTCAGGGTCACCAGCTTAGTCTGATCATATGGCCTGGGACTGATGTCCAACGGCAAAGTTTTTTTTTTATTACGAAATGGCAGATTATGGCAGTCCCAATTACTGCGAGCATCCATATGCAACGTACCATTGCAGGATGTCCAACAGTTTTTGGGTTCAAGAGACGATGATGCATGTTCTTCGGGGGAGGGGAACAAGGATAGCACACCAACATTCAAGGTCACCAACAAAACACCCTTGACGTGGGTGGGCTCATTCAGAGCCGTGGCTGAACTACCTCCCTGCAGGCCGCTTCCCAATCTGCCGCTGCAAAGGCCTTCGCAGTTTCATCATTCTGATCCCAAAAACGTGGCCGTTGTGTCGCTCTGTCTGGACGTTCGCCAATCAAACCAATCCAACATCTTTGGTGGAAACGATTGGGCATGTCATATCTCAAGAGGGTCATTGACTAGCTTCACCATTTTCTCGACAAATCTCCATTTTTGATGGCGCAACTGTTCTCATGCTGCCCAGGCAGCAGTTCTCCTTCAAACGCCAAGAGGAGGAAGGACAGAAGGACAGCTGTTGCAAGCCCGTCAAGCCAGGGGCGTTGCCAGCCAGCACCGTTGGATGGGATGCCCGCGGCAAATCACAGCTCGGAAGCCGCAGCAGATGCCTGGTCCCTCCATGGTTTGGTTTTATTCCATGAGCAATCACTGCATTCACATTTAGAAAGGTATACGGTATACTCTCTAGTAAAAGACCATACCGTTTATATTCTTTCCATTTGAGTTGCATACCAGCGAGTCAAACACCCCTTATTTGGCGTCATGGTGCAGTTGCCCAGTGATTCCACGGGAAGGAGCTCTTGCGGGGCCGCTTGCGGAGGGTGAAAACATGTGAAAACAACCCATGATGCCAAAGACTTCTTAAGAATGATTTGCTTGATGAAGAGTCCAGACAATCAATCAGGCAATTGTTTTGACTCTTTAGACTCCATAGCATGATGCTAAGACTTCTAAAGAATCGAAGGCATCATGTTTCTGTCCAGACCTGGGATATCGTAGGACTGCTAAGCCATTTGTTGTTTCTACATTGCCTTTTTGGCAAAAGCTGCGTGTCCCATAGCTCACCCCAAAACAAGTTTGGAACCCTAATGCTATTGAGATTTTAATCCAGTTTGGTAGTCGTCCAGCCATCACAAACAGGAAATATGGCAGACGGATGAGCGCAACCAGAAACTGATGGCATGCGGGTCACAATCCTGCGCTTGTATAAGTTGTTTGTTTTGTGGTTTCAAACCATTTTTTTGGTATTCCATACTGTTAACAAATGGTGGGTCGGTTGACTAATCGATGGGGATCGAAACAACCAGTTTTGAGGCAAAGGCTCCTCACGATTAGGACATGAAGCAGATGCTCATTCGAGCCCTCATGAGCCGCAGTTGATATGCCACAACTGCCAGACGCCGAAGGAAGATTCTTTTGATATCAAGCCACGATTTTTCGCTCGCGCCGCCAGGAGGAGCAAGAGGAGGATCTGCAAAAGGAGGAGGACGCTTCTTCGTGCTACATTGGGGTGATGGGGGCTGCCATCATGCATTTGAGTTGGTGACTTTGGTAGATCACAATAGCTACTTTGTGCATCTTTTTGCTTAGATGGCTTGTCAGCGAAAAATCTCAAACAGTTGCTTGGCCTTGCCCGGGGAGCAGCGGCCTAGGAGCATAGCGACTGCGTTTGGTTGCCATGTTTGCGAGCCAACATCAACCATCAGTAACCATGATGAACCATTACAAGCCATTGTTTTTGCTGGTTTATGTCAGATCCGAATGAAGAAGACCCTATTAATCCCTATTAATCCTATTATATTTGATGGTAAATTACTAGCTAAATCAGTAAGGTAAACTAGGGTTGGTTTGTTTATTAGGGAAGATTTTATTAGGGGTGGTTTTTTTTGGTTCTTGTTGTAAACCGTTCAACTGCTATAAATGACCAACTTATCAAGCATTAACTTCAGCCTTGCATTACCACTAAGCACCAACGGGCTGTTGTTGTTGTTGTTGTTGTTGTTGTTGTTGTTGTTGTTGTTCTTATTTTTCTTGTTGTAAACCGTTCGACTGCGATGAATCACCATTATTTTTTGCGTTCTTAAGCCCTTATCATCAAGCACCAACTGCCATCAGCAACCAAGGGCCCCTTAAAAAGGTAGGTGTTTTACCTTCCAAAATATGGGTGTTTCTCAAAATAGGGGACCCCCCAAATCATCCATTACTAGTCATTTATAGTAATCAACCAACCACTTTTGGGGGTCCCCTATCATATGGGTTATAACCTGTAAAAATGATGGTTTTTAGGGCTCATGGTGGATGGTGGGGTGCAGCCGCTGTGCCTGGCTTCTCGTTGAGGGATGCTCCCATCGCCATGGCACACCATGGCTTTTCCCCCAGGACGAGCAGGTCTTGAACCCCAAAAGCGGCTGGGCGCGTCCCTTGGTCGCGAGCAAGGTGGCGCTTGCGTTCAGCGTTTTGCCGTTTCAGCAGCTGGTTGGGTCAGATATGTTCCCGAAATGATGGTTGAATGCTGGTGAAGTGATGGTGCAGTGATGGTTAAATGATGGGAAACTATTGGTGAAGTGATGGGTGGATGGTGGATCAACGATGGGCGATGGGTAAACGGTGGTGAAGTGATGGTTAAATGTACAGTTAAGTGATGGGTAAATGATGGCGGGTAAATGGTGGCAAAGTGATGGTTCGATGATGGTTGAATGATGGGTAAATGGTGTAACAGATGGTGAAGTGATGGTTAAGTGGTGGTGAAGTGATGGTTGGATGGTAGTTAAATGATGGTTAAATGGCGGTGAAGTGATCGTCAGATGGTGGTTAAGTGATGGCTTAATGATAATGAATGAATGATGGTTAGATGTGACTCAGTGAGGGTGAAATGATGGAGACGTGATATGGTACATAAACATGAAAAAGGAACAATGGTAGGAATAAACCATCTACAACTCGTTTGTTATTGAGGAAATTGGTTGGAAAAATGGTTCATGATTGTTAGTATTAGATTTGGTTGGTGGTTTCAAACACGTTTGTTTTCCTCAATGTTTGGGTTTGTTGCTTGATTTCAATATATTTTTGGGTTCTGACCAATAAGCATCAACTAGATAAGTTCCTGAAAAAAAGCCTTCGAAGTTTCTAGGCCAACCTGGTTTCGCTCTGAGGAGGTGAACGTTAGGGAAGCCCGATCTTTATGTACTTTGACCATCAGTGTTTATACCCTTGATTTCTGGGATCAATACCCATTCTTATGGGACAAACTCACCCATTCTTATGGGGTTTCATTGATGCTGGAGGTAGTTCCCCTGCCGGTTTGCGTTTGGTCTTGAACTTGGGGGCAGTGCTCAGATTGCGTTTCTGCGAACCATCAGCCGGTACTTGGAGTGTTACAGTGACCATATGGAAACGTTTACTATGAAGCGTTACTAGTGCACCAGTTGGTTTGGGGCCGCTAAGTGATCATACTGAAGGCATAGTTTGCGCAGATGGCTTGATCAGGCACGACGAATTCTTTAGGGATCCTCAGCCAATATTCATGGTTGATGGTGGTTGTTTTCTCGTTATATAGTATAAAAGCCTCTATTTGAGGACGGGCTTATGTGGACTTGGGAGGGGTGCTAATCATTTACACTAATTAATTACCAGCATGAGTTACAGTGGTATCTCCAGGGATGGTCTCGACCTGTTGACCATTCACAAGAAGGCATTTGGGTGTTTCTTAAAATGAGGGTGCGCCAAAACGGGTTTGTTTGTTGCTCGAAGGTCTATACTTGAATCGGGGGGTCCTGTATTTTAAGAAACTTCCATTTTGACCAAAACTACGCAAGATGAACTTCTTGCACAGTGGCATCCATTGACTTGACAGCTCGAGGCTGGGCGGATGGTTATGCCCATGAGGGCGTTTCTCAACCCGTAGGGAATCCCCAATGCGATGGTTGTTTTTTTAAAAACCAGTTGTAGAGGTCTATGGTGGATGATCTGCGGGTAATCCCCAGCCATTAGGAAACCACCATTTGTCATGTTAGTCATGTTTGGTTCAAGTCTTGGCTCAACTGAGGCAGCTTTAACGTTTCACAGCGATCGATCGATCGCATCCTAAGTCTGGTCGTTTCGTTCATGGCGACTGATGGCCCTGGTGACCAATTGGCATCTAACGCAGCGCAGGATGACGGACAGTTGGAACCGCAGGTTGACCAGAGCGGTGGCCAACTGGCGTCCGACGAAGCTCAAGACCAGTCGGAATCGCAGGAGGACCAGAGCACGAGTGGTGACAGCAGCGTTGGCGAAGACATGGTCCAGCGTTTGGCGAGTCACGTTGCAAAGATGGAGGTGATCAATCCCGAAGTCTTGAGGGTGACTCCTGTGTACCGCGTTCTTCAGTGCTTTGCAGCACCTTTGCGCACGGCGTCGGGAGGAGGCGATTTCTTCAGGAAGAGCCAACAAAGTCAGAAGATCACAACATTCTGGAGCCATTCATGGCATGGAGGGCATTGGAAGAAAATATTGACCATCATGATTATTTATACTGGCAAACCTGCCATTCTCTTAGGTTGTCTTTCCGCTATGGTCATGACACTGTTGTTCTGCTTCCGCATTCTCCCTGGATTTGACCGTGGAAGGTATTATGAATGGTCTGTTTGGTGCCTAGGTTCGGGTGTTGTGGTGGTATGTTTGGTTGCATGCCTGTGGCGATCGCAGACCCAGGTTTTCTTTGACCGGACTTGCATTAGCAACAATAGCAAATTGAAAGCCGAGGCAATTTTCAGTCTCGCTGGGCTACTGAAGAAGTCTGATTCAATGATGATCTTGTGGGACCCTACCTGGACTGAGAGGTTGTGGTGCCTCTTTGAAGTGGCAGCATTCTTGAAGTGCAAACAAGACTCCGGAAAGACGCTGCTAGTAAGACCCGTTTTTTTGGGACCGCTGTCCATCTCTCTGTTTCTTTTCTCCGTTGCTGTGGTGCTTCCTTTCCTAACAGTGCCTTTGAGCCATGAAGATGGTCTAAAAGAGTTTCTCTACCCTGCTATTTCTGGCTTGCTGCTAGGTGCAATGGCTGCTTATTTTGCCGTGAGCACATGTCGAGGATACTTTCGAGCTTTAGAGCGAATGAAGCAACAATTGCTGCATATTTCGTTTGACCAGGCTCGATGCGCATGCTGTGACCAAAACCACGTATGCCCCAATGGAGAGGTAATACCGATTTGTGACCGGAAGATTGTGAAAGAATGCGTCAAAACGTGGTTTGGTAGCGAGCAAAGCTTTGAAGAGATTTTGCGGTCAGAGGTTCTTGACATTGTGTCTCGCGATTTGAATGACCAAGTCTTTAGCACCACGTGGACCCTTTCAGTGACTTCTCCGCTCTTTTGGGCTTTCCTGGACCTCGCAGCGAGCTATGAGGAAGATTTTAGAAGGACCGATTGGTGGTTGTGGAGTGGCTTTGCCTGGTTACTTGTAGCTCCAACAGTTTGGCTGTTGAGCATTCCTG
>VSDK01019300.1:129931-158477 GCA_009767595.1 Symbiodinium kawagutii | reverse complement strand
CTGCCAAGGAGATCCTGCTATCTGTTTGCCGTATCACATGGGCAAGGCCAGAAAATCCTTTTCTGGAGGTTTTGAAGAATGCAGCAGCTCTCTTCATCAGCCTCCTTCTACCCATTGCCGTCGTGGCCGCTTTCTCCTTTGCCCAGGTCATTACTCGGTATCCTTTGCACTCATTCATGATTTTCCTTGGGGGTGTGATATTAATTTTGACCTTTTGGTGGCTGCTGATGCGTCTCCTGAGGCTGTTCCAAAGGCAGAGGGCGTAGTGATTAGCTGTGGCGTCCTAAAATTGGTCGTCGTTGATTTTTGTTGAAGCGCCTTTGGCTTGTTTTGCCCTCCCCTCGGCAGCACTTTCAATTTCTTGTTTCACCCAGGGCGATATTTGCAGGCAAGCACTCTAGCCTCTCGTATTCGCTGAAGCGCTGTTGTCCAGACAAGTTTGCAATTGTTGCGAGGTAGTTGAAAAGTAGTCAACCGCCACTCATACACAGATATGTTAATGCAAACCGGTGAATATGTGGATTTTTTTTCTCTCATACGACCCTGATCGCATATACATAGTTATATAATGTACAAAAAACATGTATGCACCCTATTTATATATATATATAGAATCGTTCATGTTTTTTCTTCATATGTGTGTTGAATTCTTCATCATCATCATTTTTTATATCTTGACTTGTCCCTTTGCGAAGCAAGGGAGCAAGAATAGAGCAAACCCAAAATAGGCAAACCCACTAGACGCCTGGGCCAGAAAAGGGCCCAGCGGGCAAAGACCACAGACGGTTCGCAAAGAAAGAAAATATTGCGTGTGTGAGCGTGCGTGCAGCCCATTGTTGCAACACAAATTGCACTGCGGGGACTGGGGCGGAATCCACTTCTCGATTCTGTTGCTGTTCATCCCTGGCTGGCGGTTTTACAAAAGGGTATTCTTTATCATTCAAAAAATTATCCCTTTTGTTTTGAAACATGTGTTTCCCAATGACTTTGGGAAGGTTGATTGATTACCTGCTACCAGTAATTTCTAGGATGGATATCTGATATCATGCCCACCAAACAAGATCCAGTCGCCTGCACGGCGGAAAGCACCAGTGTTTTGGGCCCAGGTCTCAAGGGAAAGTTCAAGCAGATGCGAAGCTTGGCAACATAGCGTGGCATGCGACGCTACATTTGGGGGCGGTACATGTGCCACAAGTCAATGCAGATATGGTCAGATGAAGCCAGTTCCTGTTTCTGATCGATATTGCTGTGATGGTCTATGGGCATTTGTGGACCTCGATGTGAGGGACGGATGTTTCCCTCTTAGCCATGGTGGTTGTAGGGGGGGGAACTTCTGGGATGTGTGCGCCCTGCGCCCTTGTCCTGGTCCTGATGCCAAGGAGAAGGCGAAAGCTACGAACTGAAGCTGGGACTGACTGCCTTGTGTACATTAATTGCATGGCCATGGATCAATGTTAACCAACCAATCATCAACAAAAACAAATATATCCGACAATGATAGGGGTACAAGATTTTGATCCACTCCCGTCGTTTGCAAAAGGGCATTTCCTGTGGCTCACTCGGATCAACATATTTGCTTGCATGCTGACAGGCACATCCCTACGCAAAAAACATGTGTTTCATGCCTACGTCTAAGTCTACGCCACGCGTTCGATTCAAAGTAAGTGCATTGACATAAACGCATGTGTTTGCATGTCAGGTGTTTATTATAATGTGTTATTTGCTGATTCTTTTTAACCTTCCTGTGCTGAGAACAAGTGCATTTCACACACACACACAGCCACACGAACGTGTAAAATATACATGTTGCAAACACGTTTTCACCTCGGTGAAAACCTAAAATGTCAATATGTACAGGTACGTGTGGGCTTTTGTTCAGCATATCAAGTGAATCTCCAAGTTCCCAAGGCAGACCTCAACAGTAGAATCTCCACCCACAAAGGCTCTACAAACATTGTACTGTACCATTTCATGATCATATATCACTTGGCAAAGGCAGATGAGTATCTTGGTTGCATCACCCCCATTTCCTTGTTTCAGACCCTAGCCGCGAAGATCAAGCAAGCGGCAATGCAACCAAGACCTTGGCAATTTGAGGGGGCACGCGGTTGATGGTTACCTCACCTTTTATGGTCAGCGACCGGCCGAGGATGTGCAAAAAGATGGGCTGGGATGTTGAGTCCATCGAAGAGTCCAATGCCCGGGTTTTGGGTTTCAAGGAGTGCCTAGGATAGCAGCGGAGAGGAACCAACCACCGGTGTTTGCTGGAAAATGATCAGTTGGTCGGTCTAATCCTTTGGTGCTTTCAAATGCTCATTTTCAGCATACCACGGGATGAGTCGCGAATTGACTTGCGCATTTTTTATGGGTGGGCCAACTAACTACCAACCAGCATCAATCAGATAGACTGAGAGAACTGATGTGGCGCCAGTCTGATCGTTGACCATTTGGGTGCAACCAATCGGAATAAGGTAGGTCCAAATTATGTATCTTTTGTCAATTGTGTTTGTTCATCAGCCGAGGTTATTCCCTGTAGGCCTGCCACTCGTGGAGACATCATCAGCTACAGGGCATGGCCATGAACGTGGACATTGGATCACCAGATGAAGATTCTCAACTTGTTGGCACGAAACCAGTGGCCCTGCTAAAAACCTTGGAACGTTGCAAGGTATGCTGTTCTGGATGAGAAGACCGAGCAGAAGAACGTTACCTGGCAGCCTTCAGCCAGAGGCTTTGCAGTAGCCAGGCGAGGCTCACTACCATTGGAATTAATAGATGCATCCATAGAGAACTATCCAAACTGTTTGATACCAGCTACAGTTAATGTTCAATGATGTCATATGATGGCCAATACCGAGAGAGAAACAGGGGCTAAGAACCAACAATGAAATACAATAGGCAACAATACGATAAATCCAGCTCTTACCACCACTGTTCATGAACCAGCATCTACCATCACCTGGCTGGCAACCCTTGGTGACCCTTGGAGAGGTTCAGTTGATCAAGCTTTGCCAAGGCCGAGTTTCTAAAGGATCAACTGTTTGACTTGGAAGGAGCGGAGGAAAGTGACGCCAAGCTGCATCTGTGCCGAGCGAAAATGACGTTGTTGGTTGCCCACTTGTCCTTCTCGTGGCCAACATGGCACCTACATGTTGGATCATTGAATGACCATAGGTGACAGGTTGGTGTGTGTGTGTGTGCGCGCATGTATGGGGTCATAAGTCATGATGGTATTGGTTGATGGGCCGGAAGTCTGGCTGGCACATTGATGGCATACATGTGCCTTCACCGGAATCTCTGAATGTGCAGTTGGATGCCTACAACACGGTTGTGCCGTTCAGCTCAGGAATGGAACGCCACCTTGCTCCAGTTCAATCGAGGCACAGCCCATCACCTTCCGCCATGATTCACACGGCCAGCATGATCATGAGCCATGCTTTGGGGCACCCAAAAAAGTCATGCCAAGCATCGTGGAGCATTGATTCGCCAAGAAGTTGGACATAGAAATTTCATGGGCACCAGGCTTTACCTGGCCGCAGAGGAGCGTGGCGTCGTCAGGTGAGGAACGTTGGGTTTGTGATTCGGTGGGTGCAGCTGATGGCATACACTGTTCAGCTATATCCCCAGGAAGTCCAACGCGTACCTGCAGTTCCCCAGCGGGTCAGTTGAATTTTTCTGTGACAGTTGGTGTTGATGGCATAGTGATACCGTTCACCTATATGCCCCAGGTTCCAACCCTTGGAAATACATGGAAAGACCGTAGCAGCGCGGAGGTTCGGACTTTTCGTCGGTGAGAAGTTTCCATCTCGCCGAGGTATCGACAAGCATGCGGACTACGCAGCACAGCTGGAAGAAAGCCTCGAACCTGAAAAGTCATTGAGCTGCAATATGGGCTGACCAAATGGCTGACCTATTGCCATGGTGGTACTGGCTGTTTAGCTGTTCAGAACGTGGGCAGTTATATTTTTTCTGCTGGAGACTTGGATCATTTAGGATAGGCATCCCGGTGAAAGTTTACATCCGAGATGCGAATACGGCTTTGGAATATTGACGCAACCGTAGATGTGGAATGATCTCGGGACAATTGACGTATATTGCACATACTTCACAATGTAAATGTTGAACATTGAGATTGGCGATCTCAGTAGTGTAGCATGGGTCTTTTGTCACGATGCGAATGTATCGAGGACAGACTACTCCTCGACGATGCCTGGCTGCACGCATACACAGTGCATGTTATCAGCAGCCCAGCAATGGAAAGTGGTCGTTCCAAACGGATCCAAACGGCTCGATGGTGGATCCCCAGCTTTTCGGACTGAAACTGACGCCGGTTTCTGAACAGAATGATCAGAAAAACCATCCCGACATGGTGGATGATTCAGCCAGCTGTGTTAAACTGCCAGAGGGTACATTGCTTTGCGTGAAGGATCCCCGTATCCCTGGCTGTTCGCATCCAGTACATGAGCGTCTAGATGTTGGAATGTTCACCTGCCCATTTTTTGGATGGTTGGGTGTGACCCATCATTGTTTACTTGAGAGATTTCCGGTACTGCTGTTGATCCTTATATACCCTAGTATGAAGCATCAGGCATTATTAGGCATTGATTATTTGTGATTGGCCATTCGGGGGTTTCTGAAAATGGGGGACTCCCCAGTTATCTTCTAATAATAACCATCTACAGTATTAAAATGGTTCTAAACCACCATAGCTGCAAATGTATGGTAAACAACCATCAAAACGGATTAGCCACCTATAGTATCGAACCATCCATAGCTTTGGGATACCCCTATTTGGTGGTTTCTCAAAATAGGGGTACCCACAAAACATCCATTAATAGTCATTTATAGCAATAAACCAACCATTTTTGGGGGTCCCCCTATTTTGAGAAACCACCATTTTGAGGAATCACCATAGCTTTCAGATTCTGCGTGTCCCATCTCAAGCCCGAGAGCTGAGCTGGTGTGAACTCAGCTGGTGTCATCGGGAACCTGGAAGGGGTTTAGGACAGGAGGCCCGCCTAAGGTGAAAACGGAGGGAGAAAACAATTGGACGAGGGAACCAGGTAGGTGAATAATGTTGGTTTCTGATTAGTATCTACCTGTTGGTTTTCTTCTATTTTCATTACTTTAGGGGGATTACACTAATCAGAAACCAACATTACAGGCGAATTCATCATTAGATCAGATATGCCCATTGGATATGAAAATCAATGGAACATCGGTTGGAACATTGACTATAAAGGAGATAGATCATCACACATGAAGACCGAATACGTGATAGTTGTTAGAAAGCGTATTTTTGTCGCCATCCAAACAAAAAACCCAGCAACCACAACAACCATAAAGAATAATAATATGAGCAACATCTTTTTTTGCGCAATTCATTCCAAATAAAGGGATTGCGCTATTTTCCGGTAAGGGGGTCACTTCAGAACGCCAGGAAAGTGTCGCTTCAAAACGCAAGTTCAGGGTCGCTCCGAAACGCGAAGCATGTGTGCTGATGTAGGTTGGGCATGCGCATGCGTGAGTCCCAGATTGAGGAAATGTCATCCCCATGGAAGCCTCAGAACTCCTGTTTTTCCAGGGTCCATATGTTTGAACTATTGATTTTTTAGGGTCATTATTTGCGCCATCCAATTGGAAACAATATTACTATGACCCATCTAATCCCAAACCAGCCCCCCAAACCTACAGGTGTGTAGGAACCCTGCCAACCGTTGTGTGTGTGTGTAAGTTTAGGAACCCTGCCAACAATTGTGTGTGTAAGTGACCCCAAGGCCCCCCTAAACCCACCCCAGTCCCTTGTCCCGGTCCCCAAACCTACAGGTGTGTGGGAACCCTTCGTGCAGTGGTGTTTGTAAGTGACCCCAAGGTTCCCCCCTAAACCCACCCCAGTCCCCTGTCCCGGTCCCCAAACCTACTGGTGTGTGGGAACCCTTCGTGCAGTGGTGTTTCTAAGTGACCCTTAAATGGTGTTTGGAAGTGACTCCAAATGGCTGTGTTTGGAAGTGACCCGAAAGTGGTGTTTGGAAGTGACCCTGGAACCCTATTTTTCCCTCTCATCACAACTAGCTGGTGAACGAGATGGGCCCGCCTGACCAAACGAAATCTGATTCTGTTAGTACATGTTAGTACCCATATCAATTGTTGTCCTATTTGAGTCAAAATTGAACGAGATACCCCAAAATGATGTCATCCAGTCCTAAGTTTTTTAAACTGAACGAGGCCGGGTCCGCCCTTTAAAGTAGCATCAAGAGATTTTGCATGAATAAAAGCAGCCGCTCATATAAACATTATGGTAAGTAATAAGCACAAATGATCATAGATGATCAGCATTAATAATCCGATTCTCCATGCATGATCATGAGAACAATCACTGCTAACCTTCATGCACGCTTAAGACTCAGCCATGCCAATGGGTGCCCCCCATTTGTTGTGAACACGGTCAGGATGCTATTCCTGGGCAGCGAGTGGGGCGAGCCAAGAAACCTAGGGACTTTGAAGTGCTTTGGCCCAATTGGAGTGGTTGAGTGGTGTAATTTGTGTTTTCATTTTTTTTGGCCTGCATATATTTCATTTTATTTTATCATATATTGTCCTTTGTGTTTCAGGTTAGCAGCAATGTATCATATGTGGTTGCTTGCATACCGTTTGTCCATTTGTCCATCCTCATCTATCCATTTGAAATTTGACCTATCTATTTGTTTATCTATTTTTTGTATGCATTGGTGGCAGCGGGTCGCAGACTACTATCATCAGCACACATGGTTAAATCACATCCATGATGGTTGTAGTTGTGGTTGTGGTTGTGGTTGCTGTTGCTGGCTCAGTTCCATAGCTGATGGGGATTGGAAGGAACAAATTGGATCTACTAGGTCCGATGGCTGCTAGATAGCATCTGGTCCTTTCACCAAGTTGCGCCTGCTTCTGCTGGCTGTGCTGAGCGGAGAACCTTCGAAACCTTTCTACCATCCGTGCTGGGGACTTGTTGGGAGTGAACAATTGGCCATACAGCATAAGCAGCTCAAGGCACAGTGTCACGATGAGCCAACTGAACAAGCCTCCAGAAGTGGTGGTACAGTGTGAAAGGTTTGTTACGCAGTATGTGGACCCAAAAACGGCCAGATGCGCGGACTGATCTTTCTGTATGATGTCTATGGTAGTTTAGGGGTATCGTACCTATGACTTGGGTAGTTCTGGGATGCATATGACAACTGATCACTGGTGGGTGGTAGCTCAAAACTTGGTTGTGCCTGGGATCCACAGGATATATGGCAATCCTCCAGGAAAGCACTCCCAAGGAACTGTTTCACTTTCACTCCCATACCATCAGTACACTCTGGAAAACTAGCCCCGTTGAAAAATGCACAATTCATATATAGCCGATTTCCCAAGGTTTCCCCAACAAAAATAGGGTGATTGTATGTGATTGTCCATTGCCAGGTCAGATTACCAGAGGGTACAACACCCAATTCTGGACTCACCAAGGATCACCCGCCTACCACCTCCCATGGATCCACGTGGATGATCCAGCCTCGTGACTGAGGTACTGCGTCCGAATCGTTGAGCTGGACAAGCACCTTGGAGCACTCGGTAGCTCGGTGGCTCCTTGGGGCGAGGAGCTTGAAACAGCATGGCCAGAACGAATGGGAAAACCCACCAGAAGCATCCAGAAACCCATACAATTGTGGTGGTTATATGTGTAGACATACCTTTCGTTGTTGTTCTGACGTTCTATGTGTAGGGTGTATTTGTGTCTTGACATACATATTCTATCATGATTTGTGAAAATATAGCATAGCACATGTACATATTATTTATGTATATATATATATAATATGATTTTCCCACGTAGGTTTTCCTCTCTACCAAGCCCGTGAGCCGCGTGTTTCAGCCAAGGACTTGGCATTGTTTTGTTGATGTTGGTCATCCAAGGGTAGAATTTGCTCCGCAGATGTCTGGGAACTCAACCGTAATCCTTGATCTACCCCCTGTCTTAATCATGCTGAAGGTTCTGCCCCCCATCCAAGGGGGTAGTGATCTCTTGTCAGTTTCAGATGGTGAAACCCAGGGCACCACTAAGCAGCCGACCCCAGGGACGACAACGAGAAAGATTCTCCGCACGTTCGCTGACCTCAACGGCTGGGGGTGGGCGATGGTTGAACGCAGACATTTGCTCAGCTGAACCATCAACAAGCCACAGAGATTTGCGACAGCACTGACATATGCGTGTAATGCATGTCAATGTGTAGATGTTAAAGGATGGCACGAGCGCACAGCCACAAGAATGAATTGAAACAGGCACGCCGGGCACTGGAGCATGCTAGAGGCACTCGAGATTTGATGCCATGTCAGGCATGCACGGCCAATTTCTGCACACGGGGCAGAGGGACGATGGAGATGTGGTAACCTTGTCATCTTAATAGAGAATTATACGGCTTTGAATCTCAGAGATAAAACATGCCACGCACTACTTGTAGGCTGTGGGTGTTACCCGAACTGGGAGCCCACATCAGACATGGCTTTCTTTTTTTTCGAAGTGATCATGGTATCGATGGATATTTGGGTACCTTGAGCCTTGTCGAATCTGGTGCTCAGGCTTTGATGTCGCAAAAAGAGTGGGTCGCGAGGTCGCAAAAAATTGGTCCATGGGGGCGGGAGGCCAATGTATTCGTGGGAAGGGGATTGGAAGTTCCCATGGAGCTTTGCCAGCCCCACATGAGCAACATCGTGGCTGTTGTTGGCTGACCATTGCTGACCACGGAAACATGACTCCGGGAAGCATGGGTAAACTGCTGGCTTTGGGTTTCACCGTTAGTCATGGGACCTTTCAATTCTATTCTCAGATTTTTATCGGCCATGAAGCATGTGCATCGTTGCTCGTCTATTTCCAATGGTGGCATGTACACCAAAGTATCATATATGATACAAACTGCAGTATTGCATTGCATGCATGAATAATTGTTTCCAATACGCATGACATGTGCATGGTACATTTATGCAAGGCCGCCTTTGCAACCTCAAAGCCTTGTAGATCGAGCGGCGGCCCTTGAGGATAGTTTACTTGACCGGATCAAAGTGCGCTTTGCAAAGTCAAAGGACTTGGTGGTCAGAGCGCCCCTCGGCAAACGGGCACAGAGCAGTGGTTGTCGTGAGGCTATATTTTTATGGTTGTTTTTCAGAATAGGGGTGTCCCTGAAGCATCTTGTAGTAAAACTAACCGCTTTTGGAGGTGTCCAATTTTGAAAAGCCAAAATTTATAATCACAGAAGAACTAAACCACCTGCACATCAATGCTAGCAAAAGGACAAAGTATGAATCACAGACCCACCAAATAGACATGGGTGTTTCTCAAAATAGGGGTACCCCCAAATCATCCAATATTAATCATTTATAGTACTAAACCAACCCTTTTTGGGGTACCCCTATTTTGAGAAACCCCCACATCACTGGTTTGGTATTGGAGATTCACCAAAGGACACAGTTCAATCGATGGAGTGTTTCGGCTTCACCGATTTGACAGCTGGACGTGCATTTTTCAACGGTGGTGTGGCATCATGGATTCGAACCACATAACCGAGGGAAACTGATAGTCGAGCCGTAAATATATCATATATGATTCCCAAATATTCCTGATTCCTGAACATCACGAACACAACAAGCGCTTACAGCACATGAGGTGCAAGATGTGCATGTCCTGGTGGGTCTGTCAATGTCCCCACGTTGCCTTGCGTGGCAAAGTGGATATACAACAGTCCCAGATTGCAAGTGCCAGACAGCTGGAGGCAATGTGCTTGTGCAGATTGTTTCGTTACCATCTGGCATCCACTTGGATATGCCGCTAGGATCCATGACCGGCTTTGATTGACTTCTTTGCCTTGCCATTTGCTGATTTTGCCAGTTTACCTCACTTGCTGGTTACTTCCTTGTTTGTCGGGAGTCTGGCTTCTTTCAACCTCTTTCCCCAAAAGTTCGCTGACCATCGCTGGCGTCAGAACCCCACCCTCGGTCTTGCCCCGTCAATGCTGCCTGATACCCAGTTTCTTCCTTTTCAACTGTTCAAATCCAGTGCCGAACCATCTTTGTCTCTGAGCGATCCATTGACGACTTTGCATGCAAGGATCTTGCGGACGCAACAAGCGCTGATAGCACGACATGAGGTGCAAGATGTGCATGTCCTGGTGGGTCTGTCAATGTCCCCACGTTGCCTTGCGTGGCAAAGTGGATAATTATACAACAGTCCCAGATTGCAAGTGCCAGACAGCTGGAGGCAATGTGCTTGTGCAGATTGTTTCGTTACCATCTGGCATCCACTTGGATATGCCGCTAGGATCCATGAACGGCTTTGATTGACTTCTTTGCCTTGCCATTTGCTGATTTTGCCAGTTTACCTCACTTGCTGGTTACTTCCTTGTTTGTCGGGAGTCTGGCTTCTTTCAACCTCTTTCCCCAAAAGTTCGCTGACCATCGCTGGCGTCAGAACCCCACCCTCGGTCTTGCCCCGTCAATGCTGCCTGATACCCAGTTTCTTCCTTTTCAACTGTTCAAATCCAGTGCCGAACCATCTTTGTCTCTGAGCGATCCATTGACGACTTTGCATGCAAGGATCTTGCAGACGCAACAAGCGCTGACAGCACGTGAGGTGCAAGATGTGCATGTCCTGGTGGGTCTGTCAATGTCCCCGCGTTGCCTTGCATGGCAAAGTGGATATACAACAGTCCCAGATTGCAAGTGCCAGACAGCTGGAGGCAATGTGCTTGTGCAGATTGTTTCGTTACCATCTGGCATCCACTTGGATATGTTTGAGCCTGCCATGAGTCAGAAACACAAGCAGACAAAACCCCCTGTCAAACCACTGAAAGCACTGTCTACCCTGACCCATGTTGACAGGCGATCGGAATTGCCATCGGCACACAGGAGCTGTGCCCCATGATCAAACCTGCCAGTTGCGGGCTGATTTGTGCGCTGTAGCCTTGTCAAACCTCCCTTTGGTCGACTTGGGCCGCGTGCATTGGCCAATCGCAAATGAACTCCTGTGGGCCCCGTCCTAGCGGGCCCAGGACTCCAGCCTGAGAAGAGGGCCAATGACCACCATTAGCTGGTGAGGATATAGCATGAGCCTTTCCGGCGGAGGATCATGGAGGACACCTAACCTGTGGCTCTTCTTTGGACCGCCATAAATTTCATAGAGGGAGGCTTCAGGTTTCATAGCTCCTCCATGACTCGATCACTTTGCACCATCATCAACTGGTGTGCCACCACAATTCTTCAACCCATCAGTGCTCTCCATGTAATTCATTTGCCATGGCTTCTCCAACTTCCTCTCAGGTTGTGTCCATACATGATGTCGCCAGCAAATTCTTCAACCCACTGGTGCTTTCATACCATTCTTTAGCATAGCTCCCCCCCATGATTCGAGGCTTCCTCCCATGGGGCCATGGCGACCCTCGGCCCAGGTATGTCCTCTCCGGCGATGGCTTGCGACCCCCATCCGGAAGCTCCGACTGCACCAGTTACGTGTGGAGCCGCATCGACTCCGGAGGCTGGGCCCTAGGTAGGAGCACCCATCACCATAGCCTTGGAAGGAGGTCAGTGATGGACTTTTGGAGCTTTTTTTTTGTGCTTTTTGATGGACTTTTGGAGCATATTTTTGATATTCTTATATATTTTGGTGTTCTTTTGGACTCTTTTGAAGTGAACAAGCATTTTTGGAGGCTTTTCAGACATGCAAGTCTTCAACTTGAAGTGTGAACAACTACGAAAGCATACAAAGCGGAATCAACGGAAAAATATGCTTGAGAGTCTGAAAGCGAGACGGTTTCACTCTCTGGAAGTAATGAATGCGGAACTCATCAATTAAAGTTCATACGCCTAAGAAAAACTGACACTGATCAACCATCAAGCCAGTTGTTGACTATCATGAACCAGCATGAACCATCATTGACCATCGTTAACTCGCTATGGGTTACCATCATCAACTATCACTAGCCGTGACCCACCATCATTAACTATGACCAATCAGCACCTGGGAGATGGCGGAGAGAGAGAATCAGCACCATTCACCAATTTCACCATCTCTTGGGCATCATGACTCCTTTCTGTCCTCACCTTTGCAACTCCAATGTTTGTGGCACTGCGACTGCGCCGAAGCGAGGCGAGGAGCAGAATCCAGTCAGGAGAGCCCAGGAGGGATGACAACCGCTTCCGCGGTCTATCATTGCATTGTTGATGTTTTGAATCAGGAGGGGCTAGTGGTTGGTGATCGTGAATGACGGTTGGTGATGGTGATGGTTGATGATGGTTGGTGGACGGTTGGTGATGGTTGATGATGAGTGGTGATAGTTGTTCATGATTAATGACGGCCAATGATGGCTCATGATGGTTGACGATGGCGAATGATTCTGATTGATGTTAATTAGCTGCTGATGGTGAACAGTGTGCAGGGGAGGGTTCACAAGGACGATGATGAGGGCGAACGATTTTTATGAATGACGGTCGATCATATCAATTGATGATAATGGTCAACACGTTGTTCGTGGATAACCTCTGGAAATCTAACCTGGTTAAGTGGTGGTTAAATCGACTGCTAGTTAAAAACCATTAACTAAATTGATGGGTAAACCATCTAACATATCTAAGTGTAAACCTGGATGTTCCACAGAACCAGGTCAGTTGACCAGAGGGTCATGAAACTAGAAACCATGATTGCGTGGTGGCTGGTACTGGTGAGTTGTGGTTGATGATGGCTTGCAACTGTTGAAACAATGCTGGACACGGCCTGGCACAGTCATCACATCGGCAAACCAACATTCATCAACCACATTAAATTCAAGTCACCAATCACCTTGATATCTCAACATATGTGCGGCAATTTGCCATGGGCTTGGCAAAAACCCAAACATTGAGTTGCTGAAGATTGATCATGGTTGCCCTTGTACTGGCGAGGACCTGAGCCTTCATCGTGACCGCCTTCGCTAGCTGAGGTCTACAACCTCAAGGACAACCTGACCATTCGCAAGCACACCTTGCATCCCCAGTTCAACAAGTGCCATGCCTTCGGGTCCGTCTCTTGGTCCGAGGTTCAGCGGAACCATGCGGCGCAAGATTCGCATCATTCGCATCTTTGCTTTTCCTTCTCGTTTGGCCCAAGTTGGGTGCATCCTACCCCTGAAGCATCCAAAACCGATGGTAGAAACGTAGAGAAAAGATGAGAAGACATCTTTCGTGGGCTCAGTTTATTGGCATGCGGCATGCTTCTTTGGGTGATTCTTTGGGGTTTGCCCGCTCAGTCTTGACAAAGTTCTTTCTTTCTAAGAGGTGGATATTTGCAAGAAGGTCTGAGTTGGTTGAACCGCATGTCGCATGATGTCGAATGCAACGAGATGCTCCGTCCAAACCAGTGGCAGTGCCCACTTATTTGGAGGGAGCGATTTGGAGCCAGGGATATCCCGTTCTGGCCCTCAGTTGCTTAACTTTTCGCCATTTCACATAACACACTGAACTGTGGTGCTATCATTTTATATGTGCCATTGGCCCGGTTAGAAACCAACTACACCCCCGGTTTAAACACAACTGTGGCAGTTACCCATGATAGGCTTGCTCTCAACCGTGGAAGTTGGTGGTTACCCAGGTCCACAAACCATCCCCCAACCCACCACGGCTGAGGTGAAGTTTCCGGACCACAGCACCTTGGATCGATCCGGCGGCCACTGCTGAAGCGGAAAAACGTGACCTCCTGGATGATTGTGGTGATGATTTTATTTTGATGGTTAGTAATGATGGTTAGTAATGATGGTTAGTAATGATGGTTGATGATGATGGTTGATAACCATCGAATGATGGTTAAGAATGATGGTTAGCAATGATGGTTGATAATGCTGGTTGATAGTGATGGTTAAGAATGGTCAATATAGTTTGATGTTGATGCTATTGATGATGGTAACTACGACTATATCTGTAGCCTACATCCCAAACTGTTTTCAGCAAAGAACCTGTAGCAGCCAGGAGCAAAACTAAGATGGTAATTGAGATGGTGATTGATAGTGATTCTGGTCGTGATTGATGCTGTAGATGGTTAATATTTGACGTTGATTTGACGTTGATGCTATTGATGATGGTAATTGAGATGATGATTAAGATGGTGATTGATAGTGATTCTGGTCGTGATTGATGCTATAGATGGTTGATATAGTTTGATGTTGATGCTATTGATGATGGTAATTGAGATGGTGATTAAGATGGTGATTGATAGTGATTCTGGTTGTGATTGATACTATGGTAAAGATAAGCTGAGCGTCATGGCTGTCAGATCCTCAAGATTTTGCGCAACAGATTCGGCCCCATTTCAGCCATGGCGTGATCTACCGTCATTGATGCCCCCTTGAAACTCCACATAGATTGATTAAGCGTTTCCCGTGAGATGGATGCATCCACAACTTCAGCACATGGACACATCATGATACATCCATAACTTCAGTATTTGCTTGCAAAAACCGGTCGGTGGTTTGATTTTTTCACGAGTACGAACAAATCAATGTTTGATTGACAAATCTTCTTCAAAGGGGCGGTTCATCAACCACCACCCAGAAAACGATCATTATCAGCCATTATCAACCATATATAGCCATGACTAACCATTGTCAACCGTTACTTAACCATGGCTTGCAACCACTCGTTGCTTCCTGGCCAACATGGCTGGCTTTGCTTCCTGTGAAGTCGGCCCCCGGCTGAGGCGTGATGACGTTATCGCTGGTGGAAGTGGCTTCGTCGAGGTTGGGGGGAGGCACTGAGACGCTTGGAGAAACTGGTCGCTGCTGGTCCCATGTTCCGGCCTGGTGGGTTCATCTGGGAGGGTAGCAGCTTCCGGGGGTTTCGACCTAGCCAGTTGGGGGACCCTAAACGTGCTTGATTTGTTACAAGATAGGGGACCCCAAAGTTGTGGTTGGTTTACTACTGGACGCTCTTGGATGACACCTGGGGGGTCCCTATGACTTGAGAAACGCCCATTTGGGGGGACCATTTTAGTAGCCATTCATGTGCAAATCACCATGAAATTGGAGAAATTTTCGCGGGACCTGAAAATCCACCATGGCTCACATCTCATCCTGGGTTCACGTTTGGCCCTCGCGCTGGGAGGCCCATGAAGCAACCATAGATGGGCGCTTTACCAATGGTGAGGCTGATGTAAGGCTCGATTGGCACAGCAAGGTGATAATCCAGTGCTAGATCGGTTTGCTTTGCAAAAAGAAGTAAGATGAAAACATGGAACAAAGATGACACGAGATGACAACAAGAAACGTATCATTGCACTCAACAAGGATTAAAAAAACAGCGCATGGTGGTTTAAAAAATACCGGTGCCCCCAAATCATCCAGTTTATCAACCATTCATGTAGTAAGAATGAACCATCCATGTTTAAGGGTTCCCCACTCCAAGAAGCCACATGGGTAACTTTTCTTGCTGACTTTGATGCTGGCACTGCGGGTTGACCAGCTGTGGTGAAACCACAACTAGACCTGGACGATGGAAGTCACGCACTCAGGATGGTGATTGGTTCTACTGCAGCTTGGCTGATGTGAGGTGGGCTGATTGAAGCGTAGGGGTGGTATATGCGGCATAGGGTCATTATGCTTTGGGAATTTAGGGGAGGTCCATGCCAATCGACTCCATAGACTGGACACTATTTTTGGATGAGGTGGCTTCAAGAGGGGTTATGACGGCCAAACCGGATCTTCCATGACCGCGAAGCTACTGCTAAGTCGTAACCAATTTCAATGATGAAGCATTGGCTACCTGCTTTCGACAACATTTCTGGTTCCAGTAGCTCTTTGGTGTTTTTTTCGGCATAATAGGTGTACCTCCAAATCATCCAGATCATGAACCACTTGCGGCAAGAAACATGATAAACCTACCATTTTTGCTGGTCATTGTGCTTAATGACAACTAAAATTGGGCAAAAAATGGTTAGCATCACCACCAGGGCGCAAGCCTTGGATACTGACGATCACCTGGCCTGGGCTGCAGGAGATTGACCTGGAAGACCGGTTCCTCGGACCAGCGTTGGTTTTGATGGGCTGACATGCCCATCGCGTGCCATTTCTGAGGGCTTCCATCGCCAAACATGAAATCTTTGGGTCCAGCCGCCGTACCGGGGTTGATCATGTGGAGAGAGCTGCCCAGCATCTCCTTGTGATCAACTTAGGGGAAGAAATAATTTAAGGAGAAATCGTGTTTCCTTGTGATCAGGCTCCATGTCAAACTGCAGCTGGAGTTTGCACCATTCAAGTTCAGTTCTCATTGAAAAAACCCAGCAGAAAAAAACCCAGAGCTGGTCAAGACGGGGGTCTGAACCGCGACAGGTGGTTCAACAGCCATTATCAAGAGATGATCAACGAGGATGAGGTACCAATTGAGTCACGCCATCTTCAGAGTCTCGGCACAGCTGAGGGGGAGGGGAAGGATGTCGTTTAACACCTGGCAACTGCGCATGTGTGGGACCCATCAGGGACCTCCAAAATTGGTCGTTTCCCTATCCAAGATGGCACAGTGTTGGAGTGCTGGGTATCAATCCATCCAAGTTTGAGATGTTTCGGGCACATGTCAGAAGTCCAGGGAACTAGCCTCAAAGACCAAGAAGGTTTCCCACGTCTCCCTGAAATCGTTTGCAGCTTTTGAGTTTGGCTAGCCAGAATCGAACCTACCACAAATTGAAACGTTCCAAAGAAAGCTATGAAATCGTAGGACATATAGGCTCATAGGTCGCCTTTCGGCAACTAGCATAGACATGGTCGGTTCAAGTGTCGACCACTCTGGAAACAACCATGGATTTGCTCATCGAGTGGAAAAGCATGGGAAAACAATGGGAAACACCTCCTTCAAGAGCAATTTCATGTTTCCCTCAAAAATTGTATAATTATCATTAATCCACGTGAATCCACTCACAGACCCAGGGCTTCCATTAGGCACTGAAGCTCAACACATCCGATTCCACCTGTGTACCAGCCGCGCTCAGGACGTCCGGCTCAGTCTTCAGCAAAGGACCCGGACCCGGGATCCCATGACCCCCATGGGACTGGTGATCTCAAGGCGCGACCCGATTCGGTTCATGGCATCCTCGCAGGACACATTCGATTGTGGTTGGACATCATGTACAATCAGCCGCCCAAGGTGCCGCACCGATGTTCATTGTGCAGCGCTGTGTCATGGGCCCCCATGTTTCGGAAGCTTGTGCACCATACACGTCAAAGAGGCTGACCATGGTCGTAGATCGTTGGGATATTCAATCGTGTTCGCATGTTATCCACCATTCATGGTGGTACCGACTAAATTGACTAACCATCCCAATCATAGTCATGGAGAATAGGGAAACCCACAGTTTTGGGGGTATACGATATTTTCTACAGATTCATATATTCGTCTGGCTTGGCGCCCCAGTTCTCTTGGCAACTTTGCGCTCAGGATTGCCCTCCTCCAGAGAAAGCCTTTGCACAGGCTCGGACAGGGCAGGGCTACATCTGGAAGCGTCGGAGAACCAATCCAGACGGAATGTTTTCCATTACGGCACCCTAGTTGCTGTAGAAAAGCAAACTGGTGGTTTCTCAAGCCACAGGGGACCCCCAAAATGGCTGGTTTATTCATAAAGAAAGGTTAGGTTGGATGATTTGGAGGTACCATTGAAAGTCAGAAGCTAGAGAAGTAGCCTTGGTGAATGACGGCCTCCATTGTTCATCACATTCGGGTGCTAAATTCTCTGGTGATAGGAACCATCTTTGAAGCCATGTGAAACCAGGTTCGTTCGTGACCCAGCTCAGAAGCTTCCCCGGTGATCCCCAAAATGGATTTCTGGCTGAGGAGAGGGGTCCTGTTGGGAGACTTTTGAAGCTACTGGTTGACCAACAGTGTCCTTGAGTCCTGGCTATTTTTTGATTTGTTGGCTATTATTTGGAGGTCCTGTTGGTGTTGGGTTCGTTGCTTTGTGTTAGATTTGGTTGTCGTTGGCATCGGTGTTACGACTGGCATGATCAGCCGTGCGTCAGGAATGTCACCAAGTGGATGGCATTCCTCATGAGAAATGGCAAGCCACTGAAAACCTACCTGATTTTGTTTAGCAGGAGTCGGGAGATATCAATACCCTGAGGTTCTCAGAGCATTTCAGGTGTTTTGTTTTCACCTTTTTGTCCTGCCATGGCTTACAGTATTTAAAAATAATGGAAAAATGTTTCAAAATACCCAAAATATCATCCCCAATGGTGGAGAAGCTGAATGCTGTTGACTGACTATCCTGTTTAAGGATGTTGCTCGAGGATGCTCAACCCTTGCCCCAGGAAAGCTCTCACATTTGCAATGGAAATTCCCATGGCTGGTGCGAGATCTATCCTACACATCTCACAGTATCGACACACACACACATGCGCACACATAAATAACAGACATGCATGTTACCTTTGCACTTCCATGCATGCTTGCATACATTCATAGATGCATACATTACCGCATGATAACACTAATTACATTGCATACATACTTCCACATTTGCATACATTGACTACGCTACACTGCGCCGCATGTGTTACACTACATTGCACTATAGTTTCATTACATTCCGTTGCAATACATAGCATTGAAATTACACGCGATCACATTACATGACATAGATGTGTTTCCCTTCGGTTGTGGTTTGCAGTTTTAGTCGCCATGAGACAGACGCAGCTTGGCAATAACAACGTGGATGCTAAAGCTGCGATCGTTCTCCAGGTACTATGCTTAACTGGTGAAGGACTCACGTTGAAGGTCTGTCACGACACCCTGGGGCTTGAGGTCCAGCAGATGGTCTCACAGCGACTTCCATGCAAGTCAGGTTCGAGGCTTGTGCTGTATCACATGGCATCCAAGCTCCTGCTGGATGAAACTTTACATCAGCAAGGGATGGTGGGCAGCGAGGCAACCCTATCCTGCACAAGGATACCAACCAACGTGTATGAGGCACTGTGCTTCATTCACGAAGATGTGACCGCGCTGGATGTGTGTGCATTGGATGGGTTGACGAACCTAGAACATGTAGGTTCCGGTGAGTACTTACGATACCTTCCTGAAACGCTTAAATGGCTCATGTTTGAGAATGAATTCGATGGCAATTTGGATCAAGTGATCTTGCCAAGCAACCTTGAAGACCTGACTTTTGGTTGCGATTTTAACCAAAGCCTGGACCGAGTGGCTTTGCCAAGAAGTCTCCAAAGCTTGACTTTCGGTGCGTGTTTTCAGTTCAGCTTGGAACGAGTGGCCTTACCCAGCAGTCTTCTACACTTGACATTTGGGGCCTGCTTCAATCAAAGCTTGGAGGGCATGTCCTTGCCCAATGGTCTTCAAAGTTTGACTTTCGGTTTCAGGTTCAACCAAAGCTTAGAGCAAGTCGCTTTGCCCAGCAGTCTCCAAATTTTAACTTTTGGCGCAGACTTCAATCAAAGCTTGGAAAGAGTCGCTTTGCCCGACAGTCTTCGAGAGTTGGTATTTGGTGACATGTTCAGCCGGGAAGGAGTGGATTTGCCCGACAATCTTCAAGAGCTGACATTTGGTGACATGTTCAGCCAAAGCCTGGAACGAGTGGCGTTACCCAATTTTCTTCAACACCTGACTTTCGGCAGGGCTTTCAGCCAAGCTTTAGCGAAAGTGGCCTTGCCCAATGGTCTTCAAAGTTTGACATTTGGTTGCGAATTTACCATAAGCCTGGACCAAGTGGTGTTGCCAAAGAGTCTCCAAAGCTTGACTTTTGGAGCAGATTTCAATCAAAACTTGGAAGGAGTGGCCTGGCCCGACAATCTTCAAGAGCTGACCATAGGGGACAAGTTCGATCAAGGCTTGGACAGAGCGGTGTTGCCCACCGGGCTGCAAAGTTTGACTGTTGGGGCTTTCAGCCACAGTTTGGAGCAACTTGTTTTGCCTAGCAGTTTGCAGCACCTGACGTTTGGCTTTGCTTTCAATAACAGTTTGGGTGGAGTGGCCTTACCCAGCAATCTTAAAACGTTGGCTTTTGGTGATTTCTTCAACCAGACCTTGGAAGGAGTAGCATTGCCCGGCAGTCTTCAAAGTTTGACTTTTGGTTGCGATTTTAACCAAAACCTGGACGAAGTCACATTGCCAAGGAGTCTTCAAAGCTTGACTTTCGGTGAGTTTTTTCAGTTCAGCTTGGAACGAGTGGCCTTACCCAGCAGTCTTCTACACTTGACATTTGGCGCCTGGTTCAATCAAAGCCTGGAGGGCATGTCCTTGCCCAGCGGTCTTCAAAGTTTGACTTTCGGTTTCACTTTCAACCAAAGCTTAGAGCAAGTCGCTTTGCCCAGCAGTCTCCAAAGTTTAACTTTTGGCGCAGACTTCAATCAAAGCTTGGAAAGAGTCGCTTTGCCCGACAGTCTTCGAGAGTTGGTATTTGGTGACATGTTCAGCCAAAGCTTGGAACGAGTGGCGTTACCCACCGGACTTCAAAGTTTGACTCTTGGCAGGGCTTTCAACCAACACTTGAAACGAGTGGCGTTGCCCACGAACCTTTCATGCTTGTGTTTTGACAGCGGTTTAGACCAGACTTTGGAGCAAGTGACCTTTCGCCGGACGACCCTGGAGCTGTTGCGGAGTGTGGCGTTGCCAGATGGTTTGGTAACCTTGGCCTTTGATTCTCTAGTGGTGAGTTGCTTTGATGCGTAGCTGTACCGCATCCAGGAGCTGTCCAAAGTAGAAGCGCTGCGAAGGGGACTCGCACAGCATACTGGAAATGTTTGTTTGGTGGCGTATTTGTTTGTCCCCATGTTTATTTGATTTGGGGAATGACTCGCACAGCAAACCATATTCCCCAAATTTCCCCAATATTTCAAATGGTTAGCTGGTTGACAGGCATATTCTTCGAGGCGTGTTTCAACAAGCAAGCAGAAACGTGATTGCCAGTGCTTCACCAGTCGACTGTTCAGTTGTACAGGTGGCAGTTACCAGAGACAGCAAGCCAGCTTGGTGGCTGGTTGCGGGTGCAATCTGCAGAAACCGCGCATGACATTGAACAGTGGAACTACCACCACCAAATGTCCATGAGTCAAGGGCCCTTTTATCAGTCACCGTTCACATCCATAAGAAACCAGTTTCTTGTCCAACTGTGTTGGGATGTTCACCTACCATCACCTACCCATTTTCGGCTATGAAATGTTATAGGCTGGCTGGTTAGGAGGGAGCGGTTTGGATCCAGTGGTATCCCATTCAGTTACTCATTCTAGCTCTTTAAAGGGGGAGCGAGAACAGGAATTACCAGGGCGGCGGTTCATCCAGGCAATTTCGGTTAATAAACCATCCATTACATCCACGAAACCATCCAATAACAACCAGTATCAATAGGGAAACCATCCACGATGGTTTCAATCATTTTTTAGTTTCCCTAGTAATCGTTCACAAACATTTGGTTGACAAATATTCTTCAAAGGGGTTGAACTGAAATCACCAACCAGCTTCCCATTTTTGGCTATGACTTGGTTACGACAAGGTTGTCCCATCGACGGCATGCTGGCCACGTACTAGGCTCGGCCCATCGAATCCTTGCCCTCAACGGATCCGTGGCCTTTTGAGCTGCGCGTTGCTGTCTTCAAGGTGCCACGGGGCAGCATTCCACGGCAAACCGAAGCTTCCAGGTCCTGTGGACGTTGGCTGGTTGGATCTGGTTGGTGGATTGATGCTTGTACAAGGTGGGCCTTTCTAGTTGCAAGTTGGTTTATGAGGCCATTTAATTGAGGTCATTTGAGTAGTTATCATGCTATATTACCGTAAATCGGGTGGTTACCCGAGCTATAGCAATAGCTGGCCCACCGTGTAGACATGTTCAATCCAGGCGGTTGAAGGGACTCGTCTTGTTCGGAATCTCGTGGGATGTGTATGAATGAAACTGCCATCTCGCAGTGGATGCCAACTCTGAGGGCAGATACTGCGGTTTCCCAGGTGGGGCTAGTACCATAACATTGGTTTCTCACAGCCTCCCAAGGGTCCCCCACTTGGGTATCAGCCACTGCCAAACCATCCAAATAGGTGGTACCAACTTGTTACTGAACTCCTTGAGAAGGCGATGGGAAACAATATTATTGCTTTGGCAGTTGTGCAAGTCCACTTGCTGATGGCATTGAAGCGACAATCCTGATGAATAGGAGCAACAAGGAATGCCAATCACCAACGTTATCGGAGCGCAAAGCAGTGCTGCTTAATTGATGGCTTGGGATTTTCGCTTCCCAGATCAGGTGCTAGGACTTGGCTTGGCATCCAAATCCCTGGACGGATTTGCATGGATTCTCAATTTGTGAGCCAGGTGTATATCTATATATACTCTCCAGGGAACTAATATGGACCTTGTATGGTTGAGCACATGTTTGCCGCGTGCAAACTTCCTGCCCCAATCTACCATCATCAATCACTGCTAGCTGACATCCAGTACACTAGTTACCGTTGACCACGGTCACCCATGATCGATCATCGCTGTTTCCATGCTTACTTGTTACCATTTCACCAAATCACTATCATTAGCCACTATCAACACCATACAACCATCATGATTGCACATGACATCATGAATCAACCACTCACCATCATTAGTAGCCATCCTTGAACAACAGACCATCATCAAGCAACAATTAACCATCACCAACACTTGACCATCACCAACAATTCACCATCACCAACAATTCAGCATCATTAACCAACTAGTAGCCATCATTTTTCACATCATGAACCAACATTAACATGAACCGTATCCCAAACGATTGCTGTACCGCAGGCCGTGGACATCCAAGCAGGAGAGGGTGAAGAACCGAGCGTGAAGGCGGCCGAGCCGAAGGGGGGCGGTTGAGCAGGTGACGATAGGTGACTGGTGCCATGTGGTGAACAGGTGGCTGGTGATTCATAGGATTTGGTTACAGGAAAATATCCTGGAAAGTGGCCATCTTTGACCATCGTTCATAGCAGTTTCCTCCTTTCTAGTCCTGTGAACCCGTTGGTTGAGTGATATTGCGAGGAAGGTCGAGCAACTCAAAAATGGGAAGGTGAACACTCAACAATTGGACGGGGTTGCTTGCCAGGGTGCAGGGGCCCTTGACCCACACACATCTTAGATTTTGTGAACACTTCAACAACGACGAGTCTTGGGCCATTTTTAATGATTGGAAACCTCTGAGGAGAAGTTATACATGATAAATGCGCAAAAAGGCAGGTTGGTGCTTAAAATAGCATGTTTGAGAATCGTTTGACGATTGGTTGACCCAGAAAATGCTTCACCATGGGTAATGTTACGGAATATGCAGTTGGGCAATGTTGACCAACGTTCAGCAACAAATTCTGCACCAGGACAGGAATAGATATGTTGTATAGCGGTGGGTGATGATGGCCAATAACAATAACAGAAGGAGTAGGCAACCAGAACAGAGTGGTGAATGATGGCTTCATTGGCTGGGTCCCAAATTCAGCAGTACCAGCCCTTGGCTCAAGCTGTTTTTCCAGTAGGGTACAAGCAAGTGATGTCAACTGGTTCACCGCCCCTCAGGCGAGTGGAAAGGTGACCCTAGACGATGGCGACCAAGCAGCGTTTAGCGCCGGGAGGGCTGGGAGGGTGCCGGGAATCTTCCAAGGCGCAGGGAGCGCCGGAGCACTGCAGGGCCCTCTCACCATCGAAGTGGAATGCACACCATGTTTCATGGTTGTCACTTCAAGGTGTTTGCATTTTAAAAGCGCGTCCTTCAACTCGCGGCTGTGAGTTGTGTAGCTTTCAATCCTGAAAGTGGGTGCATTTCTTATGCAATGATTTTGTGGGGACACGAATGCTATGCTTCTTCACCGCGGATGCCAGGATTGAGAGCTCTGCTTGAAATATCTTGGCCCATCGTATGGGGCAAAACCTGCCATCCAAAAAAGGCTAGGTGAATATCCCACGAGAGATTTGTTCAGTGGTCATCAATGGGAGGTTCGCCAAGGGTGCAGGAGCGCTGGCCCGCGGCCAGATTTCTTTGACTTGCGGGAAAAGTACCTTTGCTTTGAATGTGTTCCCTATCGCTTCCCAGTCTATAGGTGGCTGGTTCTGAGAATAGGGGACCCACCAAATCATCCATTTATAGTCATTCTTAGTGATATATCAACCATTTTTGGGTACCCCCATGGCTTGAGAAACCACCAGGTCTATGGGTCTTTCAGATCGCGGTTTTGCACCGCTGGTTTCCCACACTAGACTAGACACCGGCATTCGGGATCTTCAGTTGGCTGCTGGAGTCAGCTGGCCCCAAAAAAGTTGAGTACCCTTACGGATTGCGACCCCTTAAGTTACAAGTTGCTTTAAAACTATAACCCCCCTTCTTTATATATAAAATCGCATAAATTTTACAGTTGCCCTAGTTATACCCCGAGTTAATTCACTTGGGGGTACCACCTGTGGCTTCGTGGTACATTTTGGGACACATAAAAATGGGAGTTGCCTTACCCTAAGTGAACATACGATCAGTACAAAGTGTTACCTGAAGCTGATCAGTGGCCCTAGTGACCTGTGGGGTACCTGTTGGTACTGAGATCAGGCGCCTACTGCCAGGGACACCATTGGATACCTGTGGGTCAAAACCCTGTACCCCTGGTTCCCCTATCATTAGCCATTAGTTTCCCTATGTTTCCCTATAGTTTGTTGGTTGGTTAACCACCATTATTGGGGCACATTGCGGGACACCTGTGCCGCCCCCAGGCACCGAGCTCTTCGAAGAAACCAATACGCATTACGGCTGCGATGACCAAACCGTCGCCTGGTGAGTGGCGAGTGCCGATGGAAGCCCGCAAGGGTTGGACGGTTGGACGGTTCCGTTGTGGGGCACCTGCCATCCGTATTTTTCTTCCAAGCCAACCGGGGTGGTGAGGTTGTAAGCCTTGGTGAAGTAGTGGTTAATCATAAGAATGGTGAACATCAACATCAAAAACCATTTGGTTATGAATCCTGGCTTGAAGATTTCCACAAGCCAAGCAAACTGTGAAAAAGAAGGTATCCAATGGACCTACTGAATCATCTGCGTAGTTCCTAATGCCATTTGTTCCATCGAAGAGAGGCACATGCCATCGATGGGACCGACGCGCTGCCGCCCTGAGGCCACTTTCAACTGGAGATTGATCTTCCAAGCGCCTCGATCTGTGGTGCTTGCAGCTGTTTTGAGTCCAGGGAATGCCTAGCTGCCAGAGATCCTCAGGGGCAGCTAGGTATGGACTAGGATAATTGATCAAGCCTAGCTACCTGCCTTAAATCCAGGGAATGGATGCTGATCGGATTTACAGGTTGATCGGGCGGATCCGATCACCTTGGTGGCCCCGATGATCTCATGAAGGATCTCTTCGGCTTCGTCGCCGCTTGTCAGGTCATGATTCCTTGCAAGCAGCCCACGTGCGGGGCCTCAGAATCCCGGGCGGGCTGCTCACGTGGCTGCTCACAGAAGCCCGGGTCTAGCTACGGAAAATAATGAAAACAGACATTTCAAGGCAGGTTCCAGCATTTTGAATGCTGCATTTTTCACAGTAGGATGGAAAACGCTGGTTTAATAAAGGTGGTCGTCGTCGTGGATGTTGCAAAGACCTATGACCTATGTATTGTCTCCGCGTCTTTTTCCACAAGACACAGGTGTTCAATGTAAACCTCTTTTGTCTGTGTTTGTTTCCGGCTTATCACCGGCTTGTCCGTCATATGCATGGTTTATTGCCTGACGGTTGAGCAATCTTGAGCGGCTGCAGTAGCCAAGGCTTACGATACAACTCTGGAACGACAAAGTGCCGCCACTGTCCGATGTTGTGCCACTTGGCATCACTGCAACAGAAGTGATGAGGATGGGATCAAAGGTCGATATTTGACCTGCTACCAGTAGTACCGCACAAGGCGGTGGCGGAAGTTTCCAAGATAGGAGCACTATAGGAGTGTGCAGTTGTGGTTGCGACGATTGATTGTCCGAGGGATCCGAGAACTGAACATCACTTGGGCCTGACTTCCTACCAATGTGAGCATCGATCTGGCCACTTGACTGGCAGCCTATCTGTCTAGCTATCTTTCTATCAGTGGATCAGTTTTCTTTCTGTCTGTCTGACTGTCTATCTATCTATCTATCTGATGATCTATTCGTTTATCTATCTGCCTATGTACTTGTCTTTCTATCTACCTCACTATCTATCTCGTCATCTTTCTGTCTATGTATCTATCTATCTACCTGTCCATCTATCTATTTATCTATCTGCCTATCTATCTATCTGTCTATCTATCTACCGAATTATTTGTCTGATCATCTATGTGTCCATCTGTCTATCTTTCTGTCTATCTACCTGACTATCTATCTACTTTTCTATCTGACTCTCGTTTCGTCTACCTATCTGTCTATCTATCGACCCATCTAGCCATCTGAATCTGGCTATCCAATTGTCTGTCTATTCCATCTATCTATTCTAGCTATTCTATCTATCTATCTATCTATCCATCTATCTATCCATCTATTCATCCATCGATGCATCTATGTATCTGACTATCCATCTAGCCACCCATCGATCTGACTATCGACTTGTCGATCTATCTGGCTACCTCTTTGTCTAGCCATCTTTCGTCTATCTATTCATTTACCTTCCAAATGTGCTTCGATCATGAAGTGTTTTGCATCTAGGTGTTTGGCCACTTTTGATAATTGGACCTTGCAAAGGTGTTCCGATCATCAAGTGTTTTGCTACTTTTGACCTGCAAATGTGCTTGGCGCGCAAGCGTTGTGCACATTTTGGCCGCATAAATCACGAAAAGTGACGCGAAACGCAAGTGTTTTCCTACTTTTGTCTCCTGTGTTCAAAAAGTGTCAAAGCGTGCTGTGTTTTGACACATTTGCTTCAAAATGTGCTTCTCGCCCTGGCCGCGTGCACTTTTTCGGACATGCAACTTTCAAAACTTGTTAAAAGCCACGAGTTTTTGCGACTTCGGACGTGAGAATGTGCTTCGCGCGCAGGCGGCGTGCCAATTTTCATGATCATATGACATCTCCGAAAAGTGGCCCGAAATAAAATTAAAATTGCAGTCTTTATTTTGGTACAAGATTTTATCTTAAAAATTTGCTTCGCGCGCAGGCAGCGTGCCAGTTTTGAGAATCATGAGTCATCAAAAGTGCTCCGAGCATGTAGTGTTTTTACGATTTTGACTTCCACATGTGCTCGGCGCCCAGGTTTCTTAACGATTTTGAACGTGGAATCGTCTAAAAGTGCTCCGAGCATGCAGTGTTTTTACGATTTTGACTTCCAAATGTGCTTCGCGCCTAGATTTTTAAACAATTTTGGAAGTTGCATCTCCCAAAAGTGCTCCGGACCTGACATGTTTTTACGATTTTGACTTCCAAATGTGCTTCGCGCCAAGTTTTTTTTAACGATTTTTGCACACACCTTCCGCCACAGTGGTCCGCACCCGCCGCTTTAGCGAGGTACCCTTCTGGCCCCTCATGATGCACAAAACCTTGGAAAACACAGCATTTCGCGACTTTCCTAACATTTTGGCGCACTCGCACTCTCATCTTTCTCACGTCTCTTCTTTCTCACATCTGCATAGGCGATCTACCCTAGCTGAGTTGTCCATATTGTCGGAAGTTAGACTTCTAAACTTCCTTCGATGACATGCTTGGTAAAGCGCAGCAGCGGGGAGGCGTCACGGTCATGATCACCATTATCACCACCATCGTTTTCATCAATCATGATCATCGATGGAGGTTGGTTACATCCCAACTATTGCCGGCAAAAAACAGGATGTCCCTATATTTTCCATGATAACGATCTTGGATTTCACTCACAGGAGTGATTTGGACCGTCACTCAAACGACTCAAAGATTGGTTGCGCTCCTGAAAGTCAAGCCTCCGACAAATTCACAACAGGATGCAAACAGCATTGTTGCAATCGCATTTGTTGGCGCTCCCTTTCATTAGAGATTGGGCATGTCACATTTATTGTGATCTATGAGTTATGAGTCCTTACTATGCATGATATACTTGTATCGCATTTTCAGTGTTTTACATTCGCGGTTGCTGTGGGTTTATAATTGAACATCATTGAATGCACCCGTGCATGCAGACACACCAATAACAAACACACTCAAACTCACACACACAAACACATATCATATCAATAGAGCATGTGTTTGACCATGGGTCCCACCCTGTACTTCTGCCAAAGCCCTGAACTGAATCCAGAATTGGCAATGCCCTTTTGTGGCGGTGCCCATTCGAACATGAATCGCCACAAGAACCACTGTGACAACAGAGGTCAGCCGAGGATTGCAACTAAACAGCAGCTGAACCAACAAACGCATCCAGGTTTCGATAGGGCAACTTCAGGTGTTCAATCCGGGGACATCACTGCAGCTCACAGCTCGGAAGCCTCGCCCGTCCTCAGGATGGCCGAAGTGACCCTGGATTTCTCCAAAGATTTCCTCATCGTGTCTTAGCAGCATGGTGTTCGGGATTTTCGATGATGGTGGATGATGACAGACGATGGCGAACGATGTTGGATGAT
>VSDK01019300.1:52345-124875 GCA_009767595.1 Symbiodinium kawagutii | reverse complement strand
AGATGGGTTAGTCGGTTAGTGATGGTTTGGCTGATGGATGGTGCTGGTCATGGTTCACGTGGTTGATGAATGATGGAAATGATGGATCATCATGTAAAATGATGATTGGTGAAGGTCAATTGATTGATATAGTCAAGAATGCTTAGGAATTAGCAATCATGTTTTCAGAATGATCTCCAGGAGTGATAGATTCCACTATTTGATTCTTGAGATTTCATGGTAAATCACAAGCCGTTGAAGTGCTAGAGCTTGTGGTGGTTGATATCGACATGGGCCACTCATTACGCACACTGTTGCAGATACTGTCATAGTGTTACTGTCCACATTTGATGTTTTGTGCAAGGACGTCTCAATGCGGCAGATGCAATAGCAGTACCAACAAGCATGGCTGCAAGTCGGCTTACAATTGCTTACATCGCGGGGCCATGTTTGGCATACTACAAATCTGCTTAATGGATCAATCAATCCTAATGGTTTGATAATCATGGCTTTGTCTACAAAAAATGGTAATACTAATCATCCAACAACCATTCATCAATTTTTCACCAACCACGATGATGATCATCAATGGCAAATTCACGGACTCAGCATGTGCCTGTGCCTACTTTGGTCATGGAAACACTGTGAGATGTTGTTCATTTGTTAGGGTTTGTTGGTGCATAGTTTTTCCCAGTCTATATGGTTTCGATTGTTCTCATCCATGCATACGAATGTTAGTCAGACATTGCTGGACATAGTTTATGGGAAAGTTGTTGCTGGTTTTGATGCGTCAAACGAATATGGCTGGAAATTATTCTGTATCTCCCTGCATGCCGAGACTGTCGATGAAATCATGCGTGTGCCGTTCCGCATGTCTTCAGCTAAATGAACTTAGGCAAACATGTATGACCATATTTGCATGCATATTTGCAACTGCATGCACCGGAACATACAAGATATATCAAGATATGATGCATGCCTTCACCAATACATCACTGATGCATCACGGTCAGACTTCCTCATTCCTGCATTAGAAGAAGGAGACCTTGAAATCATCTCGAGGCATTAATTGGTGCACCAATGTGTTTGCCTAATATCCTTTTGTTTCACCATGTCCATGCACCGATAATTCACAGAGTCACTTGGAGACAAGTCATTTTCTGGCTTTTTCCCTGTACTTATGAACAATTAGTTGGTTGATAAGCATATTTTTCATAGGGGTAGTTCAACCACCAACCAGGTTTCATAATTCTATATAATTCCGTTCGCGCCGTTCCTTTGGTTTTGTTCGCCCAGGTGCCATGTTTGGCAGTTCATTGCTGCATGAAAAACGGGGGGTTCTGCCAAGTCTGGTGCGCTGAGGACTCGTTTGTTGTGGAATGCGGTGTGCGCTGTGTCTATGTGCCGTTTGTTGATCCAACAACTTCTCTTTGCCTTGGGAAATGATCCAATTCGGCCGGAGTTGCTTGACACAGCAAGTCGCGGTGGGCATCGTTGCAATCATGATGTTATATTACGTTTTTTGGAACTACTATGTTGAAACAAAGGAGCAAAATTACATACATTACATCTTTTTGTGCGTGTTGAAATGATACTTGTAGTCACTAGTCACTAGTCACTTGGTCACTGCGAAGAATAACAGTGCAGAGAAGCCTCCTAGGAAAAGCAGCAGCCGCAGGTCTTGATCATGTAATCTCCTAAGGGTGTTTGATCCACAGGGGCAATTCATGGGAGATCAATGGTCAGTCAATGAGTTCATTCATGCTTGACATTCAACGACCTGTGGGCCCCTTGTTTCGACACTGATTGCATGCAATGAGCCTCAAAAGTATTGGCGATGTTTGATGCTGAAGCAGCATCATATGTACCCCCTAAACATGAGAGACACGAAAGACAACTCCACAAATGACAAAAAATCCGGCCTAGGGTTTTTTCACCAACCATGAATGAAACCTGCTCGCCTTCAGCCCAGCTGAACCTCCGGGATGGCCATGGAAAAAAAGACATGAATGGACCATGCATCAGCATCAACCATGAAAGAAAACCATGCATGAGCTCCCTCAGATTAGATCCACCAATGCGAATTCACTCATAAGTGGATGGTTAATTTAATCAATGATGGACGGTTAAATTTAACTTAATGATAATCTATTGATGGTTAATTAGTAGAGTGTTTGATAGGAATTAATCCATCATTTATAACTTATGATCCATCATTAATCCTATCAAACACTCTACTGATCATCACCCATGGATGAACCATGAATCAGCTCAACTCAAATCCACCAATGCTAATCTGTCTGGTGATTTTAGACATGTTTCTTTGCCCTAGCGGTTATTAAGAAGTGATTGGTTGACTAATATTTTTTTAAAACGGGTTGAAACCACCAACCCGTGGTTTCTTAGTGGCCGGGGGTACCCCTAAATCAATGAATAACCATTGACAGCAATCAACAATAAACCAAAATTCCTGGGGGTGGTTCAACCACCAACTAGTTATCACCAACTAGTTATCACCAACTAGTTTTCACCAACTAGCTATCACCAACTAGTTGACTAATATGGGGTTTCATGACGGGGTGGTGAGCACCACCAACGGCTGTTGGTCATGTTTGGTTCGACCAGGTTTAACTTGCAGATGATCATAATCAGCCATTATTACCATATATAACCATTATTAACCACTAGTTAACCACTAGGTATATAACCATTAGCCACTAGTTCACCAACCAGCAACCACCAACCAGTCATGTTACCGACCAGGTTTAACTTGCAGATGATCTCTTTGGCCGCCGTCGGTCTTCTCATCAGCTTCTTCCCCAAGTTGATCACACCGATGTCCTTGGACTTGTGGTGCCTTGGCTCGCCCCGCGCGCTAAGATTTTCTAATAGTAGGGAACTCCAAAAAATGCCTGGTTTAGTAATGTGACTAATCTCGGATGATTTGGAGGCCCCCTTATTCTCAGAAACCACATATTTTGGGATTGTGTTTGAAAATGTGTTATGGGATGGCTGATGGCTTTCAATCAAGCACCAAGAAGCGTTCCTAAGCAGCATTACTATTACTGATACTGATAAATGTGAATCATGCTCCATTGTTATTGTTGACCGTTGGCCAATAATGAACTTCAAGAAACCATCATGAACTTGCTAAGCATTGATAAACCATTATGGTCGTCATCGTTAGCCATTGGGCATGAACTAGGCATCATCATTTTTACTATTGTCCCCATCATCACCATCATCATCACCATTATCACAATCAACATCATCAACTACATTCACTACCCCTTACATGCCCAAATTGCACCCATTTGTGTCGTTGAAACAAATGCCCGCCAGGGTGAACCATCATTAGTTGATGTATCCACCTGATCAGCTTCCTCGCAGAACTCCTTGAGATATCTTGAGAGGTGATAGAGACAGAGTTCACCATCATTATCACCATCATCTAAAGACAATCATCCATCATCAGCAAAACTTGTGATATACACTCTGGTAAAACAACCTGGAGGTGGACAATCCACCATTTACAGCTGGTTTACCTATTTAAAATGGTGTTTTTTTGCGCGACCAGGTTAGTTTACCAGTAACCATCATTTCTAGTCAAGGCAATCCACCATCATCACAAGTCACTTGGCCTTGGATGAACTTGATATACCCATCATTTCTGGTCAAGGCAATCCACCAGCATCACCCAGACCCAGGCCCTGCCACGTTCCTCCAAGCGCGCCAGGTACGTGGGGACCTCCATGCTGTCCTTGGTCAGTTCGCTTCCTGCAGCGCAAATGGATGCGGCTCGGCCGGCGAATCGGTGGGTTGTAGGACTTAGTTACCAGGGCCTAGAGGTCACTTGGCAAGGCCTAGGGGTCACTTGCCAAGGCCTAGGGGTCACCAACCATGGACTGACCAACCATGGCGTTACCAGCCGATTTTTTTGCGTCGAGACTCAACGGTTGCACTTGGGATGTGCAGTTGGCGTCCGTGAAGCCATGGTTATAAAGCCTATAAGGTAGCTGAACTACCATGGCTCGTAAGCCACTGACTAAGCATATTCAAGTAGGGGTTGCTTCCCAAGCCCTTGTAAACCTTCTAAGGCTTCTAAGGTGGGTGAGCTAACCCCTACAGCCATGTTTAGTAACCCTTACCTACCTTATGTTTAGGAACCTTGAGCTAACCCCTTAGTGGTTTAGTTGCCCCTTGCTCCAGCGAGTCCACTTGTTCAGTTTCACGTGGGGTCTCGCCAGTCCGCTTGGAGCAAGTTGAGAGCCACCCACTTGACAGGAAGCAATGGGAGTGCCCCAGCGCCGTGATTTTGCGCATCCATGGCCACTACAGTCGTGATGGACCCCAGTAATTCGATAAGGCGGTTCGATGTCAAAGAACCAGCTTCCAGCATGCGTTTAAACCTCTTCACTCAGTGTGGCCAACCAGGATGAGGGCCTGGTTGATCCTTCTTGATGTCAACAGGGGTGAAAGTTGAACTATTGGCGATGGGAAGATTCAGCAACAATCAGACAAATTGCAACCAATAGCTTTTGGAAGCTGCCCAGGCAAGATGCTTTTTCAAAGGATATTTAAATATTTATATTTGCTCCATTGTGACATTGTGGTTTCTGTATCATTTGCTTGCCTGCCAACATGTTTATGGTTTTGTGTTTTCAACCCTCGAAAGTCTACAGTTGCATTATGTTGCATTTATGCATACAATCCTTGGTCACCGTACCCAGGTCGACATATAAATATGGGGTGTTCTTCAAATTGGGAACCCCAAAAGATAGGCGGTTTGTCGCTTGAAATTGTTATATATAATGTTGGATCATGTTTTGGGTACCTCCCTCTTTTCAAGAAATCGTTGAATGTACAACAATAAAAAAACATAACCAACACCTTGAATGAAACAATATAATGTTCATTTTTTGGTACCTCCCTCTTGAATGTACATTGAAACCTTGAAACCACCAACACCTGCCCCATTGATATCTTGCACTGAGCCCTCAAGTAGCAAGGGCCCTGCGAGCACATTTCCTGCTGCTATGCAGGTCATGTCCTATGTGACCCTCAGCTTTCGCGCCGAATTCTTATTTGCAGCTCTAACCAAGCGCGCTTGGTGCTATATCCTTTGCCTCTTGGTCAATCTGATCCACACCCTTCGTTTGGCCGTGCTTAGCGAGAGTTCTGGAAAAGCACCCGTGCGTGGTGACATCATTTTGGTGTTTTGCCTCTATTTGGCCTCTTGGCAGCAGCAGGTCAGAGTGTGACACCCACACCAAGGGCCCAGTGAGGGCGCACATTCATTTCCCTTTCCATATCTACCATGGGCAGCTATTGTAAAAATAATGTTCTGTCTTCCTGGCCGGTGGTTGGGAGGGATCTATTTTGGAGCCAGATATCAATATAGCCCCTTTGAAACGAGAGCAAAGGAGCTACCAGGAGTGCTGGAACTAAATTTCCTTTTGTGAGTGGTGATGGGGTATTAGTCACGGTTCCCATGCAAGCATTGACATTCCAAAAAGACATAAATCAGTGGATTGACGGGAAAACCATGATGCGGTTTTCCGAAATCAATTTTCCCAGAAAAAGAACATGTCTAGTAATGTGATGGTTTCCGAAAATAGGGGCACACCGAGTTCTCATCCTTATATTCGCTATTTCTAGTAATAAACCAACCGGTTTGTGCGTGCCCTAGCCATCAACAAGCTGGTCACCAATCAGCGGCTGAGGCTGGCATCTTTTGTGGCCGCAGGCGCGGCAAGCGACCTGGGTGCGGGGTTCGATGAGGGTAGAATTCTGACAGGATGTGAATGGTAAAGGTTATGATCTGTATAGATTGGCATAGGTTAGAGCCTAGAGGATGTTAGAGGTATAGTTTTCTTGATTGGATTAGACATGTTTAGAGATTTCTGTTTGGTCATTTTTTGTTGGTATGAAGCCCAAATTAGAAACGTTCAACCATGTTGGGGTTGTTTGCTGGCGACTGGACGCAACCACATGAGTAATGATGAAAATTATGGTAGAATGGTTGTGATTTGAGTAAATGTAGATGGTGATTGGTTTATCGAATCAATTATGTTTATTTGATCATCGTCATCGCTGACAATTTTTTGGTGCTTGACGCAGTACACATATCTGTTGCAGCAAATAGAGCGTAGGCACATTGATTGGTAAGTTGGCAGTGTTTATAGGAATAGTTGATAGCAAATCATCATCAGCAATGCAACGGTTTTAGGTCAATGAGAAGCAATTCATACTTGAGGGCAGGCTGGTAGCAAAACCATCAAGTTGGGTGTGGCTTATATTTCTCTATGTGTGTTTTTCTTTTGAAAGTGTGTACGCAGCAGCAAATTTTTGAAGAACTCTGGAAGTGTAGCATGGCCCCATTTGAGTACTTTCCAGCGTGATGTCACGCATTGCACAGTCCAAGGGGTCAGGCCCGTTGACCCAAATGGCAACTGGGAAGGGCTCGTGACTGCCCAGCAGTCCATTTTTTCCACGTTGTTCCGCATGGTGAGGGCAGGCCCAAGGTGTAAAACCAGGGCATGGGCCGAGTCCCACTGGTTGGATATGGCTTGGAGCTTCCCACCCAACGCTGGCCTCTCAGCCGGGAAAATCTCAGCTGGGGATCCCCCGGCTGCGTTGGGGAAGGGGCTGTCAGGTTGTTTCTCTACAACACCATGTTGAAGTTGGACCTGAAGAAGCGAACGGTAGAGCAACTGGACTTCAACGGCTGGGGGGTTCCACCAAGTTTGAAGGCTGACCAGCTTCAGCGGGAGGAGATCAGTCACTGAAATTGCGGGTCAACCAGTAGACCGGAATGTTTTCAGTCCATAGGCCTTCTTGACCAACCTGCTACTGTCCCTGCACATAGATCTAGTACAGAGATTATCTCATTTCATATTTTGCAATTGTGGATACAATGGTTGGTTGGAAAATGTTTGGCAACTTGAGTTCAGAAGATTGGTCATGAACAGCAAGAAACTACCACTAATATATGACTATCAAACCGTCAATTTTCTGGTTTACAGAAGAGCCTGACGGTTGATACCCTTGTTGAACAACACTGCTTACCCAGGAACAAATGATCCAGTATCTGATAGAAGTCAATCTGTGTCAAACAGAACTGCTTGAAGTCTGTCCATAGGGAGATCACTATTCCCAACTCATGCCTGAGAAGAACACTCCAAATGCTGGCTCCCTGAGCGGGGCCCCCAGTTGGAAAGTAACCAGAATCAGCTCCTCATGCTGTTCAGTGCATTCATTTAGGCTAGGATGTTCCCAACACATAGCTACCAGTTCCCGTAGTTCATTGCTTGCCTGTGGTGACTGTTATTGTGATTAGTTGCTTGGTTGCCAGGTGTAGGTTCCTCGGTTGCTTGCCTGGTTGCTTGACTTGGTTGCTAAGTTCGTTGGGTAATCGCTTACTTGCTCAGTTCCTTGGTTCATCAATGTTAGTTGCCATTGTTGGTTGCTTGCTTAGTCCCTGAGCTAATCCGAGTCAGTCAGTCGCTCAGTCATTCAGCCACTCAGTTAGGTAGCCACCTTAGTCAGTACAAGTTCCTTGCTTCCTGGCCCCACTTAGTGACCTCAAGTCCCCTGGTTCCACCCCGTTGCAGCGGTCGTCCCCTGGGTGCTCCCTGGGCTGGTTCCGTTGCTGGCGGTTCCACCGAGGCTCAGCGCGGTGTCCTCGTTGCTCCTGGTGTGCTACGACGCGGTGGTGGAGGTCAACGAGGCGCTGCTGCTGACCGAGGCTTCACCACAGCTGGGCTCGCTGCTGCTGCGCGCCACACGGGCGCAGCAGGGCCAGTGCTTGTTGGACTGCTCCCTGGCGCTTGGGGGGTGGGGGGTTGGTTGGGGGTGGTGAGTTGGGGGTTGGTTGGGGTGGGGGGGGGGGGGGGATCTATAATTGGTTGGTTGGGTGGGGGATGGTTGGGGGGTGGGGGGTTGGTGGGTGGGGGTGGTTGGTTGGGGACTTGCTTTATATATTTGGTGACCCACTTGGTTGGGTTCCTGGTGACATTTGGTGACTCGGTCACTCGGTCGGTTTGACAAGTTGGAAGATCAAACTTGAGAGAGATAGAAGGCATGAAAGGAAACCGCAAGACACCAGCTATGCCAATCTTATGATGTTGGGAGTGGCCGACTTCCCTCGTACAGACTTGGTCCTTGTGAGCCATGCGGAGGGATCCCCTTTGTGCTTGCTGACCTGCAGCAGCCATACCCCAGGTTTTGATGCTCAAGACCAGGATCGTCTCCGAAGGCAAGTGGCCAACTCCATCGACGACGATGGTCGGAACCACACGGTCATGGCTTTGAACGCCGACATGCTCGATGCAGATCAGAACCGTGTGAACGTGGAGCTGCTGCATGTTCGGTTGCTGGACTTTAGTAGCTGGCAGGGTTCATTTGAGCCTGCAAAATGGAGAGTTTCAGTGGTTGTCCTCTATACGTTCAGCTTCATTTCATGTCAGTGCCCTTGCCTCAAATTTCCGATCGTTCTAAAACAATCGAATGTCTTCAGTAGAGGAAGCATCAATGGTAAACATGGTCTGGTGACTGAAATGCAAAGACCTCCCTGAGTAATCAAAAAACATTTTCCAAACAATTCGCAGCTTTTGCTCCATTTGGTGGTTTCTCAAAATACGCCACCCCCTCAATTATCATCCAGTTCGTACATCTTTTTTAGTAATAAAGCAACCAATTTTGGGGCATAAATCTTTAGTTTGCTAGTAAACATTTTTTGGAGGGGGGGTCCCTATTTTGAGAGACCTTCATTTGAGGTTCAAGAACCTGTCCAATGAGAACCGTTTCTTGGTTGGAATCCGAGAGATTCAGGAGACGGGCCAACCGGAGCGGCGCTTGGGGCAACAGCGGCCATGACTGGCCATTCCAATGTGTTCGGTTAACGCCTTGGCTTGGCAGCACAAACGCTGTGAGAATTTCCTGAGTCTGAAAGGGTTTCCTGGGTTCCACCACTGTTAAGCGGATGGTTGATCCTTTTTGGGTAGGTGGTACCCTTATGTTTAAAAGTGGTTGTTGCCGATCAAACTCTAAGGTGCAATGGCTGTTGGAATCTCAGGGTGTTCATGAGGTAAGCTCCTAGCCCACAACAGACTGTTCAACGTTAGCGGTTCGAGGCATTGAGGTGTTTTTTTGTGAAATCATTTCAGCACTCATTAAACCATAGCCAGTATTCACCTCTATGAACTTTGACCATCACGAACCATCACCGGCTATCATAAACTGTCATGAAGCGCCACTATCAGCCGTCACAGAACTTGTTCAAGCCATCATCAGTCATTCGTACGCATCATGATTTACCAGAGTCATGCCACGGTGATCCCATGATTTCGACCATACTTACCTTCATTCACAGTGATTCGCTTCATGACTTTCTATTTTCATTAGCTGTTAGCGTATAGCCCGTAGTACTCAACGACCAGACCGCAAATAAACCATCACTATTGGCGAGGCTTACGGGTGCTTGCAGCCACTAAGTCGGATTTTAAGTGTTTATGGGATCAAAGATGGGTTTCTATCATATACCCAACTAGGTGGGTTTCAGCAAAAATGAAGGTTTTAGCTAAAGGAGAATCTTCTTTTTTGCTTAATCCTTCATCACTTACTTTCACTAAGAATGAAGGTCCATTAGCAGTCCTTCATTAATTCCAAAAGGTCCACGAAAATCGATCCCACCAAAGTTAGCTCTAAAACCTTCATTATCGCCTCTACTTTGGATATCTTTGGATCTATACTAGTGGGGATAAACAGCATATATTTCACTGATACTATGACCATAGATCACCTAATATGGTGTCTATCCACTATGGATAGTGATACACCATAATTATCACCTAATTTATCCACATAAAAGTGGATAGACACCATATTAGTAAGAATGGTTTAGTTTTATCCACTATGTTTGTTTTACACCTAATTTATCCGCATAATTTGATCACCATTAGTGGAATGTAAAACTACCATCTCCACCATCACAACAGCAACGCGCGCGCACCTGGTGGACGCGCTGAAGAGCAAGCGCCGCCCAGACAGGACCTGGCGGGTGGCGATGCCGTGCCGCCCACTGCGCCCTGGACGAACTGGACGAACCGGGGCTGCGAGCGTACCAATCAGTACCATGAGCCCCCAAGACCATCAATTTTATATAGGTTATAACCCATATTTTGGAGGGTAAAATTGGTAAAATCCTACGACTTTTTCGAGGTTTTTAAGGGTCTCGAATGGGTCTCGGATCGACAGCAATCGAGCCGAGTCTCGCTTGGCTCGCCCAGCTCCTGGAGAAGGCGATGGTTCATGTCGTCTTCGAGTGAATCCTATGGATTGGTGTCATAGGAAGGTCCGGGAAGGGTCCAAGACAAGAGGAATATCTGCAGGATGATGGTGCCTGATGGTGCCAGGATTTTTCTTCTACTCAAACTTCCTCAGCAAAAACTGGCAGTTGAGGAAGTCTATGAGTCGCTTATGTCACCCTGAAACACCTTGAAAATGGCTGATGATGGCAGCAGTATGCTGGTCATCGAAGGGACGTTCACAAGGGGTACCAGTTTGTGACCCATGTGCTAGCCAAGGGTGCCATGTTTGACACAAAAAAAGCATTTTTGAACCAGGGCTTGTTCCATGGTACTAGCTGGGATTCCGACAGTCGTTGTTTGGTGGTTTCGACCTTAGCTATTGTTTTACTACGGGCTTTAGCTTGCCACCAACATCCATCCACCATGGTTTTAATGCTAGTGGAATTCCACTTGGCAAACTCACCTGGATTGCATGGAAGTAGTTTCAATGGGTCAACCATGGCCATTTCCGTGCTAGATTTTCCAGTCAACCAGGGCAATGTTTCCCAGATGCTATGGATATGTTACAATTACAATGCTGGTGAATCATGTGCAATGGATGGTTGGATAACAGTGCTTCAAGATGGGTTGATGGTTGCTCTTGAATATCTTAGAAGTTCAGCAAACCAAGTGAAGAGTTCACCTCGTTAGATGAACCGCGGTGGACATATCGTGGACTCCACTATGTGTTCAATGTGTCTTCCATGAGGTGCACCCCACAACGTGCACCCCCGAAGCCATAAGTTGGTTTAGATATAAACTGTTGGAAAATGGCATGTTAACCGGCTTATAAGCGCTAGGGGTCCACCTTGTTGGTCGAACAACTGCTGGTGGTTGACCTTTTGGGGATACGTCGCAGGGACATTTTCGCCTCCTCTGAAGTTTTTTTCCTTCCATTCAAACCGTCACAACGTTAAACGTTAATTAAGCTGATTGAAAACTGACCCCTGGTACGTCACAGCATAGATCATGATAAGCTACCTCTAACTACAGGGGTTCATTCTAATTGTTATTACTGCATCAGTTATGCCAGAATGATGAAGCATACCATGCAGCTGGTCATAATTTCAGAGAACTTCTCACAGATATCCCAGGCACCAAAGCCAAACATCACTGTCACTGACTGATATACAACTAATAAGTACAACTAAGAATCAATCCCCGCCAAAGTAAACCAACATAAACCACCCATTTGGGTAGTAAACCAACCATTTTGGGGTCCCTAAACGCCTTGATCCCCACTGGACCGCCGCGCTGAGGCCTTGGGGTCCTCGTTGGTGGACGCCAATCTGGGTCGCAGTGCTGGCGGCGCAGGCGCACCAAGCAGCGTGGTCTTCGAAGTGCCGTCCTTCAAGGTCTTGGCCATGAGCCAGGTGCCGGTGTGACCTGGTGTGGTGCTGGTGGTTGGGAAGCTCAAGTTGTTGTATGGTTGGGGTTGTGACGATGGTTTTTCCGGAGGAGTTGGGGGTAGCTCTTGTTTTGAGAAACCGCCATTTGTGAAGGTTTGAGGAGGATACCAGGCAAACCGTGAACTGCAGTGGCGAATCTGGACCAACTGATAACCCATGGACGGTTGGTGGATGGGAAAATCACGGAACATCTATGTTGGAAACCTTGATTCCAATGTCAATTTTTCCATTTTCTCCAAGCTAAGGACGTTTCTTGGAGTACAAACATTTGTTCAAGTTGGCTGCCATTTTGGGAGAATTCCAATGATGACTGCTTCGGAATTTTGGGTGATAACCATTGATTTGGCCTTGAAATGGCAAATTAAACCCCTCAGTTCAACAATGCTTGTGACGGGAAGAGGCCTCAAATCATGGTTGTTTGAATCCCAGGGCATAAATGGCTGCATGGAAAAAAGTAATTAGCTGCTGGTTTCAAACATGTTTTAAATCTTCCCTACTTAGTCATCATCAACACTTGGCTGGCTGACGTTGCGCATACATATTTTCATGACCGTGTCGAAACCACCAACCAGAGGCCATAACTGTTCCAGGGCCATCCCTTCAAAGTGCAGGGCCATCACCTGGTCTGCTGGCTTTGGAGCACTTGCCAGTTGAGCCATGGATCATCTTGAATCCTCTCATGGTATCTAGTAGATCTTTTCTTATGGATATGCCATATTTGTATTATCAATGTAATGAGTATTATAATCTTGTATGATGTGTATCTATACTCCTCGATTGAGATGAAGAGAAGGAGATGGTTCATGATGTAAAACATATCCCGAATTACAATATATTCAATATCTATCCAAACTGTAAATCTTATTCTGAGGATACCATTTACCTTTGTAAAATAGTATGCTATATGTCTACCATTATGGATATCAATATCTCTTATCATGGTAGATATCAAAATGGATAAATATGGATTATATAACTACCATTATGGATTATTATTACCATATGGATAAAATATATTTATATGTATATTTATATTCATTTTTATATTTATATTTTTATGTTTATTTTTACCCTATGGTAGTAATAATCTATAATGGATAAATATGGTCGATCCATATCTATAATATACTATGGATTCTCCAGATATGGTAGATTACCATATTACATTATGGATATCTCTTATTTCCTGCTAGATTTACCATTTCCATACGGTATATATATATATATATGTCTATATTTCATAAATATGTTAATCCATAATGGCAGATACTATAATGAACACAACTTTCTACTATTTATAATATATTATCTTATACATGCTTATACCAATAATAGTGGAAGATAATAAATTATTAATTATAAACATATTTACACATTTCTATTATTTATAATATATTATCTTACAGATTCTTATACCATAGTATATCTCATGGTGCATTTGTTTGCTGCTTCCAACGCTGCCCTCCAGGACTTGGAGCGGTCACTGAGCTGCAGAGCTGGGCTTAACGGGAACCGCACCCAGCTGAATGCAGCGCCAGGGAGCTAGGTGCCAACTTGGCACCTAGCTGAGCAGTTCACAAGTTTGCTACTAGTAATGGTGATGAAGTTCTATATTTGGTTAAGCCACTAGTAATGGTTGAACATAGGGAATAATAAGCAACAATAATGGTTAAACAGCTACTGGCATTTGGCTATTGATCAATATTCATCAGCCAACTGATGGAGGATTCGCCAACAATTTCATAGGGCAAACAAGCCGGTTAGTGATGGGGGAACCAGGGCTACAGGGTGACCCACAGTCCTATTAGATCCTATTAGCTATGGTTGGGAATCAAGGTGAGGCTCTTTGTATACCTTTGGGGGTTTCAAAATGGTAGCGGGAGATAGTCAACGATCGATTGCGGAGTTCTGATGCTTGGTTCATTCGTGTATTTTTTGTATTTTAGAGAGAGAGAGAGAGATAGTTTTCATTTGAAGAGTTGTTCTTTTGCATTTTGTGTGCAAATACATTCATACGGGATGTTGCATACATCTGCGTTTGCATTCCCACAATGGACTGTCCCACCCCCCAACAAGCCAACCTGTTGAACTTCTCTCATTGTTAACGATGCCTTGAGGGGCTTAACCTCTCCCCCAGTCAACCACTTGCGTTTTCTACACACCTGGTAACAACCAAGATTGACGCGACACAGACAACCCTTGCATCACCCAAGGGTAGAACACGTGCTTTTCGTACCATGATTCTGGTGTGCAAGCCATCCCCAGCTACGAAGATGTGCGTCCGAAATGGCCCGCAAACATGATGGCTTTCCCAAAAAGAAACGCCGGATGTTAATGGTTTTGTAGGGGAGGCCTTCCGGGCACATGTTTCTCTGAAGCGTTTCTGTTAGTGCTCAACATGGCCCAAAAGGTACTGCATGGTGCCTGTTGGGGTAGCCATTGTGGCTACGTCGATCCCGTGGTTGAGGAGATGTGCATGATGACGATGACTTGCCATGGCCAAATATCATTCACCAGATGAACAGGGCAGGTCCCCAGAAGGTCATGGCAGCTGCGGCATCTGAGGCTTTGCAGAGACAGTTCCTCGGAGCAAGTGCATGGCATAGGCGTAACCTCCCAACCCACAGGAAATTCAGGACACAAAGGGAAGGTTCATCAGTCAGCTATGATCAGCTTGGTTCCTCCACGCATGATGTACCAGTCCAACCAGTCCAACCAGTCCAGAACTCCACTTGGGAGCAGGTGTTTGCCCCATCGAGCAGGTCCACATATCGCCCGGTGTTTGCAAGTTGGATCCGCAGATGGAGTTTCTCAATATGCGGGAACCCTCGAAATGGTTGGTTTATTGAAATGATTGATATTGGATGATATTTGGCTGATTTGGGGGGTCTCCTATATGGCTTGAGAAAGCACCAGATGTGTAGCAGTGGATTTTGAAGGACTATGTCAATCATCAACAGCATTCCATCTCCGTGGCGATGCCAATGTTGGTGGTTCTATCCTTGTCGTATCTTGTCGTCGGAGTGTCTACTTGAGATCGCGTGCGTGCATGGAGGCAGGACGTCTAGTTGGCACCCAGGAACATTGCATAGGCAAACATGTCTATGGTTTTGATGTGTTGCATATCTGCGTCACATTTTCTACATGGGTGTTTCTGAACAGAAGAGTAGCCCTAAATCATCCTTGATGACCCATTTATTGCAATAAACCAGCAATTTGTTTGGTTCCCTAGTTTGAGATACCGCCAAACCTTGCACATGGTTTCTAATCTACAGAGCCAATGTGCACGATCAATTCGCCAGCCCTAAGGACATGTGTCGCCTCGCAATGTCTTGGACCTCTGCAGTGACAGCGGTCGCTACGCCTTCTGCGATGCGCTTCAGCTCATCATCAACGAAGCCGTTTGCAGTCAAACAGCACACGGCTTTGCCGCAGCGCAGGACCCACCGGAAAAGGCGGGACATCACTGGGACGTTGGGATCCGTTCAGCCGGTGGTGACTGTGGTGTTACCAGGTCATGCAGTTGGTTTGCCCGGCGATGTTGCATGATATCTCCTTGGATTGCTTGGTGGCGACTTTGTTTCTGAGAAATGTTTCAAGTTCACGGATTGTGCAGTGGTGTGTTTGTATGTGTTTGTGCGTGTGCTGCGCGTGGAAATGCAAAATCGTAGTGGCACGTTGCTTCAATTTGAGCAGACCCACGGTAATGAACCCTAGGAGGGAGGTTTATAATTTCCGAAAGCCTGACAACGGTGGATAAAGACCTGCTACATGCTACACACGCATGCGTGGCCCTGGCCTTTTCCATAGCTGAGGAGGTCTGCTTTCATCTCCTGGACCTCCACCCTGTTGCTGCCACGGTTTCGGTGGACTACGACGCCCGCCTAGAGAGCACCGTGGCATCCCTGCAGATCAGTGACCAGCCGTCCGCCAGCCCCTCCGTCAGTCTGACGGAAGAAAACCTGCAGCAGCTGAACCACCTGCAGTTGAACCAGCTCTGCCGCAGCGTGGGTCACACGACGTTTCTCGGTGTGCAGATGGTTCGTCAGAAGGATCAACTGCCCCTTGGTAAACGAACCTGGCAATGGAAAATCAACTATTTATTACAGTGGGTTTCCTGGCTAGGTTTACCAGTGGGTAATAAAACGGGAGCGAATAATTATACAACATTTGATGCTGCGAGGTTGATACAAGGGATAAGCAACCAACACTATCGAAAACTAACGGCAGAACGATGTTGATAAACCGCTCATTTGACCAACAGCTGAGGAGTTCGCATCAAGCAGGATGGTGGGTTTATCAGCACTGATCGAACAGTCATGGGGATAGAGCGAACACCAACAACAGCATCATCAATAAGAGCAGGAATAGGGACGTGTTTAGCAGGAGATGGTTCAAGACTGATCAGTTCGTCGATTATCATTCCTCCAGGTAGGGGATAAGTTAATCTCAGCCAACAAGGGATTCTTACATCATATGGTTCACCTCAGCTCTTACTAAATGTATGGCAATATATGGTCCTTGGATCTTAGTCGTCGATAAGTCCTTTGCCAATTTCGCGGAAAGTCCGCGATCCGTAAAGCGGCCCCAGCTTTTCTGGGCAACGCTGGTGGACTCTATGGATTTTGCTGATGAAATCCAGCTATACTATGACTATGAATGACCTAGTTTGTTTTTGGGTTCCATGGCATTACAATGCCATCATAAGAAAAAAGAAACTACTGACTATATGAACTGTTTAGTTATGAAGGCTAAGTACCATTAGTAGTTATGATTATAGTTATGATGATGGTTAATAGTCAACTATATGTTCCTCTCCTTCATTTAGTAGAGTAGAGCCATCATTACAAAAAGCACTGCTATTAAGCGTTTATAAAGGCTATCATTTTCCCTACTCGTCACTATCCCGTAGAATTGTCATTATCCCTACTGCTCATTGGTGACCTAATATCAGGGAAGGCCGACATCAACCTATTACCAGATGTCGCAATCATCATCCTACTCTCTACTAGTCATTGGTTACCCATGTACCTGTTTGTTCATTGCCAAACCTATGTGGCCATCATCCTATTCGCTGGTTATATATTGGTTCAGCTTTTCGCTGTTTACGGCGTATGTGTACTGGTTCACCTGTTCCCAGCTACAAGGTGGGCCCCCAGCACTTCTAAGTTGGGTATAGTTGGGCTATAAACCCGTATAACTATTATAACTACCCCTAGTTCAGATCAACTTATAAACCCATAGTTGGGTATAAGTTGGCTTATGACCTCCTATAACTGGTAGCTAGACCCCAGTTCACTTAAGTTCCTTATAAGTTCCTTAGAAGTGCTTGGGGGCGGCGCCGGACGCCGTGACCGGGCCGGAGGTCACGCAGCTCACGCCTGCGGCGCAGCCGTCGCAGCTCGCGGCGCTCGCACCGGTCCTCCAGCTGCGGGCGACCGCCCGCGCTCGCGCAGGGTGAGCGGAAGAATCTGTCGCTGTGACTGAGGAAAACTTGGGATACTAACTAATAGGGGGTACTGCCCAACTAATGACTAACCATTGACTAATAGTGGAACTTATAACCAACTAATTGACCAACTCAGAGGGGAATAACCAACTAATAGGAATGGTGATTAACTAGGGGATACCAGCAACTAGGGATTCAACAACCGTGATGAACTAACATTAACCAACTAATAGGGGATAGTAAAGAACGAACCATTGAGGAAAACTTGGGATGCCAACATTTACCAACTCATAGTGGAACTTATAAGCAACGAATTGACCAACTCATAGAGGATACTACTGGCTCACAGTAGGGGACACTAACCCACTAATGATCACTAGGGGATACCAATAGGGGATACTAATCATTGATTGACTAATAGGGGCACTGCCCAACGAATGACTGCCAATAAGGGATGCGAACCAACAAGAGTGATTAACTAATGGTTAGCCAACTAATTGGGGATACCAACGAACTAGTGCTGACATTGGCCAACAAATATGGGTAATTTTTTTTTATAGGGGATACTAACCAACTCGATTAACTACTGGGATGCTAATCGTTTGCAATAGGGGATACTAATGGCACCTACCAATTGATACCTGATGGCTTTAACAATAGGGGATGCTAACCAACCAATGGTTAATGATCACAGCGGTTCATGATCACAGCGGAACCAACCAATGGTTAACCAACCAATTGCTTGGTAACAATAGGGGATACAAACCAACATTTTTTGATTGGGATACTAACCAACTAAGGGGGGATACCAACTAACTAGCGATGACAATGGCTAACAAATACAGGATACTCATAATGGATAATGCAATAGGGGATGCTAACCAACCATAGTGATAAACTAAGGGGATACTAATGCTTATCAACATGGAATACTAATGGGAAACTAATCAATCATTATATATAGTTGGTATCCAGGTACTTCTTGATGATAGTTGGATAAACAAACAATATTTGATATCACATGCTAAGTACAGTATCCCTTATTGATCGTATTGATTGGGATGCTAATCGTTAACAACAGGGAATACTGACCAACTAATGACTATAGTTGATGGTTAACAATTGTTGGCCGATCAGATTCAAATCGACCAACTGGAAACTGCAGCTGTTTTAACGGTCCATCTGCACTTTCCATGGGCAGTGCTGGGTTCCGTTGAACCGTTTCCAATTGACGTGAGCCCACGGACCGGCGGAGCAAGCATCACGGATTGTGATTCCATTTTGTGCGATGGTTAGTTCATCAAAGTTGAAGATGCAGCGGGAACCGTTAGCTGTTAGCTAAATTTATGGGTGAAAATGGTTGAGAATGGCTAGATGAATGGTTGATGTTGGGTCAATTTGGTTCGGTTGGTGACTTAGGGATGCCCAAGGGCAACTGTTTCTAACTGATTTAGGCGAGGTGTAGCAACATGACTATCTTGCAGAGCAGAAAGATAGAGGGATAGATGACAAATAAGTGAACATGATAGATCAACCACATTCAAAGGTGATGTTGAATGAAATCTGTCGAGGCACTCAAGCAACAATAAGCCCTTCGCATTCTCTGCGAAACCACGGGCGCGGTACGGAAAGAAGACACGCGCCACCGGCGCGGTACCTCACCATGGCTATAGGGGTTAGAGCGGGTTTTATGGGGTTGTTTAGTGATGGCTGCGTACCAGCTACAAGCTCGGCTGCACATCCAAGTGGGGCAGATGTTGTATGGCCATGTTTCCAGCTATACCTGCTGCTAGCCGGACCGTAGAGCCAGCTGTTTTCATGGGCGGCACCATAGCCCAGCACCTGCATGTGCTTGCTCAGCAAGCGCCACAGGGTGAGGGCCACCATTTTTTGTTCAGCTGAGCCGCGGCGATCCAAATCGCCCACTCGCTGAGTCAGGGCCTGCCACGGCTTGGTTTTCCACTGGGCCATCCGCTTGCTAAACTCTTGAACTTGGGGATTGAAGCGAGGGTGCTTCAACAAAAACTGGCTGGTGCTTTGATCATTTTTACTTCACCTAATAGCTATGTTCTTTGGCGAGCATATTTTTCAAAGGGGTTGAAACCACCAACCAGAGGAACACCACAACGGCTGGGCAACCTTTGGTACCACCATTGTTGCTGAACTACGCGCTGAGTTCACCTAGTTTTTGGTGTAGTTGAATCATCCCGGAGGATTCACAGGGTTCACCCACTAGGAGGCGAGCAGCTGTGAAGCTACTCCAGTAGCATTTGTCCTCGTCGGTGTTCAAAATGTGTTTTTTCTCCAATGCTTGGGATGGTTGGTTGGCTAATGTCATGACTTTGATCGTTGAGTTGCTGGGAGCGAGCTTGACCGCTGGGGGCAGCGAGATCTAAGTTGCTTACTTTGGTATATGAGTGCTTCTAAAGTAGGGAACACCCCAAATCATCCAATCGTTTCTAATCAACAACTTGCCAGTTTTGAGGAATGGCACCGCCTGGGGTTTGGCCTGTGCACCGCATATACTTAGTAGATATGTTTGATGATTTTGGGGAGCATGTCCAATCAGGACACCAATACTTTCTGGTTACCATCATTCTGGATCTGCCCATTTTCAACCGTGGGGCCTGAGCGTGGCAGACGTATGGGCTGGGTGACCACAACTGGCACCTGATGTCCATCCTCGCACGCCGTTGACACTGAAGCGACACCAACGTCCAAAAGTGGAGCCCTGGCGGTGCGAGGCTCTCCCTCATGGATGCACCAGTACTCCCATGGGAGCTGAGCGCTTGCAACTCACCTGTGGCTTTCCACGGGGGATGTCGAGGGATTCACATGGTAGAGGCACTGTATCTACCAAGCATTGCAAGTACACCGGTAAAGGTACAGGGCTTTCAATTTGTAGAAGTACCAACTCGAGGAGAATGTTCTCTATCAATGTGGGCCCCCAACCACTTTTAAGTTGATGAATAACTATATAACTTACCTGGGGTTTACTACCAGTTATAGGGGTTGTAACCCAACTTATAACTGCTGGGGGCCCACCTTGTATCAATAGTTGCACAATCCAGTCGCCAGTTTTCGTTTGATTCAATCTTGTACCAGTGACCTGCCTGCTCCTCATTTTTGCCTGAATCGCATAGTCGAGGAGTGACATGCAGGCTGTAGCACTGGTTTGACTAGGAACATTAGCAGTATATCCAAATGGAGAGAGCACTTTTTTTACAGCTGAGTAGTTGCAGTTGACAAAGGCTGGGAATGGTTTCATCATGGCGAATCATCAACAACATGATTTTCACCTCGTTGATTACCCAGATAATAACGTTGGTGAAGTATGATGGGAGGGTCATTGGTAACGGCCAATGATAGTAGCTATGTAATTCACCAGACAAGTAATCAAGATAATTCACAATTTGCTGCATTGAAATCGTTTATCGTGATGGCTAGTGACCGTCAACAATCATCATTCACCCTCCAAATGATCCAAGATGATTTTCTAGTTATATAAACGTAATATGTATCAACCATTTACCAGTTCATAAATCGTGGTTAACCACAAGATCACTGACCACAATTCATGACCATGAACCACCTGTGAACACATCACGAACTACTGTTAGCATCCTCTAACCATCATGAACGATCAAGAAGGATTTACCATCCATCAACGATCAACAAGGATCTTATCCCCGGATCTTATCACCATTCACCATCATTGACCACCAGTGTTCTGCCCTGTGGCTTGTTCATCCAATGTTCATGCGTTTTTTTCTTGCTGTAGGGCCTAGCCCGTGGGAAGCCCTGGCAAAAAAACCATGGCATTGACCCCTTCCCAACCACCACCTGTGACCACCACCTGTGACCAGCCCACCTGTCACCCCTGCCGTTCACGTGTCGCCAGGTCCGTGGGGTCATTGACATCGAGGCCATTCTGCTGCCGGCCGACGAGGTCCGGGAACGCCCCGCCGGTGCCGGCTGGGAGGAGCCCAACCAGGATCCGTGCCTCGGTGCTGACAGGCCCTGGTGCAACGATCCTTCCGGCAAGGGCCTCTCAGATCACGCAAATCGATAAATGGTGGTTTCTCAAAATAGGGGTCCCCCAAATCATCCATTTACAGTCATTTATAGTAATAAAGCAACCATTTTGGGGGTTCCCTATTTTGAGAAACAAGCAAATGAACACATGGAATTGAATGTAATGATTGCATGTTTGAATTTTGATGTGTGGTTTGAAAAACGCGCCGGGGTGACATGACTCGTAGCCATATCTGACATTACGATTACTGCATGGTGGTCACTCGTGTCAAACAAATATGATGACTCTGCCGCCATTCCATCATGAAATGCACTGTCAATGATGAAGTGCCAGCCATTTTACTTGTTATCATTGAATCCACAGTATGCCACTCTTAACAGCATGGTTTTGGTGATGTAATACCACTATGGACCAGGCATTTTAGCCATGATCAACCAGCGAAATAACCACTGATTCTGGAACCATGATGCCACCATTGGCCGTTATCATTCAGCATCTCTTCGCAATCAATCAACCACATCAGCCATGATCAGCTAATTAACCATTCCTTCATCTTTTGCCATTTCGGACCAGGTTGTTAACCATTAGTTAGCCACTATGAACCGTTTTTGAACCACTATTTGTTTGGTTGTTGGAAACAAGTCTTTATTTTCCCCCGTGTTAGCAAATGGTTGGTTGGTTGACGCATATGTTTCATAGGGGTGGTTCAACTGACAATCAGATGCTCATCATCACTAGCCAATATTTACCATTCTTCACAATCACTACAGTACCACGGTTAACCATCAACCATTGATGCTTCATCAATGGCTAACAAAGTAGTATCAACCTGAATATTTGTTGATCACTAGCCCCTATCACCCATTATTCACCATCACCATTATACACCTACCCTTGGCCCCCAAAACCATCATTTTTACAGGTTATAACCCATATTTTGGAAGGTAAAACCTACCTTTTTTTAAGGTTTTGGGGTCTCATGGTATATATTCACCATCACGAGCCACTCTTGACCAGCCACGATCCTGCAGTCACTTCACCACCATGACCCGAGGTTCCTGGACCCCAACGATCCACACATCTTGGCGCACAACAGCCGCCCCTTGGCGATGCTGGGGCAGCGTGTTGGTCCAGGTCGCGCTCACACCCTGGTGGCCATGGCGGGGTTCCCAGCAGCCAGCCATGTTTGATTACCATTTGGTGGTTTCTATATAAAAAATATATTGGAGACGCTGCAAAAAATAGATGGTTTTATTATTGTACTATAAATGATGACTTTATAAGAAACATCATTTAATAAAACGAATCATCAGAGAGAGTTACCACTAGCATTACCAAATGGAATTTAAATGAACAGATTAGTTTTTGTTGGGATGTTTATTCATTTTTTGGTTGGTAGATGTTGGTTATGAACTCCGTAGCCATTCGCCTGTGCTGCACATCTATCCAACCAGCTTTCTGAATCGGGGGTGCCCATCCAACTGGTGGCCTGAAAAAACGCCTTGGTTGGCACAGCCCGAACATGGATGGGACATCTTCGGATATCCATGAGCCGTGACATATATGCGACGGGGCTGGAAGCCTGTCGCCGAGGTATTGGCGCATCGAAGTTCGTGAAGAATGTGAAGGCTTTGGCCAAGGGTCTCATGGGCATGGCTCAGCTTCTCCTGTTACTTAACGCACTTTTGCCGGCTGCCATGGCCTGGTTGGCTGGGGTACCCTGGTGATCAGGTTACCATGGAATTCCTGATGTACAACCTTGTTGACTGGGGGGTCTCTGGAGCTGATTTGCTTCACCTCACCTGGAAAATCGGGAAAAACCCGGCATTTCTATTTGGTTGACCTGGCTGTTGGTTGGGGGATACCCTTCTGATGGGGAGCGAGCTGGAGCTATCAGGAGTGCCCTAACCAACTTCTAGGTTCGCTTCCAGGGTGTCCGTGGTGGAAGCCAAAGATCAGTGGAGAGAGAAGACCGAGCTACCACCACCAATCATCCAATTCACGAAAAGCACGGCCAACCAAGTATGCCTTCCTACATGTTATCTTATTGGGCTGTTGGTCTTGAGGGAGCTAATGAGCCAGGGGGCCAGGGGTATCCCTATACAGTCTTCATAGGGAACCGATGTAAAACTATCAGGGAATGATGAGTTTATGCCATGCTTCTTGGCACAGGAGTTGCCGAAGCCAGCAGCCGAGACATGGGCTTGTCTAAAAATCATGTCCCCCAGAAACTGATCAAAACTGGCAGTTTCCCTATGGATACCAAGCCCTTTTTCGTAGCTCAAGGACTAGCAGCATGGCTGGGGCCCCAGAGCGCCGCAGCGCCACCATCTGAGGATCCTGAAGCTCGTCGCCATGGGGGCAAGTGGATTATTTGCTGCCATCATGTCCATCGTGATGGTGACCCGCCAATGACAGGCGCACGAGTTCCGCACCAGTTGCACAGGGGAACAGCATGCTGTCCACTGATTATTACTGCATGGTTGTTGATGGTTGATAAGGTTCAGTAATGGTTCATGATTAATGGTTGTCTATGACTATATTCATGTCAGAAATGTCACAATTCCTCCAACTGGCATTGTCGCACCGCAATCCCTTGCATTTGCGACTTGTTTTGTGCCATTTGGCTTGGGCGACCAGGAGCAAGTGCTGATGGTGAGCGCGGCAGCTGTGTAGCTAACACACCCACACAGTGGCTTACCCAAATGTGTATGTGTGTGTGTGTGCATGGCGGTGGTAGTCATCATTTCCATGGTACCCTTATCATTTTTGAGAAGCTGTTGTTGGGTCCGTCCGCAAGATTTGCCTTCTTGCTGGCTGAACAAGATGTTTTCAAGATCCATTCTGGGCGACCATCAACCTTCAAGAGGGTTCAGAACTTCGTGCTGCCAAAAGAGTTTCTGAAAGAGAGGTGAGATGTGTGGCGAGCCCTATTGCCAGTCTTTGACTTTTTGTATCACTTTGTTTTTCTTGGTGGGAGGTAAGTGAGGAATTTGCCAGTAGCCAGTTACCATAGCTATGCGTAGGGTAACCTATGAGGATTTCGCAATATTCCCGGCGGATTTATCATGCCAGTTGCAATAGCTGGTCCACGCGATGCTGCGTCCAGATGCTGTGCTGACTAAGACAGCTGGCCAAAGAAGGATGCATGATGCAGCCAAAAGCAGAGTGGAAGACGTGCCATGTGGCTGATATGTGGGGTGCATTATTGTTGATTTGTAGGGTGGATTCTAGTGGTCGGTTATAGAATGAAAGAATCAACAATAGTGGTCAAACAGCTACTAGCTGTTGGTTTTGTTGGTTGGTTAACTGGTATTTTTCATAGGGTTAAAAGCACCAACCAGATCAAGCTTGCAGAAATTTGAGTTGCTGAGGTGTGTCAATGTGTGTCTCCATCATTTTGGGTTGGAAGGGAGCGGTTTGGAGCCAGGGGTATATTCCTCTAAAGGGGAAGCGGTTTGGAGCTACCAGGAGTGCCCTAACCAAGTGGTAGATAATTGTTGGGTTTGTTGTGTTGGATTTGATTGGATTGCTTTCCTATGCCTGCGGAGGGATTAAGGCGACATTTTCTGTAGTAAATTTCGCTTACATCCCCTGAGAAGGGTTGAGCGTTGTTTCTCTCACTGAATTGATGGCAGGGCAAGCACATGAGTTCAATCGTACCATGATTGTCCGTACTCACTCCCCGGGTCCACCATGCCATTCTGTGTATATCAACCATTGTAAATAACGAATTTATCATTGACCACAAGGAAGTATGAATCCTCATTACCTATGCTGGCTGGTGGTTTTTGACATTTTTTATTTTTCCTTTTAATAATTAACCATTGGTTGGTTGACTCATATTTTTCATAGGGGTGGTTCAACCACCAACCATTGTTTTCTTAGTGGCTGGGGGTGCCTCTAAATCAAAGATTCTGAAGCATTTCCAGTAATCAGAAACCACCATTTCTGTGGGCGGTTCAACCACCAACGGCCGTTGGTCATGTCACCCAGGCACCGGGACATCATGCTGGCGGCTGTCCCCTGTCCGCGCGACCCCTTGCGTCGCATCGAGGTCACCGACCACTGCGTACGTGCGCTCGATCAAATCTTCCCCCAGTAGGACCGCGAGCTGCGCCGCTGTGTCTCATTTGGACAAGATGTGGATTGCTGGTGGTGGTTAGTGGTGGTTAATATGGCTAATTAATGGTGGCTAATGGTGGTTGATTGATGTTTAATTGAATTGGTTTAAGTTTAAGATATGGTGCTGATTCATGGTGGTTAATGGTGGTCATATTGTGCTGAATAGTGGCTCATGGTGGTTAGTTGATGGCTTCATATGATGGTTATATGGTGGATGCGTGATGATTGTGAATGATGATTGATTAATAGGTTGGCAAGGGTTGACGAATCGGTAATTTAGCTTCAGGCTTCAGGATATTGCTGAATGATGGCTTCAAAGCTGCTTGATATTGGTTGTTGTTAATAGTTGCTGATGGTTATTGATAGCATTTCTCTACTCATCAGTTCTGGAGGATCCATGTTGACAAAACCAGCCCCCAACAGCTTGCCATCAAAATATGTTTTTCCCTTTCCCTCCCAGTATGACGACTGAGTACTTTCCCATTTTTAGTTGGTATATCATTGTCACAAGTGGTAGTTACCATTATATAGTTGTCCTAGTTGTAACCTGGTTCAAGCAACTGGGGGTACCAGTCTGTACCCCTGATGATCAAACATCATTTCTTGGGATGGTCTTGGGAAGGTTTGCAAGCACTGCATCGCATTGTGCATCGCCCAAGTGCAACGCAAGCATAGGGGTTGGCCCTGAGTCAGCTTGATCATATGAACCATATGGATCCATATGGGGGTTTCTCACAATAGGGAGCCCGCAAAATGGTAGGTTTATTGCTAGAAATGGTTAGCACTAGATGATTTGGGGTTCCCCTGTTTTGAGAAACCACCATATCCATCAACGGCAGCAACAAGAACAATCACTGGGCTGGCTGCAGGGAAAATCTACAGGGAACCCGTTTTTGAACCCCATGTTATAGGGGTTTCCTGCCAGTTTTCCCATCAACCATTTCTGCGACAACTAATGACCTGACGACAAAAACTACAGATTGGTGATGCGTGATATGCACCATGTGTTTGGTCGGATATGTGTTTCTTTGCATTGGTTGGTGCCTATGTCAAGAGTGTTCACCTGATGATTTTACCAAACCAATCACTTTGCGGTGCATGTTTCCACGGGCCGGCGGAAGGCTCGGAAAGCGAAATCCAAGCAGTTGAAACGGTGGTTTTCCTGGTTGTTTCATTGGTTGGATCAATTTTTGCTGACGGTGAATGATGCTTACAGGGTGGCCGCTGCTGCTGCTGTTGTTGTGGCTTTTGAGCATGCTGTTTTTGCTGGTGGTGTTGTAGATGTAGATGTAGATGTAGTGTTGCTGTTGCTGTTGCTGTTGCTGGTGCTGTTGCTGTTGCTGCTGCTGCTGCTGTCGCTGTCGCTGTCTCTGTCGCTGCTGCTGCGGCTGCTGCTGCTGCTGCTGCTGCTGTTGTTGTTGTTGTTGTTGTTGTTGCTGCTGCTGTTGTTGTTTTTGGGGGAGGGGGTTGTTGTTTTTGGGGGAGGGGGTTGATCTACAGGACAGACATTTCCCTGATATGGCCTTTGGCCCCCCCCAAAGGGACCTTGCAGTGGTGGCTGTTTTGCCCAGCTCGCCCATGACAGGAGCCCATCTGCTCCTGGAAAGATGTTGTTTTCGAGATGAGCAGGTGCAGGCTTGAAGTATCGCAGAGGGATGGGATCCAGGGAGCGTTTCCTAGAGGCATTGTGCAGATCACTTCAGGCAAGCACCATCGATGAATGTGTAAACACATGCTAAACAAATGTGATATTCCAGTCCTTGGTGACCTGCTATTAAGCAGATCTACTGAAGCTGATGCAACTTGATCTGAGTGGCACCCAGGGTTTCTTGCTGGCCAAGTACTGGCTGTTGGTTGGGGGGAGCTCGGTAGATTAAGGAGCCAGGGGTATCCCTATACCCTTCTAGTGAGGGAGCGCATCCAACCTCATGGTGGGTATGGGTATGGATGGGTCCATATTAACCATCCAAAAGAGCAGATAAACATCCCGATGACAAAGACTAGCTTGGTCATTAAGGGGATGTTCACTCGGGTTAAAAGGTATTGACCCAAAGCAACATGATTTTTTTCCAGCATTTGCAGGGTGCCTGATCCACAAATCATGGCGCTACGATCCGTATATATATATATTTATTTAGTACTGGTGTTTGCAGTTTTCCCAAGGTCAATTCACAGACATGACTTCTATGATGTGCAAACCCCTTTACATACGCATGCTCACAGACATATACATGCGTATACACAGAGATATGTCGAAAGAGAGGTATTTTGAAATGTTCCCATTCCAAATTGGGTGATGCACATCACCCAGTGATCAGTTCCGGTTTCGGTTCTGCACGCGAAGATTGTGGCACGACTTGAACTCGTCCCCGACGTAATTATTTGACGGCATCCAGATTCTATTGGTCCATCAAGTGCTCTGGAACGACGTCCCTTCCCTTGGTATCTACAGAAACCGTTAGGCAAAAGGGATGTTCATTTGCAGCTTTGTGACATTTCGTATTTGACCAACAGTATCTACAATAGCATACAATACCTATATGGCCATTGTGGCATTGGAATGTCTCTTTGTAATAATAATGGGCCATTTATTGCAGTAGATATGTTTTTCGTAAAGCAGCGAAATGTTGTCTCACCACAATGGGTACCCAAATCTGACCCTCCGCGCTGTCAGGAACAAACTGCTGTCAGGGAGGGGCCATAGAGATGAAGCTGTGCCGCTGAAATGGCCGTCCAAGCTGGGTCGGTGCATCGAACCGACAATTCAACAATGGTGGGGCAAATATGCAGTGTATCCAACCAACGATCTTTTATGATCCAAGCAAATAGAATTGTACATCTATAGGGCATAGATATTTGTGTGTATGACAATTGCAGTATCAACATGCCACTGACCCCAATTGTAACTACTTTGTTCGCATACCTTTGCATAGCTCATGTTCGCAAGAGTGGCGCCGGCATTGTTTGGCGAAGGGCACACCTTTAAGGTGAAAACCCTGCCGCAGGCGTTGCTACAGGGGCTTGGTATCACTGCCAACTTCAGAGAAGCACAGTTTGGTGTGATAAAATAGCTCAGTACAGAGCTGTACCCCCTGGTTAGACGTGTTCGTTTTAGCACCCAACATCCAGTATAGTAATACCAATTGTGTGGTAGTTGCCGAAGCGGAACCTGAACTAAGTTAACTCACCTGGGGGTACCACTGCATTTGCGATCCTTCAGAAACATAATGTTTCATGGTTGTTCCATGCTTTGAATGGCGATAGTATGCGTAGTATGTGCCATCATGAAACATACTTCCATGGTGAAATAACATATGATGAAATAACCGTGCTTACTCCCAGTGCCTGTTGTTCCCCTGCTGCACCGCTGTAGCCGATGCCGTTTCTTTATCGTTGAGCTGTCCTGGCGAAAGTCACATCACAGTTCACAGCAGCTGTAGGTACTTGAGCAGTGTCAAAAGCTTTGTTGCTTCGGTTGTCGTGCAAGCTCATGCTGCCAAAATCGCTGGTGATTTCTTACATGTGCATACATTCATCCACACATATACGTGCTATGCCATGCTTAAATATGTGTATAAACATTTTTGCCTATTGGTTACACAAAGGCACACAGACACAAAGAATGCGGAAATCTATGTGTACATGTTTTTGCGTGTAAGCGCCGTAGTTTACGCAATTGTTTCACTTATTTTCGGCATCATCCTGTGGCTTAGGTTCCCACTCCCCATTAACGACACCCGCCTCCGCCAAGCGGTTGGTTTGTGTGTTAGGGCCCAACCAATGAGAAGCCCTGGCAAAAAAAATGTTTTTGCGTATGCAATATTCAGGTACACATCTATAGGTGCAAAGCTTTGTAAAAAGCAAATAAAAAGCAAACGGACGTGTATGCGCCTGTTACTAACACTAAGTGCTTTTGCGTGATTTGTTTCATCTTTCTTTATTGATTTATGTATTCTTTTTTTTTGTTTTCAAGAATTTAAGAAATAAGTGTGTGTGCGTAAATATGCTGCCAAATCAACTCATTTAATAGTGATAGTTACAATCCATGACCAAACCACCGGTATTCAAGGGGAAATTGTCATAGCCGGTCATGACATGAAATTCTAAGATTGTTGGCACCGACGGTTTCTGTTTTTTTTGACGCTGCTCACTTGGAAACTGCCCAGCCGGAACTAGCGTCGCTGCGTGAGCCTTCTGCCACCATCCCTGTATTGTGGAATCATTGACATGCATGGGAGGTCCCTTCAAAAGAACAGGGCCCAGTTAGCACGGAAACCGGGGTTGCTCCCCAAGCAAGTCTGAAATCCCAGGGCCTCAGGCCAACCCTTCTGTTGAACTGGCAGCTTTTGTCCAAGATTTCAGCTGCGCAGCTTGTCGAGGTGGTGTTTTGTCGATGCTGTTCCGAAGGGATTAGGGTCGGTCAACGGGCCTAAGTCGAACTTTCAAGGCCAACATTGCCCAACTCTTATGGATCATTGAATCACCAGTCTTCACTACCAGGATCAACCATTAGTTCACCGTTTGGGAGTAAACCACCCTTTAACACGCTTTGCAGTAATCATGCTGGGTATATCGGCGCTCCCAACTGGGCATTTCCAAGATGGGTTGCCTCAGGAGAAAAAGACATTTCTGCGAATTCTGGGCGATCAGCTATCAAGTCCGGTGGGATTACCCCCGTTCTTCCGGGGAGTTAGTGCCGATTTGTACATTGTTTGGGCAAGATGGCATCAACAACGGGTGTTCAATATGCCATTTAAGAAGTGAGGAACCCCCAAGAACATCCAAAACCCTTTTTTTGCTGAATTGGATCAGCTAATGTTGGACACTGCGTGTTGATGTTTGAGGCATTTTTGCCGACCATGATCATGTTTGCAGTATATTTCCACCTGTTTGGATATTCCATGATGTTGATTCGCTCCCAGGTGCCACGTCGCCAGCTATATAGGGGATGATCACACATTTTGCACGGCAGAACACGGCTCAGTCAATGTACAGTAATGCTGTCAGGGCATCGGGGCTATATCGCCACCAACCACTGAGCCATATCATACCCAATGAATCCCAATGAAGAATTGGCGTTGTTGGCTCTCCGTGCCATGCTACTACATTAACACACCATTGATGTATTAGACATTGTTGATTAAACATTTTATAGCATGATTGCCAACAAACATTTAAGGTATTTGTAGTTGTGTCACACTTGCGTTTGACTTTCCCATTTCAATGTGAATGAGCCAATTATGGCCAAATGATTTTTGCAAATGGTAGAAGTGACAAAGTAGCGGCGGTAATGCTGTGGTTTCTTGAAATCAGGGTACTACCAATTATCATCCTTTACATTTATCATGGATAGTAATAAACAAACCATTTCTTTGGCTTGGGGTCCCCTAAGGCTTGAGACACCCCCATGTGAATACATATCATCATATCAATCTTGTTCTTTTCATTGGCACGCTGGGGAGCACCTATGGCCACCAGTGAGTCCTGCCAGCTATTGATACGTAGGGCTCCCCCCTGGTCCCGCAAACATGAATGGATTTCCAGTGGCCATGGTTGCCTCAAATCTGTGAAGTATGGTTTCGTTGTGGGCGGGGGTGATGCTGAGCAAAGGTGAGGCTTTCCGCTCAGCACCAGGCGTAGTGTCGCTAGACTCAGGGTGGTCATAGCTAAGCAGGCAGTTTCCACCCATCAAAACGGACAACAACCGGAATTGGTGATTGATGCACCTAGTGGAGATGATGAATGACAAGAAACTAGTGATGTGAGTATAGCAGATCAGTGATGGTGATATGAACCGGCCAACTGTTAATGGAGATGTTAAGAGTTGTGAGAGCCAACCAAACGATTTTGCCATCCTCACAAGCTTCTCTCATGTACTGATCATTTGGATGGGGGTCAACACCCTGTACCACTTGTGAACGTTTGCCTTTTTTGGATGTTGAAAATTGGTCGTCAACCATATATAGTTGGTATATCCCGTATCCGCACGTATTACGTTGTCATCAATATCAATCCTCAACCATTCTCAGTCAATTTCAATCATTTGTTCACCACTGTTAACCAATGTCAACCATGATGTTTCCTTATCAATCATTCACCATTCTTAACCACGAGTCTTTTCACCACGTTGCTTGAACTGGTGGGAAATCCGCAGCTTCTTATGGCGTCAATACCTCCCAGCTGCGGTGGCGCGCAGCTCCATTGCCACCGAGTGTGGGGTCCCCAGCCGGTGGCTTGGGCCCCTGGGTCCGCATGTGAACCATGGCTGAGGTTGTCGTGTTGCTACTTGTGAGGACATGCAGAGTATGGCATGGACAAACTGTGACCCCTTCAATCGGAGGCGTTGTTCGCGTTCAGTGGCCTACCATTTGCGCAGCACGGCACCCGTTACCATTTTGCGGTAATCTTGCGGGACGCCATCGTTATACAGACTTGCATCGAAGTTGGGTGGATGGACACTGATGGACATTCTGGAAAAGGCTGTGCCACATTCGATATGGGCGTTTCTCAAAATTTGGGACCCCCAAATCATTTTTTCTATCAGTCATTTGCAATAATAAACCAGCATTTTTGGGGTATCCATATTTTGAGAAACCACCATATGTTGAATTGCCATATCCCCAATTGCCCAGATCCTTAGTTCAGGACTTCCAAGCAGCTCACGCAAGTTCATTGGAGCCGGGGCCAAGTTAAAGATGTTGCCATGTCTTTGCATTTTGGTCCAAGCCACCCCCCCGCAATTGCACCCAACTGAAGTCATGGCTCGTGGCCTTGTAGGTGTGGCTTTGGTGGCAGTGGCTGGCAGCTTGGCCTTCGTGCCAGGCGCCTTGCCACGTGGAAGCACCCCAGCTCCTAGGCATGCAGCTGCCACTCCTGACATGCAGACTGAGAATGGCTGGGGTTCGCTGCCGACTTTAGTCGGAGGCGTGGCCTTGGGACTGTTCTTCAGCCTTGCGACTGTGGCACCTGTGCGTGCTGAGGAGGCAGCGCCAGCTGGTCCTTCCGATGAGGAGATCCTTGCAAAGGGCTGCGACATCCGCTTGGACTGCGACACCCGGGAGAAGCAGTTTGCTTGGGCAAAGGCCTACTACAGAAAGTACAACCAGGAGACCGATGGTAAGGACAAGAAGTACAGCCAGCCTTCTACTGGTGCTGGGGTGTACCGCAAGTTCAAGATCGACTGGACCAACCCAGACCCCAGCATCCCTGACACCGTGGATGGCACCTACCCCATCCGGGATGAGGAGTTCAAGAAGGTGTGGGAAGGTCGCCAAAAAGAGCTGAAGGAGCGTGTTGAGAAGTACCTTGGCCGGCCAGTGGTGGAGGCTCGCTTCAACGGGGACTACTACTCCAAGCTCAGCCCTTTCAAATCTACGCAGGGTAATTGGTGATTTCATGTGCGGGCAAATTTTATGATGTGAATCCCGTGCGCACTGGGAAAAGTGTGTTAGCTGGAGTGGTCGTGGGGCCGCAGTGTTCAACTCGCTTTGCCTTGTTTGTCATCTGACCACTCATTGAGTGCTTTCTTAGATTGAGGTTGATGTGTTCTTTTGATGTTGTTGGTCCTTGTCAATGATTGAATGTCATGGTTTGTGTTGGTTCCTAGTCATGGCTGCCCCGTGATTGTTGGCATGCTCTTTGGCACAGTGTTTTCACGCCATGTTTGAACCTGATGTCTACAGTCTACAGCTTGTGGGACACATGAGCACACAGTCATGCACACCTCAATTTTGTCAAAAAACATCCAAAAACTATGTGTTCATCCTGCATGAGCAGTGAAAGATTCTGTATATATGCACGAACTCTTGGCGGGGTTTGTTTGGCTCCAGGTATCCTGTTTAGCCGAGCCTTCCAAGATAGAAGTCATGGCTCGCGGCCTTGTAGGTGTGGCTTTGGTGGCAGTGGCTGGCAGCTTGGCCTTCGTGCCAGGCGCCTTGCCACGTGGAAGCACCCCAGCTCCTAGGCATGCAGCTGCCACTCCTGACATGCAGACTGAGAATGGCTGGGGTTCGCTGCCGACTTTAGTCGGAGGCGTGGCCTTGGGACTGTTCTTCAGCCTTGCGACTGTGGCACCTGTGCGTGCTGAGGAGGCAGCGCCAGCTGGTCCTTCCGATGAGGAGATCCTTGCAAAGGGCTGCGACATCCGCTTGGACTGCGACACCCGGGAGAAGCAGTTTGCTTGGGCAAAGGCCTACTACAGAAAGTACAACCAGGAGACCGATGGTAAGGACAAGAAGTACAGCCAGCCTTCTACTGGTGCTGGGGTGTACCGCAAGTTCAAGATCGACTGGACCAACCCAGACCCCAGCATCCCTGACACCGTGGATGGCACCTACCCCATCCGGGATGAGGAGTTCAAGAAGGTGTGGGAAGGTCGCCAAAAAGAGCTGAAGGAGCGTGTTGAGAAGTACCTTGGCCGGCCAGTGGTGGAGGCTCGCTTCAACGGGGACTACTACTCCAAGCTCAGCCCTTTCAAATCTACGCAGGGTAATTGGTGATTTCATGTGCGGGCAAATTTTATGATGTGAATCCCGTGCGCACTGGGAAAAGTGTGTTAGCTGGAGTGGTCGTGGGGCCGCAGTGTTCAACTCGCTTTGCCTTGTTTGTCATCTGACCACTCATTGAGTGCTTTCTTAGATTGAGGTTGATGTGTTCTTTTGATGTTGTTGGTCCTTGTCAATGATTGAATGTCATGGTTTGTGTTGGTTCCTAGTCATGGCTGCCCCGTGATTGTTGGCATGCTCTTTGGCACAGTGTTTTCACGCCATGTTTGAACCTGATGTCTACAGTCTACAGCTTGTGGGACACATGAGCACACAGTCATGCACACCCCAATTTTGTCAAAAACATCCAAGAACTATGTGTTCATCCTGCATGAGCAATGAAAGATTCTGTATATATATATATATATATTTTTAAATTTATACTATATATATGCACGAACTCTTGGCGGGGTTTGTTTGGCTCCAGGTATCCTGTTTAGCCGAGCCTTCCAAGATAGAAGTCATGGCTCGCGGCCTTGTAGGTGTGGCTTTGGTGGCAGTGGCTGGCAGCTTGGCCTTCGTGCCAGGCGCCTTGCCACGTGGAAGCACCCCAGCTCCTAGGCATGCAGCTGCCACTCCTGACATGCAGACTGAGAATGGCTGGGGTTCGCTGCCGACTTTAGTCGGAGGCGTGGCCTTGGGACTGTTCTTCAGCCTTGCGACTGTGGCACCTGTGCGTGCTGAGGAGGCAGCGCCAGCTGGTCCTTCCGATGAGGAGATCCTTGCAAAGGGCTGCGACATCCGCTTGGACTGCGACACCCGGGAGAAGCAGTTTGCTTGGGCAAAGGCCTACTACAGAAAGTACAACCAGGAGACCGATGGTAAGGACAAGAAGTACAGCCAGCCTTCTACTGGTGCTGGGGTGTACCGCAAGTTCAAGATCGACTGGACCAACCCAGATCCCAGCATCCCTGACACCGTGGATGGCACCTACCCCATCCGGGATGAGGAGTTCAAGAAGGTGTGGGAAGGTCGCCAAAAAGAGCTGAAGGAGCGTGTTGAGAAGTACCTTGGCCGGCCAGTGGTGGAGGCTCGCTTCAACGGGGACTACTACTCCAAGCTCAGCCCTTTCAAATCTACGCAGGGTAATTGGTGAGGAAGTTCTGTGCAGCTTTGGCCTAAGAATATTTCACATCCCATTGGGATCAATTTGCCAGGAGCACAGAAAAAATGAAAGCATATTTGCCTGCGGAGTTGTTGCGACATGAATTTGCCCTGCGATTGTTTTTTGCAAGCTCATCGAGCTAATTAAGTTAATCATGTGGTGTCATCAGTGATTGCACTTGCATTCATGCGGGAACGGGTGTGTTTGGCATTGTTTGGAATGAGGCATCGACCTTACAGTGGTAATTGGATTTGTTGATGAGCTTCTTTGGTTAATCAATTCACCAAGGGCTGTTGCAGTTGCGCAAGCAGTATCCAGTACAGTAGTCACAAAGAGGTTTGTTTCTTCAATAAGTTCGGCGCACAGAGTTGAAAGACTTTGATGGATATCGGACGCATGCGGCATTATGTACTTTGAGTTTGAGGTTGATATGTTCATCTTCATTGAACATGTGAGAATCCAGCTTTTTCAACCAAGAGAGATATGATGAGATATGCAAAGGGATCAGTGACATTCTTTAAATGCCAATATTCACATTTCCATTGCTGTACGACATCCAATGACATCCATAATTAAGCATTGTAGGTTTGCAAGGTCAATGCTCTAGCTTGAATGAACGAAACTATTGATGCATATGCCGAATTGCACTTCCACAATCAACTGCCGCACTTGGCCCCCAGCCCGGCCAGACATAGACTGCCACTTCTCCTCATCATGGCTCGTGGCCTTGTAGGTGTGGCTTTGGTGGCAGTGGCTGGCAGCTTGGCCTTCGTGCCAGGCGCCTTGCCACGTGGAAGCACCCCAGCTCCTAGGCATGCAGCTGCCACTCCTGACATGCAGACTGAGAATGGCTGGGGTTCGCTGCCGACTTTAGTCGGAGGCGTGGCCTTGGGACTGTTCTTCAGTCTTGCTACTGTGGCACCTGTGCGTGCTGAGGAGGCAGCGCCAGCTGGTCCTTCCGATGAGGAGATCCTTGCAAAGGGCTGCGACATCCGCTTGGACTGCGACACCCGGGAGAAGCAGTTTGCTTGGGCAAAGGCCTACTACAGAAAGTACAACCAGGAGACCGATGGTAAGGACAAGAAGTACAGCCAGCCTTCTACTGGTGCTGGGGTGTACCGCAAGTTCAAGATCGACTGGACCAACCCAGATCCCAGCATCCCTGACACCGTGGATGGCACCTACCCCATCCGGGATGAGGAGTTCAAGAAGGTGTGGGAAGGTCGCCAAAAAGAGCTGAAGGAGCGTGTTGAGAAGTACCTTGGCCGGCCAGTGGTGGAGGCTCGCTTCAACGGGGACTACTACTCCAAGCTCAGCCCTTTCAAATCTACGCAGGGTAATTGGTGAGGAAGTTCTGTGCAGCTTTGGCCTAAGAATATTTCACATCCCATTGGGATCAATTTGCCAGGAGCACAGAAAAAATGAAAGCATATTTGCCTGCGGAGTTGTTGCGACATGAATTTGCCCTGCGATTGTTTTTTGCAAGCTCATCGAGCTAATTAAGTTAATCATGTGGTGTCATCAGTGATTGCACTTGCATTCATGCGGGAACGGGTGTGTTTGGCATTGTTTGGAATGAGGCATCGACCTTACAGTGGTGATTGGATTTGTTGATGAGCTTCTTTGGTTAATCAATTCACCAAGGGTTGTTGCAGTTGCGCAAGCAGTATCCAGTACAGTAGTCACAAAGAGGTTTGTTTCTTTAATAAGTTCGGTGCACAGAGTTGAAAGACTTTGATGGATATCGGACGCATGCGGCATTATGTACTTTGAGTTTGAGGTTGATATGTTCACCTTCATTGAACATGTGAGAATCCAGCTTTTTCAACCAAGAGAGATATGATGAGATATGCAAAGGGATCAGTGACATTCTTTAAATGCCAATATTCACATTTCCATTGCTGTACGACATCCAATGACATCCATAATTAAGCATTGTAGGTTTGCAAGGTCAATGCTCTAGCTTGAATGAACGAAACTATTGATGCATATGCCGAATTGCACTTCCACAATCAACTGCCGCACTTGGCCCCCAGCCCGGCCAGACATAGACTGCCACTTCTCCTCATCATGGCTCGTGGCCTTGTAGGTGTGGCTTTGGTGGCAGTGGCTGGCAGCTTGGCCTTCGTGCCTGGAACCCCCCCGCCTCCTGGCCACCCCCCTGCCACTCCTGACATGCAGACTGAGAATGGCTGGGGTTCGCTGCCGACTTTAGTCGGAGGCGTGGCCTTGGGACTGTTCTTCAGCCTTGCGACTGTGGCACCTGTGCGTGCTGAGGAGGCAGCGCCAGCTGGTCCTTCCGATGAGGAGATCCTTGCAAAGGGCTGCGACATCCGCTTGGACTGCGACACCCGGGAGAAGCAGTTTGCTTGGGCAAAGGCCTACTACAGAAAGTACAACCAGGAGACCGATGGTAAGGACAAGAAGTACAGCCAGCCTTCTACTGGTGCTGGGGTGTACCGCAAGTTCAAGATCGACTGGACCAACCCAGACCCCAGCATCCCTGACACCGTGGATGGCACCTACCCCATCCGGGATGAGGAGTTCAAGAAGGTGTGGGAAGGTCGCCAAAAAGAGCTGAAGGAGCGTGTTGAGAAGTACCTTGGCCGGCCAGTGGTGGAGGCTCGCTTCAACGGGGACTACTACTCCAAGCTCAGCCCTTTCAAATCTACGCAGGGTAATTGGTGAATGGGCCAGGATGGGCCTGTGGCTCTCAGCTGATTTTTGTAGAGGTAATAGCTGCAGCCCAATGCTTTTCAGCATGTTGGACGCTTCGCTTGAGCCGTAGAAAGCCAACGCTGCCCAGTGAACATTCTTGATGGTTTCTGGGTAGGTTTTGGGGTCCGGTTGGTGGTGGACAGGACCATTGATGGCCTGTTTCTTGTGGAATTTCAATGTTGCCAAAAAGAGTCCAGGTCTCAACAATTCAGTTATGCATTGTCATGGGTGAGTTTGGTCATCATTATCCCGTATATGGTATATTTTTTGGGCCCAGACCAGCATTTACCCAACAGGGTTAGACCCCATGGTATATGGCCAGGACTGAAAAGTTCATGGATCTTGGCTACCACCTCCAATGGCATACCCCGTGAATAGCACGCACAGTAAAATGGGTCTTAATATGAGGAGCGTTTTCAAAAGCCTTTGCCTGGCAAGACCTTCTCTCATGGCATGTTCTCAGGCCGTTGTTGGTGGATAAAACTTTGGATCAGATCCGATGGTGGAAAGCCCGGAAAGTAATCTGTGTATATATTCTGTGTAATTATACTTGCATGTTTTCAATCTCTCTGACTGGCGAAGGATGCCTTCTCGATCAAAGGCAACGAGCGAACGTTCACAATTTTGGATAATTTTGGTTGATATCCACATGTGGATTGTCAAATGATGCTTCATTGATGGGGGATCGGTCAAACCATTTTTTGTCTATCTATGGACTCTATGAGTTGTCTACTTCTCTACACCTGCCCCTTTTGGTGCCCACAAGATTCCTAGGTTGTAACTAGGGTAACTATGCCAGTTATGGCAGTTTAGAGTTCCATGGCGAACCAATTTATGGCAACATATGACAGCGTGAACAAGACCCCACCTGGTTGGGAGGGAGCTGCTTGGGAGCCGCTCAGGGTATACGTTGGTGCTATCCCTGCAAAAGGGGAACGAGGACAGGAGCGGGTTTTAGGAGCACTGAACAGGAGTTGCACTTCCATGAAATGCACTACTGCCAGACATACAGCTTGATATTTTGAGCAAATGGTATTCAATCATATCTGACTATTTCCTGGGCATGTGTTGACTCATAGGCCCTTGTCGACCTTTCTCATACCTTTCTAGTGAGTGAGCTTCTGAGTGGCGGTTAGCAACACAGGAGAATCAGCAGGAACAGTATGGACAGTGATGGTCAGTGATGCTTCGTGAGGCACTGGCTGGTGCGGCAGTTTCGCTCAGGAGCCGCGCAACGCTTTGCCGTACTCGGCGTTTGCAAGTCGTGTGGTCAAAAGGTGGTGAGGGAGCGCCAGCGCACAGCCATGGGCATAGGCCTTCGTTGTGAAGATGGTGAGATCAAGATGGTGGGTGACCTATGGGAAACCATGGGATTTTCGATGGTCAACTATGGTTCAACATGTGGTTACCTAGGGGGGGCAATCAGCCATGGCTGGCTTGTGCTTTCGAAGATTTTTCCCTAGTATTACTAAAGGGTTGGTTGGGTGACTATTTTCTATAGGGGTTGAAGCAACCAGACTTATAGCTAATGATTGCAAGCTTCTTGTTCACCATATGATGATGAGTACCGGGTCAGCGTGCCCCACAAATGCACAACCAGCAGAAACCAGCAAACAAAAACATAGTTCTTCACTTCAGCTGGATGTTGCACTGAGGACGCGAAGTACCCCTAATCCCATTAATACCTCTGTAGAATTGCCCCGCCACAAAATTCGATCTGCTTAAAATGAGCACTTTTGTGTAGCCTGGAGGTTGCCACCATGGTCATAGAGCCAGAGAGCTCTTTTGTGAATGATGCTGAACACTGGTCAATGATGGTGGCCGCCGCACAGTAGTTGATGGCTCTTGATGGTTGTTTCATGAATCATGGCAATGAATGAAAGAATGAATGAATGAATGAATGAGTGAGTGAGTGAGTGAATGAATGAATGAATGAGTGAGTGAGTGAATGAATGAATGAATGAGTGAGTGAGTGAATGAATGAATGAATGAATGAATGAGTGAGTGAGTGAATGAATGAATGAATGAGTGAGTGAGTGAATGAATGAATGAATGAATGAATGAGTGAATGAATGCATGAGTGAATGAATGAGTGAATGAATGAATGAGTGAGTGGGGGAGTGAAGGAGTGAAGGAATGAAGGAATGAATGAAGGATGGATGAATGACTGAATTAATGAGTGAATGAATGAGTGAATGAATGAATGAATCAATCAATCAATCAATGTTTATATTTTTGTATGTGTTTATATATTTATATTGCCCATAAACTGCTGACTTTGTAGGGGTTGCAAAAAACATGATGCTACATAGTGGTGTGCATATATCCAAAGAACAAGTCAAATAAATGCCCCAAGCTTGCCCAATCATAGCCGCGGAAGTCCTTGAAACATTTTGAAGCATCTTGAAACATCTTGAAACATCTTGAAGCATCTTGAAACAACTTGAAGCGTCTTGAAACATCTTGAACATGGCACACGACGCGTGACCGTCACACGCATCACTGGTGCTTATCGTCGCTGTGTCACTCAAGCTGCTTCCAGTTGGAGGGTTTTTCAGCCACAGCGCTGGCGCGGTGGAAGGAGGGCCCCGGCCCCATTCTTTAGCAGAGGCCTTGGCAGAAGATGGAACAATCACTTGACCGAAAACTTTGAAACGATCTATCCTTCGGGGAAATTCATTCCTCCAGTTCTCATCCCCAACATTAGTCCTCCTGGACAAGTCCGGGGCATGAGTCCAAGATCATGGCAATAGATTCGGGTGGCTTTGATTGACCCAACCAGTCAATTGCTCAACTGTTTCGAACAGTTGACTACCCCATCACCCTAGCTTTGACTTCCCTAGGAGGCAGATTTTTCCAGTCATCTCAATACCCACCCATCAGCTCAGCACGGGCGATGGCGCGTTTGACGTGCAGGCCTCCGATGAGGGCAGGGCCGGGCAGGGCTGTTGTTCACATCGATGGCACAAGGGTTGGCTGCTGTAGTTCAAAGGGCATGTCAAGCGACAACTTCAAGGTGCAAACATGGGTGATGTATGTTTTTTAACCGTCCATTCTCCCATGGAAAAGGCTAAAAGGTCCGGAGGTCACTTAGGCATAAATCCCAAAATAATTTGGTTGGTGGATTGATTGACATTTGTTATTGTCCTTATTGGTCATTAACAAATGGTTGGTTGACGAGCATATTTTTCATAGGCGTTGTTCAATCACCAACCAGATATACTGATTTTGAAGTACGCGAGCCAATCCACGAAATCACGGGAACACGAATGAAATCATTGAGAAGCACAGGGGGCAGCAAACGACACGAGTCAGTAGTGTTAACCCAGGATTGAAAAGACCTAGCTGATTAATAGGGACAATCCTTTAACAAAAACATGTTGGTTTCCCATCAAAATGGTAAATCCTCAAATTAATCAACCTGAGGTTTATTAGTCCGGGGTCAACATTAGTGGTTTGAAGATGTGAGAAGCCCTAGCAAAAAAAAAAAAATGTTTGAAGCACAGGCCGCTCGTCAATGTTTAGACGTTTTGAAGGATGCCACAACCGGCATCTTCGGTTTCACAGCCATCAGCATTGTAGCCAGCTGCATGGTTGCAGCACCAGGTTGGGCAACTTGAGATGCATTCAAGGCTGGAGCGTGACAGGATTGCTCTGGCTGATGAGTTGAAATCGTTGAGTTGGCTTGGGTTGGTGGGTTGGATGGAGCTGGGTTGGCTGGCTTGAACCCATTCTTGGGCGGTTGGAATGGCGTAACCAGTTAGTTAAACGACTTGTCAACGCATTGGTAGAGATTGATTGGTGATTGTAGTGAGCCTCCAAAAGATCATTCAGAAGTTTCCGAGCCCAGACCTAGTGGCGTTTTCGCTTCATTGGGGACGCGCTTGCGACAGTGGCCAGCGCAAGACATGCCGAGCCCTAATGCCGAGCCGACCATGGCCACAGGCTGATGGCGTTTCCCAGCCTGGAACCATGTGACTGGGCGGCGCAGTGTTGGCGAAGCTCCAATACTTTGGTGGTCCCCAGCTGTGGAGGAACTGGTGGTTGTTGAAATCTCATGGAATACAAGATTGGTCCGCACAGTACGTAACTACTTTTTTACACCGATACTTGGGTAAATATAAACATGCACATGCATAGATAAATAAATTGATAACTATAAGTAAACAAACAAGTAAATGAATAAATGAATGAATCAATGTCAAACAAATAAAAGAATGGACGATTAAACAAATGAATGAACAATGAATGAACAAATGAATGAATCGATAAATGAATCAATACATGAATATATAATTGAATAAATGAATGAATAAATGAATGAACTAATAAATTAATAAGTAATACACAATGAATGAGTAAAGTAATTAATGAAACAATAATTAATCAAATACACAGATCAATAAGTAAATAGATACATAAATAGATAACTAAATGAACAATATACAAATAGATAAATAGAACAAACTCACCTTTTTATTTTAAATATTTATGTATTTATATTTTTCTCTATTTATACAAATCTTGATATATATATATATATTGTTTTTTAAATATCTATATATTAAGAAATAAGAAATGACTAAACAGATAGATAGATGAAAAAACATGAATAAGTACATACATCAATAAATAAGTGAATGATTAAATAAATGAATAAATAAACCAACAAATAGATAGACAAAGATGAAGACACATAGATGAATAGATACATAAATCAATATATATATATATATACATACAATATCTATATATTTAAAGAAAGGGGACCCAGCCTTATTAGATTTGAGGCACCTGGACTACCAGGCTGCCACAGGCTGCCCGTTGGCATTTTGTTGAGTTGCTGGTGATCCTGGAAATGTGGCTGACTGTTGGCACACGCCTGTTGGCAAGCTTGGGCCATGACATGTTTGCTTTGAAGTAGCATGAATAGCATTGATATGGTTGATAATGATTATGATGGTCAAGAATGGTTGCAGGTGGTGAATAATGGGTAAAAATGGGTAAGAATCATTAGTCTCGGGGATAATGACCAACAAAAATGGCATAAACCAATGGTGTTTCTTTTCGCCGCAGGGAGCCCCAAAGCTAGAAGGAAGATTTGGGGGGTCCCCTATATTGAGAAAATCCGTATATGCAATTTATAAATTCATTGTTTAATGCCTCACTGTATGACTATGCGACTATGCATGCATATGATGATATAAGCATTTAGCCTGTCCCAGATGGTGTAGTGACGCAAAACCGGTGTGTTTAATTCCGCGCACACTCTCATACATTCCATTGCATTCTATTCCATTGCAGCGCATTAATTACGTTACGCTACATTGCACTACATACAGACACACTGACATGCCTATACCGTGTTACATGCGGGTATCCATGTCCATCCATGATTAGACTCTCTGTAGGGGTCAGTGACGAAAGACACCAGCTACCAGTTGTGCTGGTGGTTGGTTGTTGGTTGGTTATACCCTAAGATAGCAAGGGAAAATCAAAATATTTTGTAGAGAAACCCTGTGGAATTGGATCATCCGTTGCTATCTGAAATCACCAGGTACTACGTGGATCCGTTTCAGCAACGGTTTCTAGACTCAGAATTGTTGCCGTGTTTTCAGCAGAGGAACCCCGTGCTGCAGACAGGCATCATATTCATAAAATATTAAAAAGTAGATCAATGATGATTTTGATTCTCACCTTTACAATAGTCAAAGGTGGAGAATGATAGTTGATCAAGAATGAGGATGGTAGCCACAAAATCATCCACAGTTGATCCTGATTGAGGGTTTTTGTTGCCTACCATGGCAGCTTGAATTACAACGATCGATCATCCATTAAGCCATGGAATCATAGCCGCTTCACAATCAGTGCCGTGATGACACCAGAACAATGAAACAGTGGGAAAATTTATCAAAGCGATAATTTGCTCACGATTGTCGTGAATTCATGGTACTGATAAATTAATGAATCATGATGGTAAACCAACCTGGAAGCTAAGAATAACCTACTTTTTAAAGGTGAACCAGCTACAAAGGGCGGGGTTTCCACGCAGCCAGGTTGCTTGAATTCCCAGTTACAGCCATCGACTATTTGGGTTTCCGGTAGGTCCGGTAGGTTTTCCCATCCAGCATTTGATGTTTGAATCATTTCTTATTCTGATCCCCTGGCCGAGGATGGAAGACAGCGACAGCCAGCACCGCTCACGCAGGCGACAGAATCAGCTTTGGTAGGAGCACCCAAATGGACCTCATACATCTTAGAATTACATGGGAAATTGGACAGCTAAGCCTGTCCGGTGCAGGTTTCCTCTTTCTCCTTTTCCCCAGCCTACCATGGTCGGGTTGCGAGTGCTTTTGTGAGATTTTGTTGGGAGGTGATGAGTTGCCATGTGCCATGTTTTTCGCTTTCTTTTCCCGTATTCTTTCTCTTTGTCGCCTCCTCTTGTTGTCCACGAAGAGGTATGCACATTACCAGGTTGAATTACATCGAGCTCAAATTGAAATTGCACATGGTATGAGGCTTTCAGTATTTTGCTACCCCATGGTTGATGAGCGATCCGTAGCAATAATCCACCCCCCGTTCACCTTAAATGGATGATTCATCCCACAAACAGGGTAGATTGGTGTGGTATGTTCATATACTGGTTTCTCAAGTCATGGGGACGCCCCTAAATCATCCAACATAAACCATTAATAGGATTGATGGCGCTGAAAAAAAAACGTTCATAGCAATAAACCAACATAAACCATCTTCAAAAAATCTTTGGACAACCATCGTTGATACAACAGAGGACCACGACTATCATCAAGCTAAACCAACAACTTGTGGTGTCCCCTAAGGCTTGAGAACCCACCATGTGGACCTCACATCGGCAGCCACGCCCTGCTGCAGGAGCGGCTCAGTGCTTTCCGAAGGCGATGGGTCTCGGAGGCCGGCGCGGCTGGGAGAGCGGGGAGAGCGCAGGTCGGGGCATCCCTGTGGGGAAGGGGGAAGGGGTTGGAGCTGCTGGTGACCACCTGGTGGCCACCAAGCTTCCTACCAAACTTCCTATGCTTCCAGTTGCCATGAAATGCTGGGTGGTGGTTTGACATCTTTTTTTGGCATTTTTGTTGCCGGAATTATTTATCAATGGTTGGTTGACGAGGGTATTGTTCATAGGGGTGGTTCAACCGCCAGCCAGAATAGTAGGTAACCAGCTGGCTTTTACCATGGTAACTTGGGGTTGGTTGGCTATTGTTATGGCAAATGGAAGCATAGGGAGAGGGTAGTTATTGAAAATTGGTTTGCAGTTGGGCAGCAGGGATTGAATATGCCATGAGATTGAGGCCACTTGGCATTGTATGTTCTTTGTTTTCATTTGTTTCTTTGGAAATGTTGCATTGCCCTTGATGAACCGACTGTTCATATTTCTTGCATCTCAGCGGTGGCACTTGGTCTGGGATTGTCTCGAGCTGCGTCACATGCTGCCATGGGCCGCCAAAACCATCATTTTATAGGTTATACCCCGTATTTTGGATGGTAAAGCCCTACCTTTTTTTAAGGTTTTCGGGGCTCATGGTATATGCACATGTCATGTGTCATTATGCATGCCAGTCAATGCATATGTGTGTTTAGTCTGTTGCTTGCCACTCTTGGGAGCTGCATCTTGAAGCACAACATTTCGAAGCTTGCTTGTGATGTCAGAAGTTCAGCAGCCGCAGTTGGGCATGGTCCAGAATATCTGGTGAAATATGGTGCCACCAAACAAATAAAGAAATGGAAACAAAATATGGTGTGCAGCCATTTGCTTGCCTTCAGCCCAGCTGCACCTTCGGGATGGCGATGGAGAGAGAGAATTCCAATTCTTCAATTTCTTAGTTGTTGGGGTGTGAATGCATAGGGGAATTCTCGAGAATAGTTGATTGCCCTTGTGATGGCAATTTGGGGGATGGGGTAGCTCTAAAAGACAGAACCATTTTGGATAATCCATGTGCAATCAGACAGAACCATGAAATACCATGAAGCAATCGGTGGCTACCAACGATGACTGGTCATTCCTTGAAATGCTGCATCACAAGTGCACAATAGTACACCAACAGCACCACCGACTGCCACTCATAACCTCGAAATTATGTTTGCAATAGCCAGCAAGTATCAAGTAAGGATTAGTGAGTGGGCAAACCCTTTGGAAGCCCGCCCCCCAAAAAAAAGTCAGAGCCAACAAGTACCAACCAACCAACAAGTTAACCACCCACAGCCACCAACAACTCAACCACCAACAAGTGAATTACCAACAAGTGAACAACCAACAAGTTCACGACGTCCAAGTCAACCATTGGTGTTTTCTTGTTCTCCTGCTCCAGATGGCGCAGGTTTTCCACCCAATCTCTGCAACTGGCGCGGAACTTGGCGGTGCCAACGTTGGGGAGCCCAGGGAAGCGGGCCTCCGCAGAGGCGCTCCGGGGAGAGAACCATGGTAAATGGAACCCCTATAAGGACCCAGGGCTGGCAGCTAGTCCTAAGTGTGATCAAGTGGATCCCTACAAGGATAGACTTACCATGATTATAGCCCACTTACAACCCCAGTGCCAAGTAGCCATTTCTTCGCCCCTCAAGGTTCCCACCCTACTTGAACGTGCGCCCTCACTTGGGCACTGATTGCCAACCATGGTTTTGAGGCTATAACCCACCTGATCGGATTGCCAGGGTCACATCCCAGGTCACCCCAGCTGCACATCCAAGCACCACCTAGGCCGGAACTGTCGTCCCGGTCGGTGTCGAGCCAAAACCCGCGAGCGCCAAGTCCGAGCACTGCGCGCGTGGAGTGGGGAGTGCCCAGACGGGAAGGGTGGCTCCACCAGGTACTGCCTAGGTGGGCGATGTTGTGCAGGGCTGGAAGGTAGGCTGAGATTCAACAGAGATTACAATGAGTACCACCATCATTCATCATTCTTCATCATTCATCATTGTTCATCGTCATCATCATCATCATCATCATCATCATCATCATCATCATCATCATCATCAGCAGCAGCAGCAGCAGCAGCAGCAATAATCATGGTATGTCCTATTGTTGGTGATTATCCCCTTACAATCATTGATTGCTCGTTGCCCGTTGGTAACCGAACCTGGAAATGGAAATCCATGGCCACGCCATGGCCACGCCATGGCCATGCCAGGTCCACCAAGTCTCTTCAGAGCCGACAGCGGGGTCAGCCGGAAGAGGGTCAGAGGCGGGGCATCCCACAGCCGCAGCGCTGGTGTTGTGGGCTCCAATGGATGTTGGTAAAGGTGCCTAGACGAAGTGACCTGGACCTAGTCAGTTCAATTTATGTCCATTATTTCAACTTGTTTGACAGGGACCTTTCAATTTAATGTTTCTCTTTTGGATGTTCTCAAAGAGACCTAGTCCAGGGACCACTTTCAATCCCAGAAAGATGGAAGATAGAACCCATGAGTCAATGGGTTCTATTTCCTGATCGGATCTGACAGGCAGCCACCGGGTGAAGATGAGTGGTGGGAATGCTTCAAAACCATCCAAGGTACGGTTTGATTGCCCAGATTCAGGATCATTGGTTGAAGAAATTCCTATTTCTTTAGCTTGATGCCGCAAAGCAGTTTGTTAAGTTTCGTCCTAAGTTGGGGGTCAACCGTTTGGCAAGCTCATTGAATTCTTTGGGGGTACATCAGACCAGTCCAGGACCATTGACCCCGTAAATTCAACACGGAAAAGTCACTGGCAGAAGAAGCAACGATGTCGAAGAGGATCATCTTGTTTGGAGAAGCATAGGCCATACTTAAGAGGATTTGATCCATCCATTCAGCCAATCATGGAGAATATTTGATTTGAAAATCCCCTTGGGTATGGAATGGCTCTTGATTGGCGGAGGCAGGTGCTGTTCATGGCTCTGCCATGGAAGGGGACCCAGGTCTCCTAGGTCTCCCAAGTCTCCCAGGCCTCGATGGTGCCACGCCAGGTCCTCTCGGGTTTCTTTCGACACGACTTCGCTGATGTCGGAACGTGTGGATGCGGAGATCTCCAAGAGGTCGCGGCAGTGGGAAGGCTCCGATCCTGATGAAGAAATGGTGAAGGACCATGGGTTGCTACTGATTGATGGTGGTGAATGATGGCTGATAGTGGTTAAGAACGGTTGGTAACGTGGTGGGTAGGGGTACATGTGGGATACTGACGAGCTATGTTGTTGCTGCCATGGGAACCACCCATTTCTTGGAAAGACCAGGTCTGAACAAGCCGAATTCCTGGATACTTCTGTCTTATCCTATATGCTTCCAGTTGCCATTTTTTCAGAGTAGGGAACCAACCCCAGTGATAACAATGTTAGAAACCAGCTGGTTCCCTACTACCGGCTGGTAACTGGAAGCATAGGGTTAAAGACGGTGCTTTATTTTCCGTAGTTCCAGTTGTGGGCCTCCGCAGCCTTGCAAAAAGCGGACCTTTAGGTCTTTACTTTCCCTACCGGTCCAGTTACCTTTATAAGAGGTAACCACCCCTACTTGGGGTTCTTGGATACCTACTATACAATAACCCTGGTTACCTATACTATATAGATCTATATAGTATACCCTTCCAGTTACCTTTATAAGAGGTAACCACCCCTACTTGGGGTTCTTGGATACCTACTATACAATAACCCTGGTTACCTATACTATATAGATCTATATAGTAAGAGGTAACTGCCAGGATTAGGTTTATTTCAAGCGTTTGTGGACCGATACGAGGATAACTCGAGGCCCACGGCCCATAGCTGACTGATCTTGGCCACTTCAGCATCTCAATCTGCATGATGTCGGCGAATGACTTGGTTTCTATAGAGGTGCAAATGTTTCAATTTCAACCGTGGCTGTCATTCTGTGATTGAGATCTTCCACTCCGCCATTCTGGCCTGCTGGCAATTGAGGACAATACCCTGGAAATGTATGAAGTGAATGTGTTAGCTCCAACCCGTTGCTGCGCTTGCGAGTGCATGAAGGTTGGCCATAGACGATGCCCCCCTTCAGATTGCCAAGCTGGAAACCATGTAGGAAGCCTTTTGTTTAGAGAAGCTGCGGCGTACTCATAGCTGTCCTTACTGTCTAATCTTGGATTCCTCAGCCATGCTGAGCCATGATCTCAGTGGCGTTCCTAATATTTGAGTGCGCTGCACCCCCAACATTCTTGACTTCCGATGTTTTCCACCTGGTCATTTTGGCTAAGTTGTTAGGGGCCTGTTCTCGTTGAGCCCGTTGTTATCAACTGGTTGGTGCTTTGATTGACATTTTTTTGGTTAGTATTCTATGGGATAATAACCCAACAACAATCGTTCAACAAATACTAATTGGTGGTTTCCAAGAATTTCTTCATATTCCCCACAATTGCTGGATGGTTGGGACTTGTAACAAAATGCTACTTGGTGGTTCTTCATGTTGGTTGGTTGACTGATGTTTTGGGGCATGGGACTTGTGTTCCCAGCCGCCAGGGCGCCGTTAACCGTTAGGTATGACATTGACATGCGCGAGATTGGCATCGGTGGCTATGGCAAGGTGCTGCCAGCTGCAGTTGTGAGTTGCTAAACTGAAGTTACAACTGAAGCTGAACCGGAAAAAATATTTGATTTTGTCTGGTTGGTGGTTTCAAACATTTTGACTATTTTCCCGAGTAATCATTAACACATGGCTGGTTGACTGATATTTTTCATATGGGTTGAAACCACCAACCAGTTGTGTTGACAAGAGCAAAACCAACTAGGCTGATTCGGAGTCACTCAACTGGTCGGCGAATTTCAGTGATGAACAACTGGCAAAAATTGATCATTACCTGGGATGTGTGTTCGCACAGGCACGGCCAACTGGGGCCTTTCTATGGTTAACTATGGTCTACATAGCTATGCAGGTCAATAACTAACAAGAGTAGCTGGTTGGTGGTTTAAAATATTTTTATTGTCACCTGTATCAACAAGTAGTTGGTTGTTTGCCTTTTTTTCTGATATAGGGGTTGGAGCCACCAACCAGTTGATTATTTGATCTTTGGACAGTCTCCAATAATTTAGATTCTTGGTCGAGTGACTCATATATATTTTTCATGTGGGTTTTAACCACCAACCCGATGACTTTTTTCACCAGCATGGTCGCATTATGGTTGACTGCTTTTTTTTGGAAGGGCGTGGTTCAACCACCAGCCAGATAATGCTCATTCACCATGATCGCCACTAATAACAAACAAAAACATAATATAGCCATCATTGGCCAAGTTAGTAGGGTTATGTAGGGCTAATTATTGACCCCAATGAACCATGGTTCATAACCACCAGCCCGCCCTGGGTTCCCTTGCCTTGCACCACCAAAGATCTTAGTGGCATTGGGAGATCCAGAATGGGCTTTGTGTCAATCTAAACCATCAACTGATGGGGGATGATAACCAATTTTAGTGACGTGGTTAATAGTGGGTTATATTTTCTAAACTATAAACCTAATAGTGGATATCAATTTGGATCAAACTAAACCATGATTAATAATGGTTAAAAGTAACAACCAACAATATTTACCATGGTCAATAGCAGTTAATAGTGGATGCTACTCATAATGCTTAGTAAGGGTTACAATTAACAGGGGATAAGAACAAACAATGTGATGAGGACCGCAATGGTAAATGATGGCATGTCAGGGGTACAGGGTGAACTAACCCATAGCCACTGGAGTATTTAAACCGTCCTGCAACTTCAGATGTGAAGGGCTTGTGGAGGCATGTGGCACGGTTTGTTCATCATGAAGATCTCCTTTGAAATATTTTCTGGTAGAACTCTATGGTCTCATCTCATCAAGTTGCAGGTCCCCCCAGAGCCTAGGGCAGGGCTTGCGCCCCGCGCAGGTGTTCTTAGCCAAAGATCGGATGTTCAAAGATCGCCAAGTCGCCATCAAGAAGGCCTCACAGCTGAGATCACAAAAGCGGGGTGCTATTACAGTGGTACGATTAACCTTACTACTACACTCTGGTAAACTATGGTAAACTAACATAGCTGGCTGGAAAATCACCATATTTTGTAGAGAAACCCTGGGAAACCCTTAATAACTGGTGGATTATCCATTGCCATGTTAGTTTACCAGAGGGTATACAGCGTCAATACAGTGGCACCCACTATAAATAGTGGATCGTCAATGTAGTCAATGTAGCTCCCTGAAACATTTACTACTAGTGGTACGATTTGCTACTAAATCATCCACGGTTCTCAGCTATAGTAGTAAACCTGGCATAACTTTGGGGGTCCCCCATTTTGAGAAACCCCTATAAGGACCTCAAACCGGGAATAATTGGATGAATATGGGAGAAACTAGTGTTGATTATCACTATGACAAGATTATTGTGAAGTTATATGTCCTCGACAGTGATAATTGTAAGAGGCTGGGGCTTGGAATAGTGGGGCTTGAGGCTGCTGGACACCAGGGGACAAGCAGAATCTAACATATACCCTTTGGTACTCTAACATAGCTAGCTGGGCAATCCACCATTTCTAGATTCTAGCTAGTGGTGAATTTCCAGCCGCAATGTTTCCCTATGTCTCCAGTTACAATTGCAAGTGGTAACCAACCCCAAATAGCAGTAGAAACCAGCTGGTTACCTACTATTGGCTTGTAACTGGAAGCATAGTAGGGTTAGATGGCCAAAGGTGTGTTCCAAATGTAGTCGGACGACAAATCGGGCATTGGTTCGCTGTTCGCTGCACGGTTTTCGATTGACAAAGGTGGTGAAGATCGACGAAGAAAAGGACTTCGCTTTCAAAAAAGAGGCAGGGTTCGATGTCGGATGGGCCCCCTCCAGCCTTGTTCAACCGTGCGGACATTAAAGTGCCCAACAAACTTCACCCTTTTTTGGAAGCATTGCCACTTGCAAAATGCTGGAAATGGATCGAGCCACAGGGATTTTCCCGCAGAAAACCGCATTTCTCAGGTGCTCATCATGAAGCGCTTGGATCATCCCAACATTTGTCGACTCTTCGAGACCTACGAGCAGGCGCAGCATGGTGCAGCAGGATGCACCGTGCCACCAGATGCCATCAGCGAGCTTGGCAGCGTGCACTGGTGGCAGCGGTGAGAATTCAGTCGCCACAAAGCTCAAAGAAGTAGGTTTGATACCAGCTTTATTTGCGGCGTTTCATTCTATACCTGGCCGGTGGTTTCAAACATTTTTATTTTCCCCTATAGTAATTATATGTACTTATTAACAATTGGTTGGTTGACTAACATTTCTCATAGGGGTTGAAACCACTAACCGGTATACTTTCTGGAGCTCATATGGAACTAATCTCAACTAAGATTTGCACAAGCAATCCAAGTAGAATTTGTTCCATATGTTTTGAACCCTTTGGCCTACAGTGACCCTTGGGTGAAGCTCTGTGCCCTGCTTCCCAACCTTGGCCCAAGGACTAGGACCCAACTGGAACTAGCCATGCATCCTCCTATGGCCCACCCACCATGGCACTTTTGGCTGCCTTGGTTGCTGGGCCTGGCGGTGCAGGGGCGACTCAGCGACTTGGACGTCAGCCTTTCGAAGAAGTCCCAGTCCCGGTCCAGCACCGTGTTGACGGAGCTGACGACCTTCGATGACAAGCCCAACCCCAGGCTGACCTGTTCCAAGGGTATGGCCTATGCAAGGCAGTTGGTGCAGCAGAAGTTCCAGGACCTCGAGTTGAAACCCATGGGTTCCAAGGGCAACGGCTTCCGCTACACCGTGCCAGAGACCCAGAATGAGGAGTGCCCTGATGGGATCACCAATTTGATCGCAGGAGTCGAAGGAAGTGACGAGACGCTCAAGAATGAGTATCTCGTTGGTGGTTTGGTTCACATTTTGATTATTTTCTCTAACTCGTTGGTGGGTTTATTTGGTCGGTGGCTTTTACTTTTCAGATACTACAGAAATGGTAGGCGTATTTTTTTATTTTCTCTTGTAATTTTTAACAAATGGTTAGTTGACCAGCATCTTTTTCATAGGGGTGGTTCAACCACCAACCAGGTATCTCTTGCTTACGGCACACCTGGACGGCCCTACGAACCAAGGGCCATCCAGGGCGCAGGGCCTACGAGAAACGGACAACTCTTATGATGACGGTGGATCGGTAGCGGCGCTACTGAGCATCATACAGTACTTCAAGGACAATCCAATCAAGAGGAGCCTCATCATCTTCATCTCAGATGGCGAGGAAGGCATCAACAACGTGGCTGTCTCAGATGAGTGGAAGCAAACTTTCTGCAGCAGCTCAGCATATTTGGGCCCCTCTTCTGGGTGCCACAACTATGCCATTGGCTTTACGGCATGGTCCAAGAACCCCACGGTGGATCTTCACTCCGTGAAGCTGGTCTTCGCCTTTGATCCTCTTGGGGCGCCAGGCTTCGAGGGGCACGACTTCGTTGCAGTGCTGGGGACTGAGACCACGGTGGGTCTTCAAGCCTTGCTGCAGGAGGGCTTTCAGGGTGCTCCCACGCATCCCTTGTTCGTCAACCGGCTCTACGCGGCCCAATCCTATAGCGATGCAGACGCGTTGACGAAGAATTTCGAGCCGCTCTGTAGTTCAGAGGAGCCTGCCACCTGTTTGAATGGCATTCCGGCTGTGTGGTTTGCACAAACTGCCTTTGCCAAGTACCATGGAGGTGCTGGTCGGTGGTTTTTAACATGTTTTACTTTTCAAACAAATCTTAGTAGTTGGTTGATAATCTAGTTGGTGGTTCCAGACATTTTTTGTTTTCACTAGTAATCATCAAGAATTGGTTGGTTGACCAGCGTATTTTTCATAGGGGTGGTTCAACCACCAACCAGATCATGATCATTATCAACCATTATAACCATGCATATGACCACTATTAAGCATTATTAACCACTAGTTGACCATGGGTGGTTCAACCACCAACCAGATGAATCACTGGTTAACCACCAACCACTAGTTAACCACTAGTTGACCACTAGTCAACCATTATTAACCATTATGATATCATTAACAATTGAAACCACCAAGCCGTGATCATTTTCATAGGGGTTCCAAGCACCCACTGCCAGAGGTGTGGATGGAAACTTCTTATTGCCTCCCTTGGAGTCAGGGCAGATTCCCTTCGTTGACGTGCCCAAGGAGCTGGCGACCTTTGCATTAGATGCTGGGAGTGGTTATAACATGCTAACTTACTAACAACTTACAGGGAAACCATGGGTTTTTCTATGGTTAGTAATGATTAATAGTGGTTAGTAGGTGATAATGGTGGATTACAGCTATGAACACAGTTTTTTAGCTTTTTTTGGGATTGATTTGCCATACAGCCACTAAAAGTTAGACTTTTTAGAAAGGGATCTAACAGCCACCAAGGATATGCGCAGCAACTTCGATGACAAAGCGTTGTTGAAGGTGACGCAATCTTTGACACAAGTGGTGAAAACGGCGGCAAACAAGGAGGATTTGTCTTATTTGGTGTACAACCCCAAGGTTTATGAAGATATCGCCGCGGCCAATGAGCCCGGGATGTCGCCTATGTTTGGTTTTTCTCTGCAGGATGCCTTGAACAACAAGGACGCCTTTGACTACTTGACGGCCGCCCTGGGCAATACCTACAGGCTGGACACTCAAGTAGGAACTTCTGTGAAACTCCTATGCCAGGCCATGTCCTTGCAGTTGGGGATGGTTATTTCAGGCTACAAAGATTCGGATGAAAAGCCTTGGGAAGTGATACCCAAGGAGTTCTCTCAAACTATGCCACCTTTGCTTGCTGTTGTGGCCATGGGTTTGGATTTCTATGTTGAAGAGCCAGGCAGGCAGCCTTACTACGCAACCTATCAGTAAGTCGTCCAAGGCGATTCCGACGGTAGATGCCTTGATTCGATTCAGTCGATTCAGTCGCCAAGCTGTTTTCAGTCGGCGGAGTCTGACGGCTGCCAAGGCAAAGTCTCACCACCGAAACGGCCCCCCCCATTGGAATAGCCACCAGTCAACCATGATGAGCTTCCAGCATCCGCCATTCAAACATCATGAGCTTCCGGTTCCAGCGGTGTTTCATCATGTTTCATCAGCAATGGTGGGGGCTGTAAGATGCGATTGTTGATGCATCTCCCGTCACCACGAAAAGTTCACACGGCTGGTGGGGTCCGGGTAGCCTCACATGGTTGGCATCCTTATCTCAAAAGCAAGCAATTTCAAATGATTATCTTAGGTGGACTCTTGGATATCGTTGTGCTGTCACGCATCTATGTATAGTTGGCAGACATGTTCAGAAATCGATTATTTACAGCTCATGGCAGCCACAAGAAACAGAAAGAAAAACATATCAAAACATGCAATCAGTTCCCCCCACAGAGATTTTTCTGCATTTTTGATGTGGTTTTATATGGTTTGTATCTATCTACATATATATATATATATGCGTTTTAATCTTGGCTGGGAAGGTCTAAGGAGGAAAGGTTTGGAAGTGATGCATCACGGATCCGTCCCAGTGTCCTCACCATCTCCCCAGTTTGACAGCTGCAAAATGGCACGTCCCACGACCCAGTCATGCCAGCCACTCCCACGGCGATCACCGCGCCCAGGGCCGAGTGATGTACTTCGTCATCGAGTTCTGTGAAGGTGGAGATTTGTTCGACCGGTGCCTCGGACGCGGATTTCTGGTGATGCGGGGAATGGGCGGTTTGGAGCTCCGTTGTGCACTTCCAGTGCTATCCCGGCGTAAAGGGGGAGCGATTTGAAGCTACCAGGAGTGCCCTAGCAGACCGTAGAATCCCTTGAAAGGCTTAGTAGGTGTTTATCATCTTGTCTACTTCTTTTAGGGGGATTCTTGTTTGCACATGTATGCTGGTTTTTGCGGAGAGTGTTTGCGATATGGCTTGAGAACATGTTCAAAGCGAATTTTTGGAAAGTCCTGCAAAGACGGGTACCTAGAAAACAGTCCTCGATTCTCTTTGAATCATGTTCGATTTGATGTTGCTGGTTCTATCTCCAAATCAGCCATGGGGTTCCACCACCATTAAGACAACGGTTGATTAATGGTTGATCCTTTTTGGCAATTAAATCCCCGTAGTTAAACCATGGTTCGTGGGGTGGCCATGAAAGCTGCTGGTTGTTGGAAGGACTGAACGCCACATGTGGCAGGCCGCAGAGTCACCCGCGCTGTTTCAGGTATTCCAACCACGGAAAGCTGCCAGAGATCATGATGGCTCCGATCATCAAGCAGGTCCAGCAAGCAACGCCAGGGTCGTTGATTAATCCTGGCTGTCAGTGATCCAAAGGAGACCTGGCTGGTGGTTTTCAGCATTTTGATGCATTTTGCATTTTCCCTATGACTAACATCTTTCGTAGGGTTGAAAAACACCAACAGGTAGTTGGTTGACTAACATCTTTTGTAGGGGTTCTCAGCCACCAAGCTGGTGACTCAAGGCTGAAGCTGGGAGCCAAGACCAACCAACATCTATGAGAAACGATTGACATCAGAGGGAAGCCGCCCAACACTTGGTTCATAGTGGCTAGTGATGGTTAATATAACTATAGGCTAGCAATGGTTGGTTCATAATGACCATTAAAGTTAGTTAGTTTGGTGTTGACGAGTTGCCAGTTTCGCTTCCACGCTCAGTTCATGTTTGCTGCCTAGCACTTCACCTGGCCAATCAGGGAGGGATTCTTGCTCAGACAGGACCCACGCTGCACGTGACAGGTGGCAAGTGCTCTGAAGTATGCTCACTCCAAGGGCATTGCGCATCGTGTGCCTTGTCCCAAATTGCCTGAAGTCAGAGAGGGCTTGCATATGCGCTCAGATGCCCACTGATTGCAACGTTCGTTCGTTGCCAGGGTAGATTGTAATGTCAATGTGCTGCATATTATGGTGTTGCGTATTTTTTTGCTCATCATTTGTTGTCGATCAGCATTTGCTTTGTTGAATCTGTTGCTTGGCCGTGCGCGTTCTGGAAGTTCGCGCCGGCGTGCTGGCGCCGGGCCAATGCTTCCCTGGACAACGAGGATTTGAAGTTGGAAAACATTTGCTTCTGTGAGAAGTCGCCCACCAGCACCCATGTCAAGGCCACGGCCGGGGGAAGGATTGGTGACGGACCTAAATTTGGGGCATGTGTGGGGGGGCTCTTGGAATAGGGAACCCGGATACCCCAAAAATGGATGGCTTATTACCTCAAAATGATTGATATTGCATGATATTGCATGATTTGGGGGTACCCCGATTGTAAGAAACCACCATGTGTTTGTCAGAAAGTGTTCGTCTCGGGTGGGCGACGTACACTTACAGAGTCACAGATTTTGACGAAAGAAAGCGCAACCGTTAAGTACTTTCACGTGATTGCGGGACCAGTGGGACTCCAACCTAGCTAACTACTGCAGAGTTCTTCAACCAGGCAAATCACATGGAACGGGGAGCCATTAACAAGTTTCTTTCGTTGTTTGAACCCCAACGTTCTCCAGGGTGATGTTGCGGGAACAAGTGTTGCATTGATACTGTTGATGGAGGAAATCCTGCACCACCTGGGATGGTTTAAACCCTATAAATAATGAGGTAAACAACCAACCAACTGGTGCAGGATTTCCTCCATCAACAGTATGTTATGTTATTCCCAATTTTTCCTGAAAGAAGCGTTCATGCAGAGCCAGACCTGGTGGCAGTGCCCAGGTTGAAATATCATCGAGTAGTTTGTGGATGGCTCAAGAATCCTCAGCCCTCACATTACTTGCTGATTCATCGAAATTCAACGGCTAGGCGCGGTTCCTGAAGTAGCACATTTTGGTGAGCCATTGGCCACAATTCATCATTATCCACCAGTGTAACCTATCAACGGCACATAACGGCACTTGATTGATTACTAATCAGCCATACTTCGCACAGTCACCTTTCCCATCAACGGCGCTTCACCTGCCCCAATGACCCTTGCTTCCCTCCCCAAATATCAGCCTCCACATTCTATCCACTTGCTGGCGCTATATGGTGGGCGAAATTCGCCACTGGCTCAGCCCAGCAGCTTCACCACGGGCCCCCAAGGCCAGCGCCCCCGTGGCAGGTCATCGATTGGGGTCTCGCTGGAAGCTTCGAGCAGGGCCGCATGAAGAGTTCCGTGGGCACCTCCACGTACAGCGCGCCCGAGGCCTGGCGGGTGAGAGGAGCGGCCCCGCGAAGGATGGAGGATGGTGATGGATGATTTCCTGGATGCTAGGCGCGGTCGAGCCTATGATGGTTGATGATGGTTGGATGATGGCTGATGGTTGTTGATGTGAATTGGGTCAACGGTCAAATGAAGTTTTGTGTGTTTGGGCTTGGTCCTGAGCCAAGAGGCTTTGGGTAACTTCTCATTGAGCCCAGCAGCAGTCAGGCTAACTTTAAGTATTTTAAGTGGATAGCGGGCTACGTTTGATGGTTTCAGATCACCCTAAAAGCCCAAAACCAACAAACCTATTCAACGGTTGAAGAGGGGTCAACGGTCACGTGTTTTGATGCTTTGCTGCCAATCTCAGTCGCTCACTCAGCTTGCCCCGCAGGTGTTGGACCCGGAAGACGATGACGATGGCTACACTTGCGCCCGCAGCTCAGTCTCCCCGTGACGGATTGGGGGTGGACACGGTCAAGGTGCTTCACCTACACCTGAAGGTGTCCATCAGGGCAAGAAACATCCAATGACCAAACAATTCAAACATGTATATTTTCTGATTGGTGTTTTGCAGCAGTTTTTTTAAATTCTTTCCAACCATACCTGGGGATGCTTGTTTGATTGAGTCAAATATACTTGGGACAGGTTTCAACCATCAGCCAGATATTGAACGGGGCCAATATAGTATGGAAAGCCACCATGCATAACTTTCACAGAGTTGTGTTTTTTTTTTCTCGTTTCTGTTGGAGCTGAATCAAGGTTCCATGTCTTTGAACATGTCTATGAGATGCATGACATGGTGCCCTGCTATGCTCAGCAGATCTCAGCAGCCAGCTGCCGCCCCCCGGGGTTACCCAGCTGTGAAGCGTCCCGTCAGGCGTGTGACTTGTGGAGCTTGGGGGTAGTCCGGGCCCTCAGAGAGGCCAAGCTTGTCATAGCACGAGGAGCATCTCATGGTATGATGATGTATGACTACTATAATTCAGCATGGTGGAGTGCTTTATACTCATAGCCAACCCAACTATCAACACAAGCAAATTTGGCTGATTGACTTCGTTGGAAGAAACTCACTGAATGACTTGAGCTGCTGGATTCATGTATCAACTTTCCTGGCCAATGATGGATCACAACCATGAGATCACCCTGGAGCCCAAGGACCCAAGGACGGATCATCGTCATGATGATCACCCAGCCTGGATGATTGGATCATGGTCAGCTTGTGACTTGCCCACTGAGGTCGCCTACGTTGCGCTCTCAGGTAAGCCGCCGTTTTGGGGCAGCCCCAAGCAGCAAGTTGCGCGGATGAGAGCTGAGAAGTACCCACTCAGCGGAGAGCACGGGCACCCAGGGGGTTCCATTAGGCAACCATGGGAGGTGTCGCATGGTGAGCCATGGCCGGAGCTGTTGGTTTGAGCTCCTGGTAGTGGAAGGTCCAGGTGAAACGTTTGGCCGCTTCGAAGTTGCACCAAAATTGCGAGCGAAAGACCACCTGTGTGAAGGTCCAGGGGTGCCATGTTCCAGTCAAAGCTCGGTGTTTGACAGACACGTACAGACATCACGTGGCGATGCCCACCAACGCAATTGGCAAGGCTCCTCCTGCCTTGTTTTGGATGACTAAGGGTCTCGGTCAGTCTTTGTTCCTGCCCATCGCGTCATATGCCACCCTAACCAAATCATAATCAATCGCAATCCATTATCATCAGCATCATCAGCAGCATCAACCACCATACATCATCAACCATCAGCAATCAGCCATCAACTATCCTCCATGCTCTCAGTTGGAAAATGATCAGATTCCTCATCCACTTTCATCAATCATCACCACCGATCATCACCCAGCCCCGTCCAGGCAGCAACATGCCTTCCCCCCATCCGCTCTCGCAACACCTAAGGTTTTGGGACACCGTGTCCAACGATGCCAAGGCGAACCTTTTTTCGCCACGGGCCCCTCAAAGGGTAACTTCATCCTGGGGAACCCAGGGGTCGACCTTAAAGCTGTGGGGAGAACCCTTTGCAGAAGGTGATTTGTGCAGCAAACCTTGGGGAGAACCCTGGGGGTAAACCTGATAGCCTTGTAGCCTTGCTAAGAATCATTTTTTTGCCAGTGATTCTTGTTGGTTGTGAAGCCGGCCCTGGCTATTGGTGAAAGGGATCCTGAGTCCAGGTCACTAAAGAGAGACGCTGAGTGTTTTCAGAACGTGACATGCAATATGGGTCCTCCAGTGATTTGAGTTACCTTGCGTATGAACCTAACATCAAACAATGGTATATGTTTAAATCCACATTCAAAATTAAAAGGAAACATGAATATGTGTCTATCTGTTGATAGATATGATATATACACGAGCGTGCTTTAAATTCTACTATTCATGCGAGATCCAGCTTTCAATAAACCACGTCAGCAATTCCACTGGTGGTGAACTAGCATGGGTGAACGGCTCCCATTGTCATGAACCATTGTTAGTTGGCAGTCATACTTCCGGTGAGTTAACCAGCAACGCTGGTGGTTAGTAACCAGAATCAAGTTAACCATCGTTTTTCACTAGTTCACTGGCTCAATATGGCTGTGGGTCAAAACCCTGTACCCCTGGCTCCCCATTATTAACCATTGATTTCCCTATAAAATGGTTGGTTATTGTATCCCATTATTGTTGGTTAATATTGACCCATAGCCATATATTAAACTAGCAGCCACCCTACCAGAAGGGTATCCAAATAGGAAAGTGGTCATACAACCGCTACCTGGGAATATCTACGGTCGTTTCCAGGAGGGTAACTAGGGTAGTGAACCATCAGTATTAGTTAATCGTTTCACCATCCCTCACTTTGCTGGGGGTTCATCAGTTGACTAGTGTCCAACCAATATAGTGACCAATGAGTCAATTTATCCATTAGTAGTGCATCAAATTGATCATCTTGATTCACGCCAATTCGTTTGTGATACGCCATCAGTAACCCATAATGACAACGGATCAACCATATGCTAGACTTAACTTACAACCATTAAGATTAACCTAGCCATGGACAATCCACTGTTTGCCCATGGTTTCCCAGGGTTTCCCTTTAAGTATGGTGATTCACCACTGCCTGGTACCAGAGGACCATACTTCACCGTGGGGGTTCCCTCCCAACCCAACCCCGCCAGGACCTGATTCGGCAACTGCTCAAGACGGACGTGCAGGCGGCCAGCCGCCCGTTTGATTGTGGTAGCTAGCTTTCTGTTTGAAGATATGGTTTTTCGGATTGGTGGTTTTAACCATGGTTAATAATAGGGTCAATAGGAGGCCATGGTTAACCAACCGTTTGGTTGGCGGTTTCAAACTGTTCTATTTTCTTTAGTATTCATTCACAAATGGTTGGTTGACTCATATTTTTTAAGAGGGGAACAAATCAGCAACCAGTAATGTTGGTAGATTCAAAACAAATTCTACAGATTAGAGATATACACATAATATAGATTATGGTTGCATGATGTCGAATGTATTTGTATATTTTTTTCTTATGCTCGTTCTTAATGGTTTCTCATGTGATTTGATGCAAGTTTTTGAAAGTATGGTGCCATATGACTTGACATTTCAAAATATTGCTATCTGATATGCCTGGCTTGTTGTGGTAGTCAAATTGAGATTGGTTGCGTCCTGCGCGGGGCTTCATGGTTCAATGTTATTCAAGATGGCTTCACATGCGGCTGGCCTGAATGTGGTTTCATGTTTCATGAACCATGAAACCGGCTTAGGACCCGTGACAGTTGTGACTGTCAAGATCCCACCGACCAATGGCATGTTATTGGCTCAATCTCATTCATATGCCGTGCGCCAATCGTCCGTTGGCACATATCTAGGCCCAAAAAAATCATAACGTACATGGCTGGGCTGAACCAAATTCCATGTCACCGACTCTAAGTGTAGAACGTACTGGTAACCTTCCAAGCATAGTTACCTTCCATGTCACCTTCCATCCATATGACCATTCCAAGTATAGAACGTACATTCCAAGTGGTTGCCTTGTCACTAGTGGCTGTGGGTCACCCGAGACCTAGTGGCCAGGTACGCCTCTGCGCGGATCAGGTGGGAGAAGCTGCGAAGGAGGGGGTCCAAAAACCTCCATGTTTTGATCAATCATGTGGCGTTTTTTTAAGCCATAGGGGTACCCAAAAAATGTTTTTTTTATTGCATTTATTGCTGTGAATGATGAGTATTGGATGATTTGGGGGGGGTCCTATGTTGAGAGACCACCATATATGCATCTAGTGGTTTGTTGATGTGTGATTAGATGTTTTCGCGTACATGCAGAATGTGCGTCGTTTGTTTGTGTGCAAGCATCGGCGCTGCTATGTTACCAAACCGTTCGTGTAGACAGAAGTCGCCAGAGTCTTGCAGGTGATTTTATTGCGCCGGTGCTGATCAGTTGTTGATGCGTGGCCCAAAAACTAGTAGATCCAAGTGATCAGTCCGACCACCTGTTGCTACGTAGCCTGTGATTTACCATCAGCTGGAAGTTCTTCTCAGCTGGATTTCTCGTTGGTGTTTCCTTATGTCCCCGCCAGCAAGCTGCTAGTCACCATTGCCTGTCAACCATGAAGCATGTCCGCAATATGACCGACCTCTCAGTGGCAGAAAGAAAACCAACCATGCCTGGGACCGAGATTGGCTACTTTCCTGTGATCTTGGTGCTTACCCTTGATGACCGCTTTTGTCATCGTAGCTGTGCTCCCTCAGAAAGCTGGCGCCACTAAAACTGTTTGTAAGCTTTGGGATGGATTGGGATGGGATGTCAAATCCTAAAGTTGAATGATAAAGGGCTCCCAGTGGTGGCTCATGATGTTTTTTTGCTACGGGTCTCTCGGGAATGGTTTAACCACTGATCGATCTGGATCTTGCAAGTTAGATAGAGAAAAATGATGTCAGCAGCCGGTTACCCATTTCTAACAAACAGATGTGTAGCCGTCAAAGTGAATAAGCAACATCACAATGAACGATTATCAGCCGTGACAAGCCTAGCCGATCAAACACATGATTCGCTTGCTTCAATCGTGGCGGCATGTGGTAGCTCAATCATTGGCAAGCTATGTTTAGACATGTTTGCCTAGGGCGAGCATCATTCTTATAGCTTCATAACCCATATTTGTTTTGGGTGGGTAAAACCACCAACCAGTAGTTCTTCAACCATATCATTGTTGGTTATTGTCCCCTATTGTTAGTGATGGTTATTAGTTATAGGGGATAATATCATTGTTAATAACCAACCGTTATGATATAACCATCCTGGAGTAGATAGAATATCCTCCATCTTCAATATTCGAACCATCTACCAATTGGGGATGGTCCAATCTAATATTCCATCTACTCCAGGATCACTATAACCATCTACGATTTTTTCCTGGGTTTTGCGGGCCCATGGTCCACAGAAACCGCCAAGTTAACCATGGCGTTGTGGGGCCCTTGCCTGCGTGCCCCGGGTCCGCGACCTCGACGCGGCGCGACGTTCCCGGGAGGTCATTGGGCATCCATGGCTCAAGACGGGCCAGCCGGAGCCGGACCACCGGCAGTTGGCACAGGTGCGGAACGTGACTCCCCTGGGGTTCACCATGACCAAGGCCAGTTGTATGGTGAAGTGGTGGCTAAGAATGGTTAAAGAGGTTAAGTGATAGCTAATAAGGGGGTTATATGACCAAGTGATGGCTAATAATGGGCTTAGAAGCAGTCGTTAATGGTTAATTTTCCAGGGACCAGCCATTGAGTACCTAACCATAGGCTTCCAGTTACTATGAAATAGTAGGTAACCAGGTACCTAGTCTCGACCATTGTCATATATAATATATTGGGGCTGGTTACCTGCTATTTTGTGGCAACTGGAAGCATGGTGAAATATAGTGAAACTAAGCTGGTAACGAGCTGAAGACTATAGGATTTACAAGAGTAACAGTCACAGTGAAAATATCTTTGGCGATCAGCTCGTAGATAATACTAGTGAATCTACTGAATATAGTCAAGAGTGAATATAGTCAATTTCTATGAGTGAAAGTCATTTCACTACATTCACTATATTCAGCAGATAATAGTAGCAACATGTAACAAATGAATGTGCTACAGTAGTCAACATGATTATTCATTCGCTGCTAGTGAATATGCTAATGGTAACTAGGTACGTTTGAAATTACCATTTGGGTTTCATGAAATGGGGAATCCCTGGTTTCACCGGCTTGGTAACAATCAGTGAGCTACAAGTGGTTAGTAGCGACTGCGGTTCAAAGATGTTCACAGGTGAGTTATTACTACTAAATATAGTGATCAAAATATAGTAGTTCATCATGGTTTACAAAGGTCAATAGCGGGTTACTACTAGGGGATATGAACAAGAACCGTTCAACAACTTAGTGGGCTTGTCCATAGCCATTGTGTTACCTACTGACCATCCAATGATAGCCATTATTTACTAGGAAACCACCGGTGACTTTGGGGTACTCCTTTGGCTTGGACAAAGCCATTTAGTGGATCACTGGGAACAAAGAGCTACGGTTGGTAACTAGATTGATCAGCTGATAGTGGTAACTACGAGTGAACCACAGCCGCCTAGTGGGATCCAACAGTCAGGCATGGTATATCCCTTTGTGCTGCAGAATCACCATTGGTTACCCTGTTTTTCCTGCCATCCACTTGACCCTATGCTTCCAGATGCCATGAAATAAGGACTGGTAACCAGGTACCTGATGAATTCAGGTACCTGGTTTCTACCAGCTAGTTGTAACTGGGGTTGGTTGCGCCTGCGATTTAATGGTAACTGGAAGCATGGGGTTTACATGCTACAGCAACCAGTTGCATTTGCACCTCCTTGGCACTGGCAACGTTAACGTTGCTGCGCGTCGCTGCATGGCACGTGTTGATGGCACGAAGATGTCAAGGACCTCGTCTCACGGCATCTCAAGTCGCGCCACACCATCGTGATCGCCTCCCAACCGAGTTCCGAAACTGGTTGGTGGGTGCAATTGTTTCTTTATGTTCCCAAATGTATGTTCAAGTATTCCAAATGGCTAGTGTTGCAAAACTGCTGGTTTATTCCAAATGGTTTGTCAACTAAGACGTTTCAAAACTGCTTGGTGGTTTGATTGACATTGTTCATGTTCCCTAGTAAGCTTTAACAAATGGTTGGTCGACGAGCATATGTTTCATGGGGGCGGTTCAACCACCAACCGGGTAATGATCATAATCAACCACTATTACCGGACTATTACCATTATCTTAGCCAGTATTAACCATTATTAATATTATTAACTACTAGTTAACCATGGCCGGTTCAGCCACCAACCAGGTAATGATCGTTATCAACCATTATAACCATGTTATTAACCATTGTAACCACGATAGTTAACCATGGGTGGTTCAACCACCAACCAGAAAAACTACAGCCCCTTGAAGTCCTTCGCTACCTTTGCTACCGTCGCTACCTTCGTGCCAGGTGCTTTCCAACTTGGAGCAGTTCAGTCGGGCGCCGGACTTCTTCACTTTTTGTGTAGCTTCAGCGGGGTCCTCAGCAGGGTAGGGACCTTTCCAAAAGGTTTGCGACACAGAAGTTCATGCCAGATGAATCAAACGACCACTGGAACAGGCTTCAGAACATCATTTTCGTCATCATCATCATCATCAACAACATCATAATCATCATCATCATCATCATCATCATCATCATCATCATCATCAACATCAACATCACAATCATCATCAACATCATCAACATCATAATCATCATATCAACAACAACATCACCATCACCATCGCCATCACCATCACCATCACCATCATCATCACCATCACCATCACCATCACCATCACCATCATCATCATCATCATCATCATCATCATCATCCTCATCGTCATCATTTCCATCGTCATCATTTCCATCGTCATCATTTTCATCGTCATCATTTCCATCGTCATCATTATCATCGTCATCGCCATCATTTCCATCGTCATCATGTCCATCGTCATCATGTTCATCGTCATCATTTCCATCGTCATCATTTTCATTGTCATCATTTTCATCGTCATCATCATCATCATCATCATCATCATCATCATCATCGTCATCATTTCCATTGTCATCATTTCCATCGTCATCATTTCCATCGTCATCATCATCATCAACATCATCATCATCACCATCATCATCATCATCATCATCATCATCATCATTTCCATCGTCGTCATCATCATCATCATTTCCATCGTCATCATCATCATCACCATCATCATCATCATCATCATCATCATCATCACCATCGTCATCATTTCCATCGTCATCATCATCATCATCAACAACAACATCATCAACACAACCAAGGGAGAGCAGCAAATTTATGTGAAATTAGCACCGTTCCTCTACAACTTTTCCGATGCTCACCAGTGCAAACTGGACAATGCCCATGTTGACGCTGATGCGGTTCTTGGATTCTTGACAAGTTGAGGCCAAACGAAGGTTTAACACAAAATGTTGATAGGATTCAGTCATCCATGTCACGGCTGCTTCTCACGAACATACTGGTCCCATGATTTGGTTCAAGAAGCACGTGCTCGCCACACTCGATCCTGTTGCTTACCATGGCTCGTGGCCTCGCAGGTGTGGCTTTGGTGGCGGTGGCTGGCAGCTTGGCCTTCGTGCCAGGCGCCTTGCCACGTGGAAGCACCCCAGCTCCTAGGCATGCAGCTGCCACTCCTGACATGCAGACTGAGAATGGCTGGGGTTCGCTGCCGACTTTAGTCGGAGGCGTGGCCTTGGGACTGTTCTTCAGCCTTGCGACTGTGGCACCTGTGCGTGCTGAGGAGGCAGCGCCAGCTGGTCCTTCCGATGAGGAGATCCTTGCAAAGGGCTGCGACATCCGCTTGGACTGCGACACCCGGGAGAAGCAGTTTGCTTGGGCAAAGGCCTACTACAGAAAGTACAACCAGGAGACCGATGGTAAGGACAAGAAGTACAGCCAGCCTTCTACAGGTGCTGGGGTCTACCGCAAGTTCAAGATCGACTGGACCAACCCAGACCCCAGCATCCCTGACACCGTGGATGGCACCTACCCCATCCGTGATGAGGAGTTCAAGAAGGTGTGGGAAGGTCGCCAAAAAGAACTGAAGGAGCGTGTTGAGAAGTACCTTGGCCGGCCAGTGGTGGAGGCTCGCTTCAACGGAGACTACTACTCCAAGCTGAGCCCTTTCCACTCTACGCAGGGTGATTGGTGAGGCGTGAGAACTTGCAGAGTTTCTAAATTTGCCCGCACGGGTGAGCCACTTGATTCCGACTCTTGCCGAGCTCGGACCGAGGGGAAAAAATGTGGCGCTGTCGATCTCGGGAAGAGTCACAGGCAATGCTTCTCACATCCCCATCTATTGGAATTCGAACCCTTATGCTATCTTATATGCTTATTTGACCAGCAAGTAGGAAGACCTTATTACGAACGAAAGTCGAAGCAAGTCGAGACATAAATGGTCCAGCTGCTATTGTCATTCATCACTGGTCTTCTCAAATGCCTACATCATCGAAGCCTTAAATCTACCTGCGGACTCATATGTTTCACTGTTCTACTTGCTACGCCAGGTAGCACCCAGCAAAGGTTATCACATTTAATGCCAACCCTGGATTAACAAACCATAGTAAATAAACTCCTGGTTGATTCAGGGGGGGTAATCCCCTAAAAGCCTTGGTATCTGGGGTTAACATCGGGCCCCATGAGGCCCCACGTGACACCCAAGTGGGACCCAGCCGACCCTTTCCAGATCTGGACCAGGTGGCGCGCCAATTGGATCATCGGAGTTTGGGCAGTTCATGGACCCAGCTGCCAGTGGATTGGTGGGTGATGAATGCTGATGAATGTTGATGAATGGTTGGCTGATGGTTGGCTCATGGATGGCTCATGCTTGATCATTGGTTGGCTCATGGTTGATCAATTGTTCAGGGATGATTGATTGATGATGATTAATTTGGTTGATATAATCCGGTTGATGACTCGTTGGTGCGTCGCTGATTCACAGTCATCGCCTTTTTAACGAAGCCAACCGCGTTGCTACATGCAGAGATCATGTTTGGGTGATGGCAGGTTGCGACTTTGGGGTATGCTGGCGGATGTTTTCTCAAGCGGTGGATAGGGTGTCCCAACATGTCCCAACCCTGAATGGACAGCATGATGAAGGTGCCATGCCTGTGTGTTTTCATGTCTTCAGTTGTTCAGTGGCAGATGGTGACAGGTATAACTTGCAACCAAATGCATTGTAAGGCCAAAAAAACTGAAAGCCTTCGTCTCCCTTCAAAGATCCTCCTTTGCTGGTGTGTGAGACTCGTTGTGGTGTGCGAATCGTGAATCTCCCCATTATTGACGTAGTTGATTTTGAAACTACTGTATGCGAGTTCTTTGATTCCGTGCTTTTTTCTATTTGGTTTTGGCCCCATCCGAAATGTTCAACTGAGATGGGGATGGGATAAACCAATGTGATTGGGATGTAGTCCTATCCGACAATCTGGCAGTCAACATTAGTTGCTAGTTTAAGTCGTTTGTTCTTCTAGTTGAAGACGGTGGGCCAGAAACGGACAAGATTTCAAATGGTTTGGAGCTCTGAGAATGGGTTTGGATTTGCTCATCATGATCATGCTTTCCATGACTCCCCATCATGTCATTTCCCCATGATCAATGCCTTCACTCGATCATCATCACCAATCCCCACCACCACCACCACCATCATCATCATCATCATCATCATCAACTACTGATTATATATATATGTGTGTGTGTGTATGTATGTATATATGGAATAGCCCATTCTTGGTTATTATCCCGTATCTTGTGAACTAGCCATGACTTGATCACCATTCTTTAATTTGCCAATTTCAGGTTGCTTAAGCATGGTGAGGAAGATGCCCTTTTGCTTCATTAACCCAATATCAAGCAATGTGGTCAATTTACTTAACCCATTTTTTGCTGCAGCTCTTGCCATCACGCCCTTTTGCTCGCTTTTGCTCTTCCACCCCCAGGCATTCGAGATGCTTTTCTCATGTTGGACAAGAACTGCCGGGAAACACAGACGCACGGACCTGACCAGACGCTGCAGAGGAATCAGCTGCTTCACTGCTTGGTGACATCCTGCCAGTGCTTGTGACACAGCTAAGCCACGGGAGATGTGTGGTTTCAATGATGCGTTAAAAGCCACTGGTGGATCATTGAAACTTACCAAATTAAAAGCCAAATTAAAAGCAACGACTTACCCTTTGGTGGATTTTATTTAGCAAGTTGACCGCTGGCACACATTGCGGCACCTGTGGGCAAACCCTGTGAACCCCCTGGTTCAGCCCAACCCCCTGCAAAAAAAGGAACCTGTAGAAACCCAGGATTTCCCGAGCAAAATGTGAGGTGATTCTCCAGATAGGGTTTTCGCAGAGGGGGAGCTGTAGGGACCTGTATTGATGCATCTTTGAAACAATTACAGCAGATATGCTGTACATGTTGTGTGCCCCTGTTTTGCGCACAGATCTTATTTACAGCAGTCTATTTCTTCATCAAGATACTGCATTTGCATTTGCATCCATATTTGCAGTGTGCATTTATATCTAAATATAATATATACATCTACATCTACATAAAGTTTGCATTTAGAAATGAATTCAGGTTTCTGTTGCTGGCATGCACGCATAGGCTTCGAAACCCATGTGCATTGGATGTTATCCACCCCAATGGCAACCCCTTAGTGGTTGCCTGGCCCAACGACACCACAGTGCAGGCGACGGCATCTTGACGCTGAACGAAATCCGGGAAGGCCAACGCAGCTGCCAGGGATGTTGATGGTTGCTGTTGAACATGACTGGCTGTTGGTTGGGAGGGAGCGAGGCCAGGAGCCAGGGGTATACCCTTCTACTGCAGGAGCGAGGCCAGGAGCTAGCAGGAGTGGTACTAAGCAAATAGAACATGCTTAACAATGGCTGATGGATGGTTAGTGATTGATGGTTGTTCAATCATATGCTTATCCCAGATTGATTTTATGAAGTGAATGACCATCTATCATTGTTAGTCACGACTAACAGTGACCAACGGTTATGATTGCTCGTTGGTGATGGTTGTTGGTGCCGATCCAAGACTGGCGTTGTGGAAAGGTGGAAGCAGCCAGCTGTTGGATGTTCTCAAAAAACTTGCTTGTCACCAGCTGGAACTGAATGCATTCCAAGTTCCACGAATGAAACTTGTTTCCAACAAGAAGGTATACCACAAACAAGAAGCATACTTCCATCTCGCCCCCGGCACAGCTCGGGCAGGGAGACCTGACGACGATGGAGAGGGAGAGAGAAACAAGAAGATAATGGTCATACCACAACAAAAAGGATGGTCATACCATAAAAAAACGATCTTACTACCCAAGCAATGGGAACATTTCGCATTGCTCCGCTGCGATTTTTATATTGGATGGCTCGAAGATCAGAAACGTCACCATCCCAGATGTTTCATGTATGGTGTGTTTGTAATAATATTTCACAATATGTGCCAACATTTACCTTTAGAATGGCCCAAATGCAGGCTTGTAAACATGCCGTGCCTGGAGTATTTAGGCATGACACTTGGATTGCTTGAAGATGTTTGACGATGTTTGATTCATGGCTTGGTATTCCGATTGATGAAGCCCAGCCCCGCAAGGTTCAGTGGATGGTGTCCAAATGGCTGTGGGTCAAGACCCTGTACCCCTGGTTCCCCCATCGTTAACCATTGTTTTCCCTATTATTGTTGGTGGAAATCTCCCATTGGTTGCTTGGTTAATATTGACCCATAGCCAAATCTGAAGGCTGATGGTTCTTTGACTGCTGCATGGTCAAGCTTAGGGATAACCCCGCAGAGTGAGGTTGGTTCAGCTGAGAGCTATACCCTGTAGCTATGCTCGCGCCGGGCAGTGACGTCCCAGCAGGTTACCGACAAGCGTTCCATCCAGATGATCCAGAGGTAGTGACGGAGGCGGTGCGATATGACATGGAACATGCCACGTGAGGGATACCACCCCTAAAAAAGGACAAAAAAGTAAGTTGAAACAAGACCATGCGCATCCATAAGATGAATCATGCAGAATTCATTCTTTGGGGGTCATGATGTGCCAGTTTCAGATTGCGGTTGGACTGGACTGGACTTTGACCTGGGGATGGGTTCATTTGTGTGGATTTTCGTCCGATGCCGCAGGCATGGTGTTTTGAAACATGCTTTCCCTCAGAAAACCTGTTGTTGTTGTTGTCGTTGTTGTTGTTATTGGTGGTGGTGGTGGTCATTTCTCATTGTGGCTCATTTGGACCTAAGAATGGTCAGGATTTCGGTCGGTACATTTTTTGATCAAACACTTGCGGTTGGTTGTGTATGGGCCCCAACCGTACTTGTGACTACAATACTACAAACAAACACAAAGCCAAAGCCATCGCTGGTGGATTGGTGGATAACCATTATGACCCACCAATTCGACTAGACTAATTTGACCATCATTAGCCATTATTCAACAGAACTTGCGAGTTACAACTACCAACCCTTAATCGTCCAGAATCAAAGGCGAACCAAGAGAAACAGTATTTATCATCAATGAGTGAGCCTTGCCATTCTGTACCCATTAAGGATCAACCATTCAGCACTCCATCATCCATTCAGCAGCCATTTCGCAACCGTCATGGGTTTGTCCAAACATGACGTACGCCCAAGCGGATACCACCATGGCGAAGTGGACAAACCTTCATGAAACCAAGCTGCACACCATGGTTTTGACTCATTCAGCAGCCGTAACCCCACGGAGCCAGGCAGAGGTGCAGGAGATCTTCTCATACTTGGACCTCGACGGCTCTGGCAGGACGCAGACGTTAATCCTGTGGCACGTGCCATGAGATGCCCATGGATCATCGACACAACAGCGATTTCGACCTCCCTTGTCCTGGGGATATTACTTGAGAAATGCAGGAAACATCAGTGTAGATAATAGATATAAAAGGAGTGATGGCGCTGGAAAAACAAAAGGAGTGGCCCGACAAAAACTCACCGCAAAAGTCACGAAAGGTAGCTTTCCGCAGGGCTACCTTGAGTTTCACTTTGCGTAGCAAAGGGGGCGGGCTGGCACCCCTTATCCTTGATTCATCAAGGAAAAACCCCCCCCCTCTTCTCATACTTGGACCTCGACGGCTCTGGCAGGACGCAGACGTTAATCCTGTGGCACGTGCCATGAGATGCCCATGGATCATCGACACAACAGCGATTTCGACCTCCCTTGTCCTGGGGATATTACTTGAGAAATGCAGGAAACATCAGTGTAGATAATAGATATAAAAGGAGTGATGGCGCTGGAAAAACAAAAGGAGTGGCCCGACAAAAACTCACCGCAAAAGTCACGAAAGGTAGCTTTCCGCAGGGCTACCTTGAGTTTCACTTTGCGTAGCAAAGGGGGCGGGCTGGCACCCCTTATCCTTGATTCATCAAACAAAACCAGATAGATGTATTTTGACCATGATGATCCCTTCGAAACTTTTTGGTATGATGAAAGATGGATGATGAACGCTGGTTGTTGATTGATCAATGATGAATGATGATGACGATGAGAATTGATTGACTGACTGACTGACTGACTGACTGACTGATTTATTGATCGATTCGTTGATTGATTTATTGACTGACTCGTTGATTGGTTGACCGGTTGTTTGATTTGATTTGATTTGATTTGATTTGATTTGATTTGATTTGATTTGATTTGATTTGATT
>VSDK01019300.1:0-45182 GCA_009767595.1 Symbiodinium kawagutii | reverse complement strand
TGACAAACAGTGCGCTCACCAACATAAGAGATAAGGCCCAAAAAAAAAGGCCAATGAACCATAACCAGCCCTCAAAGACCAACACCAGGCAGTGGTGACCACTAGCGAGACATGGTGGAACAACTCATCCCTTGGACCTGCGTCGCCTGGCTCAGCGGCCATGCCCTCCCCGAGGTATCAACTTCGATGAGTTCCTTCCCTCAGAATTTTCGGCAGCGACCGTTTCTTTGTAGCTTCCAAGGGGCAGTGATGCAGCAGGGAAAACAACATGAGACCTCATGGGCTTCCCCACAGACAGAATTATCTACATCTGTGTACTAACATCAGACCGCTGGCGAGCAATAAGCTCTCTGACAGCCATCAAAGTTAAAAAGTACTAACATCAGCATAAGATCAAGCTAATATCGAACTAACATCAACCAAGAGTTAAGTTGGTCAACCAACATCTACTATAACAACAGCTACTAACATTAGACTAACCATTGGTTGACCAGTACATCTACTATAGGGCAAATGATGATCAACCAATGGAGTTAGTACATGGATTGGTCATGGGAGTGGGTCAGCGGCAAGCTCAGGTGGCTCTCTTTGATGCGCGAGTGCTCGGCCCGACACAACGAGTGGGGGCAACCCAGCACGGCCCGACACGTCCTACAGTGCTTCAGGTGGCGAGGGAGAGCTGGAGTCTACCACTCCTGGCGTAGGAAGATGCACGGCCCTGGCGTTTTTTTTGGTACATCATAGCCACACGGAAACCTGCATCGCGGGCGGAGCTTAGCTCTCTGATAGATCGCTTGCAAATTGGCAAAACAAATGACACGATCTGCGAGTTGAGAGTTTCTTTGCAAAGTGGGGCTGTAGCAGACCATCCCTCGAAATGCTCATGTAAGGAAAACGCCGGTGAAAACGCACAAAGTTTTGAACGGGTGGAAGGGCATGACATGGCACGGCCAACCAGTGCCACAGCTGTGCCGAGGGTGTCTCCCCGTCGATTCTCTCAGAGCTTGCAATCCCTGTCCCGGTGCCCAGTCGTCCGCCCGCGCTTCCTTCAGAGGGCAGAATTTATGGGAAAGTTCCAGCTGGCTGTGGGTCAATATTAAACATCAGTATTGGGCAACAATGGTAGGGAAAACAATGGTTAATGATGGGAACCAGGGGTACAGGGTTTTGACCCACAGCCAGCTTTGGAAACGCCCAGGTGTTCCAATTTCAGACACCTCCTGGTCACCTCCTTGAGAATCGTGTGAAGTTGATTGCTAAGAACTGGCTCAGAGGTCAAGAACGCTCTGGTTATGATAATCGCAGTGTTCTTGATTTCTACAAGCCAGTTCCTTTCATCTTGACACTGCAACCCATCGAATTGGTGTGTGGTAATTAACACGCCCAACAGTGGTAAATAATAATTAGTTGTGATTTACTATTAGTTCAATGGTTCATGATCTCTTGCTGCCTTCGATGCTTAAATACGATGCAGCAAAACCTGTTGCACCACCAACCAACAGCCAAAATCAAATCTTAATCAAATCAATCAATCCTCAACCACCACCACCAACAACCAACCAACCATTCACCATGAATCATCTCGGGTCCTGATCTCAACCACCAGCCATGGTAACCAACCATGACGTCGCTGAGGTTGGGCGACGGTTCCATCTCTTTGGCCGTGGACAGCCAGGGGGTGCCCTACATTAGGGACTCCAAAGCTGGTGGCCCCGGTGATGGCGGCGACCGTCGAGACGAGGATAGAGACGGCTCCGCTGCATCGGAGGCATCGTGGGAGGGGGCGCGGGGTGGTGGACAGCTGGGTCAGCAACTGATCTGCATGACGATTCATCGGTTGTGGTGGTAGGCTCCTGCAATGATCGCTTTTATGGGGGGTTCTTAACATCAGTGGATTATAGCGGCTAAGAAACTGGACAATCACCACCAACAATGCTTAAACACATGCGGTTATTGGTGCTTTGATTACTTTTGATTAACATGTGCAATTTTTGTTTCACCCACTACTTCCTTGGGCTGGTTGCTTCACTTTTTGTCTCAACCACCGCACCGGAAAGTCGGAGGCCAACACATGGCTACATCGGTTCTATGATGGGTTTCGTTCAAAGGTGGATCTGCCAACAATTCAACTAAGCGGTTCATCACTTGCTCAGTACTGATTTTCAATGCCAAAAAACCCTGTTGGTGCATTTTTTAGTTCCTTCGGGCAACCCCCCTGCAAGTCCTGGCAAAAAAACATATTGGCATTTTCCCCCTACTATGCTTGATCATTGTTGTTGCTGGGTCTGGCGAAGTTGCAAGGGACAGCATTTCTGAAGTTGAGGGGCAAACCCAGCAGGAAGCCCTGGCCTTTTTTTGTAATCATCAGAATTTCAGAATATATACTGTATACATATTCATTTATTTACTATATTTACATATATAAATACATCTTTTCTAATTATACATTGTATGGATTATTTTTGAATGTATATATTCAATATTTACATATATTACATTATATATATATATACATATCTTGCTTAACTATTGAGACCCCGTTTGTTGGGTGCGCAACCCGCGACTGGCCCCGCGTAAGTCTCACTCAGTGAGATGGCGATGGAGAGAGAGAGAGAGAGAAGCTGGCTGGTATTTTTTTAGGGGTTAAGCCATTAATAATGGTGAGTTAAACATGGGGAGTAATAAGCAACAATACTGGTTAAGTTCAACTATACTGGTTGGTGGTTTGGTTGACATTTTGATTATTGTCCGTAGTGATTATTAACAAATGGTTGGTTGACTGATATTTTTCATAGAGGCGGTTCAACCACCAACCAGAAAATCATATTGATTGAGGGTCTCAAACATGATTCGGGGTTATTTCAATTTGGCGGATCGTTTTAGATGGATGATGCTTTCCACCAAGAATACGCCACATTGGGTGAATGAACCTCGAGAAGACTCTTCCATTCATTCAATTCTGGGATGTTGAGGGAAGAGAGGGAAATCATTAAACATCAACCATAGATGTATGAGCCCACATACTTTGTGTTGTTGAACATTTTATTGGGAATTGACTGACAGATCTTTGCAGTTCGAAGCATGCCATTTGGCTGACTTCTCAGCCCCAGGATAGCAAGCCGGACGACCCGGAACCCCACTCTGTGAGCGCGCCTGTGGTCCACGCGAAGTCAGGCAGGATGGGTGCCCTGGTGCTACCATGTTGAACCGGGAAGCGGAACATGAAACAATTAGCAACCATGTTGAACCATGTCTAACAACCAGTTAAACACCTGGAATCAACTATTAAATGATGCTGGACGTTCGGAATAAACAGTAAAGTTGAACCATTTTGAACTGAAACATGTTGAACAAAATGTTTTTAAGTTTAACTATTTGCCGAATGAAGATGCTGATTTTCCAGTCAGGGGCATCTAGCAAAGGGGCCCAGCAGACTGCATGGCACTGGGATGCACTGGGAGGAAAGGAATGGAAAGGAACATTTGACATAACTGCAGTGTCCCTTCAAGATGAGGGGAACGATGAAGCTACTCGCACAAGTCCAGGGTGGGTAAGTTCCATGCTGCAGCAGCGATAGCCATTGCAGTCCGATGCGTTCAGGCTACTTCTCTTCGGAGTGCTGCAGCAGTGGCATCAGAAGGCGTGCCGTCAGCAGCACCAGCGTGCCCTGAAATCAGCAGGAGGCAATGCCTGTTCCCGCATCTAATATCAAAAGATGATAGATTTGAGTATATGTGTATTTATGTATATGCATGTTTCAAAAAAGTATAATGGCTTTGAATCTGAAACACGAGTGCGTGCGTAGGTGCATGGATGAAATTTATGATGATTTTTCTTAATTTAGACAGATGTTTTGGATGGTTGGAGGCTTTAGCATCTCGCGAAACTACCGCATTGAAACTTCGAAAACTTGGTCGAACATGGACTGAAATGACTAATATATGTATACACCTTATACATATTTACATTGTACAATGCACACATGTATACACATGCACATAGAGACCAGTGGCGAGAGGAACGAGATCATTTAGCAAAGTCAAGATCAGACCATGCCATAGAGAAGTAGTGGATGTGTTTGGCTCCTTGGTTATGAGCGTAATGTTGATGCTTGTTTGGTTCCCAGAGATCCCATGTTTACTGTATTTTGCCGTTGATCATTCGGAACCTATCCAGCCTGATGATTATATCGTGGTTTCTCAAAACAGGAGATCCGCAAAATTGCTGATTGATTACCACATAATGGTAAATCAACTGGCTGATTTTTGGTACTGTACCCCGATTTCAAGAAACCAGCATGCTGTTTTTTTGTTGTTAGTGTGTGTGTGTGCACGTTTGGGTTTTGGAGCGATTCGTAGATGGAAAGGCGCGAGAATACCTCCACGATAGATTTGCACATTTCCACGCACAGGGCAATCATACTCACGGTGCTTTTTGGGAGACCTGTGGATTGCGATGTCCCAGTAGAACATCCAGTTTATTGCATCACTTGAAGTCACATCGCAATAGAAATCCATCATCAGCAGAAGCATTTTCTTCAAAATCTTTTCGGGGTGATGTTGAGCCTTAGTACTGCACCACCCTTGGCCAGAGTACATCCCAAGACCCTGACGTTCTTGATCTCGCTGGCGACTCACGTGATGGAAGTCTAGTTCTCATTGGCATTCCTTTGGTAGTGTTGACTCCTGGTGGCCAGCGCCGATTTCTGATTGGCAGTTTCAAGATGAATTCTTCCAACCATGCCAAGTAGGGATGATGGCTACTAATTTGACAACCATCTCTTGGAATGTTGAAGCACATTTGGTGGTTTCTCAAAATAGGGGTACCCCCAAATCTTCCATTATTAATCATTATTCGTAATAAACCAACCATTTTTTAGGGCCTAGATAAGTTTAAGCACATTTTTTTAGTTCAATGGTTCCAGTCTCATTGGTGCTGACAGTACCCAGGGTCAGGAGGTGCCGGTGGTGCCACGAGCCGCCATCGGTACATCCCCGGGTGCCAGGATCTATCGAAGTCTGAGCGGACGCCGGGGTTAGCGAAGATTCGGGTGCCTGGCACGGATCAACCCTTCAGAATGGCCTCGCGTTTGATGCATTTCTTAACTAATGTTGGTTTCTGATGACCGTATCTACCTGTTGGTTTCATCTATTTTCATTACTTTAGGGGGGGTTACACTAATCAGAAACCCACATTAATGTTTACCCAGGATGAAGCTAAACCCCCGGTTGATTAATTGGGGGGGTTACCATATTTCAATGGGAAACCAGTTGGCGAACTTGGGGGATACCCCCTATTCATCAACCGGGGGTTTATTAATCCTGGGTAGACATTACCCCCAGTGGGTGATAAGAGCCCTGCGGGCTTTGTATCGCTGTTGCAATCCAGCTCTTCATCCTCTCAGCTGATAGTAAACTGGTAAACCACCAGCTAGCAAGCAACTGGTGACGGAGGCAGACGTCAAGCATTGGGGGACCCGTGCGGTTTGCCAAGTGTTGAGGCTCGTGAACTTGGATGCGGTTGATCATGATGCCAAGGCTGGACAGCTAGATTTCCCTCCTGCTTATGCAGCATGGGATTCTTGGATCGCGGCTTGAAGTGATGAGCCCACTGAAGGTTCCCGACATGCCATGGCTGCCAGAGACCTGGTATTTCACAGAAGCACGCAGCACCACTAGTCCAATGCAGCGGTGTTTCAAGCTGTCCCATCCATTCAATGCGCCTACCTGCACCAACTGCACCATCCACATGGCATTAAAAATCAGGGGCCAAAACATATTTGGCTGGTGTTTTCAAGCATTTTTATGTTCCCTAGACATGATGAACAAATGGTTGGTTGACCAATATTTTTCCCAGGGGTTAAAACCACCAACCAGTATAACACAGGGATTAAAACCACCAACCAGTATAACTGGCCATTCAAAATAATTTTGTCCCGCCCAAGCACTGGATTTTTTTTCTGACCATGCCTGAGGGTAGTAGCAGCAACCATCCTGGCATGGGCCAGCTGCGGTCAAAATCCGAGACTAGGCATATCCACTTAAGATTCAAAGTGTGTACCCCCAAATGGTTGTTTGTTTGGCTGAAAAGGTGATTTCTCGAATGCATTGGGGATGGGGTGGGTGAGATGAAGTTAGATTACACTGGATTGCTTTGGGATGTATTTGATCATCATAGTAGACCGGGGTTACTCCAGTTGAGCAAAATTGAACTTGTTCGCCGGATGGCGCACCGAACAAAACCACTAGGAACTGGCCATGGTACTGGTCGTAATTTGCTGGGCGGTTCCTGAAGGGTTTTCCAAGTACCCCTAGGCTTCCAGTTACTTATGGGATAGGTTAGGCTAGGTACCTGGCATGGCCAGGGTATCATACCAATGTTGCTTGGGGATACTTTGTGATGCTGGATCACTAGGGCACCAGGTCATCGTTTCGCAACTTGGGGCGCAGCACTGGGGACCTCTAGGAGAGTGTGACCCGGCATCCGGTTGTTTCGTGGCAGCCCGGCATGACTGATAGCCTTTGCCAAGTTGATGACCAGCAAACATTGCTCTTGATTTGCGCTTGAAAAACTGCCGTGTTTGGCTTGAGTGCAACCCATGGGAAGAAAAACCACGTATAAGCCACCAACCCAACAGCAGCCCATGCCAATATACTGCGTATAAGAATATGTTCACAAAAAAGGAAACAACCCCAGAGACAACGCATCGCAAACAGCAGCGCGAATGCGACCTGAAGATGATGGGTCCCAGATAGTCTTAGGCCAAGGGCTTCCCTATTTTTAGGGACCACTTGAAAATCATGACTGGCTAGTGACTAGCTGGGACGCAACAAATGATATAACAAGAGATGACGGCAAACAATAACCAACAATACCCAGTTCACTCTGCCTGGTCTAAGAATATTTACGGCATGTTACGGTTCATTTATATTGATTTATCAATGTAAATGGCACCGAAGATTGAAAGCATTTCAACGCAGAACTGATCATCTTGACAACAATTGCTCATGTGCGATTGTGTATGTATGTGGGTGAATGATTTGACATTCCTACCCCTGCTTGCAATCGATGCTTCCGGGATCAGGCGGTTGGATATGTTTTCTTGAATGTTCGGCCTTTAGTGAAGGTGTGGGGTGGCCACCTACTACCTGAGATAGGCCGAATGCATGTGAAGTTGAGCCTAATATGGGTTCGATGGGTGGGCGTCGCCGATGGTCCGTCTGGCGGGCGCAGTGCCAAGAAACACAACAATCATTTCTGGCATCAATCCAGTAACACACTATATCACTCAAACTAACTACCGACAATACCTCAAACTGCCAACTCACAAATGGTTGGTCGGTTGACCAAATATTTTCGTAGGGGTTGAAACCACCAACCAGAGTATGACCTGGTAGTCAAGAACACACAGTATCAACGAAGTGCAGGGATATGACATCGACCAACTGCGGCTGGACAAGTCTGAGTCATGCGAACATTCACAAAGCACATACTCTGAGTTGTTCACAGGATTCACGGGCACTTGTATCATTGACCATGATCAAGTGAATCACCATCACTAACCATGGCTACTAGTTGTCCCTAGTTCAACTCAGCTACCAAGATCGGTCACCCAAAACTTTTCTGGTCATGATCAGCTAGTTAGTCTACCTATAGCTAGCATGAGCCCCAAAAGCCATCATGGTTACAGGTCATAACCCATATTTTGAAAGATAAGACCTACCTTTTTTAGGGGCCGTTGGTTGCTGATGGTAGCCAGTCTCCTTATGAACCATCATTCTTTGCTGCTTCACCGCTTTCCGAACAGATCCACCATCAACGACCCAACTCATCAACACTTCAGCCTGGACACAGCGGTTGGGCTGTTTCGAAGTCGAAGGGTGGGTATAGGCTGGGTGCAGGTTGATGCTCGTTGACCGTTGATACACCAAAACAATAGCATTGGTTGGAGGTAAATGATCTGAAGGCGATGGAGAGAGAGAGAGAGAGAGGGAGGTAAATGTTAGATATGTGAGTAAATCTGCCACAGCCTTTGACCATTGACAAACCATTGATACTCCGTGTGTGGCATATCTACTAACATTTACCTCTATAGAATGACCCAAATGTAGGCAAATATTCCATACATGGAGGATTGCGGTAAAAGAGTTGACACATCCCATGGTATTCGGTTCACGCTGAAAACAAATCGGTTCGTGACTTGAATCATTGATCATGGTCGGCACGGGGTCAACAGCAACCAGCCAAGCATACTCAGTGGTTGTATAGGGTGTATTGGACTTCATCACGAGGATAGCTGTTAACCAGGACTAAAGCGACTTTTGTCATGGCTCATTCACGGGTCCATGCTGGCTTCATCCCCCGCAGGACTGTCTCCTGGACACTTGCAGAAATCTGCAACCCTGAAGATGTTTGACCTCCCAGGGAGGAGATCATGGAAACCGATCCGCTCCACTAAATCAGGGCCAGCTAAGGGGGCAGGTGCCCTTTTTGGGCATGGTAAACGCGTCGCCTGTCACTGGCTCAAGCACGAATTCGCAGATAGACCAAGCGCCACCGGTGGTGCCAATCGCTGGGGTGCACAAGGACTCACAAGGACTGCGTCATGCAGATTGACTGAAATGATCTGTTGTACAAGCAAGAAACCAATGACAATTGATACAACTTAAAAACCAGAAATAATGTTATATATCAAATGATCCTGAAGATTCACAAGGACTTATATACATGACTTCCATGATTTTTATAATGACAAATGGGCAAATGTGTATTGGCAAAAGGCCAAGAAGAAGTGGTCTCTTCAAAGACTTGGGTCATATAGTTTTGGGTCGATAATTCTGAGCAACCACATTTTATGGCCATGCATGGAAAACATCAGAATTTATGCAAGACTGGTTGCTTTTCCTAGCCTAGAGATGGCAGTTTAGGATAGTTTGAGTACCACCACAGCTATGCACCCAAAGTAGGGTTGTGAGGGCGGCCAACCCAACAAAGCCAAGCACGTCACAGAAAGGTTTGATTTGTCAAAGCCATCATTGGTCGATTGGTGCCTAACCGCATTCCTCCCAGAACTACAGGATCTCCAAAAGGCATCATGCGCCACTTAATTTTCATTGAGCCAATGCCTACAAAACCATCCTGGTTTTACCCCACATCTTTGTAGATTTGTCCGCTGGTGATTCTGAAAATTCATCCTACCTTCAAGAGCCCAGCAATAAATGGATTCCAGTGATGAATGGCCTTGAAGGATTTCCCTTCAATGATCTTTTCATATTTCTTCAACATAATTAATCAAGATTTAGATGTTTTTCTATATTAACTTAGATTTCCCTTCAATGGATTCCTTCCTTCCAACGAAATCTCCTGGAGGAAGGATTTCCCAAGGCTTGACCTAAGTCGTGAACTTTGCTCCCTGCAAGTCCTAAAAAGCACCCCGGCACGCCTTGGCGGCCAAAGCTTTGCCGCCGAAAAGCATGAAAATTGCAGACGCTTACTGCAGACAGTTCTGGCAGAGCATAGCATTTTTGCCAAGCTTGGCTCAGAACAAGCAACCAGCTTCACCCAATGCCAGCCATTTTCTGGATGACCCATGGCTCAACTAGTTCCCTTCTATGCCATACATTTGGAGCCCTCTTGGCGCACAGAGATGCATGTAGATAGCCCTCCAAGCGCTGATGAACGAGACGCAGGGGCGCCAAGTTCGCCTTGCTGCGGGCCTGGCCGTACGCCGTGCCATCCTGGGTGGCCTGGGAATGAGGGTCAAATGGAGCATTGGACACCGCCGTTTCGCGGGGTTCCGCCACCTATTTTGGCATGACAGTAACTGATTGGGTGCACGTTTGGAATTCTTTGGGACTTCCGACCCGAATTGTGGTGGAGTGTTTCTGAGTAAGATTACCCAGTCGTTTACATATCATGACTCAACTAATGAGCGTTTCCACAACGGGGGCCTCTTCAAAAAGTAAATTTGCGATGTCATGTTCATCCACTACTTCTGTGTTGTAATCATCCTGTCCACTATGGCTCTACCAGGTCAGCCATTCGTAGCAGCGCTAGCCAGCCCCCCCTGTCCGCCCCAATTTGTGTTTTGTTGAATGTGTTTTCTTGCACATGACGCAATCGCTCATACACCCTCGCCATACCTGCTAGAGACTCTCATAGTATGTTGGAGATTTGGAATCTGACCATCTTTTATCGCACTTGTTGTTCGTCCTGCCCTTGGTTTGCCCTTGTAAATCCCTTGTTGTGAATGATGAACCACCAAGCCACCAATGGTTACCGCTGTGATGGCTCTTGGATCAATGAAAACAAGAAATGTCATTGAGTCAATTGATCACGATTGTGACAATTGACGTTGATCAACCCTTCGATCACGGTGGTTCGTGGTTCTCAACGAACAGATTGTTATGAATGACTACGGTTGAAGAGTGGAACACTAGTAGTCATTGATGACAACAATTATCCTATTCATTGACTTATGCATTAAACCATTGATGATAAATCTGGTGATTTTCCTATTAACTGATTGAATCAGTGAATGTATTTCTGTTTGCCCATTGAACAACCACGGAAACTATGCATGGTTTCTATTTGCCAGCACACTCACAAAAGTCTAACCCTGGAAGTATTCCGCACCTGCATTGTTGCCAACATGAGCCCGGATGAACCAAGACTTGCCCGCAGCAACATGTGTTAACGTCATCAAACTGCAGCAACACTAGCAAGTTCATCAATGCTAGCATTGACCCGCATTGATCCCTCTTCACATCTATCCACCATCAAATAGCTATCACCGATAGTATCAAGCATCCTTGACCACAATTTCATCAACCATTTCACCCAACAGTAACCACCACATCACCATTCACCAACAGCAGGTGACCACAAGATGTCACCGAAACAAAAACACAATAAACCACCATGCCACCTGCCAAATCCAGCTCATTAAACCACCAGCAAAAAACCATCACCCTCACATCCAGACATCAAACATCATCTCACCATCCAGCCCCAGACATCTCACCCACCATATCCCAACCACATCCCCACCTCCACCCACCACACCCCCCGGGTTGCCACGCTGAGGCCCGTCGTTGAGCGCCGCGCCAACTCGCGCCCTGGGAGCGGCCGTGGGCCCCTGGCGGCGCCGACGCTAACGCGATCCAACTCGCGGCCCACGTCGGCAGCCTCGAAGCAGAGCTCCAAGTCGTCGTGCCGCGGCCGCCGGGGAACACCGGGGAAGGGCAGCGGTGGTGGTCAGGGTGACAGGGTGACATGTTGAGGTGGCGAGGCTGGTTGGTTGAGGAAGGGTTGGGTGAAATGGTATGAAATGGTGGTTGCTGATGCTTGAGTTGAGGTTAGTGATTCTGGTTTATGGTTATGATTTGGTGACTTGGTCATCACATACCGTTATTAGCCATTTAATGGTTAGCTCATGGCAAATGATTTGTCATGAGATCAAGGATTGTCGGTGATCATGCGCAATCACTGGTTGTCATGTGATGGCCATTCACATGGTCAATGGCCACCCATGGTGCTTAATTTGGTTGATTGCTGTTGGAGATGAGGGTTTGCTCAACCGTTAGTCAGGTGATTGATCTAGTGCATATAGCATGCTTTTGAGTCAATTCATTTACGTCTAATTCATGGTCAACGTGCGATGGTTCATCTATGCACAGATTTCAAGTAGTGAATTTTTGCCGTCAGCATGAATGCTGATCTCCTCGAGACGTCGATGGAGAGAGAAAAGGTTGCTGTTCAATGTTTGCTCATTTCACAATTAATTAATCAGTTGAATAAACTCATTAAACCATTGCATTGTCAACCATTAATTGATTCATAGCCAGTTGACTGCTCAATACAATGCTTCAGTGACTAATGGTTCATGGGAGATTTGTATGAGTAAATTTGGGGTGCAATCCATGAGTACAAGTAGTGGTGAAACGCAGGGATTGGTCGCTTAGTGAGCGATGGGTATTTCCATGCAACAAAACTGATTGAACCTGATTTGTGACACTACTGCATGTGCTAAATAGTTTTATTGCATTGCTATGCATTGCTACTACAAGCCACATTTGGCGTGATCTTATGATGCAGCTTGATTTTTTGCTATTCATAGGACACGGATGCAACACAACAGAACCACATCATGCACTGCATCTTCTTCACTACCACTGCGTGATCTCTGACGTTGTGGACGATACGCGTACATGCAGGTCCGCCCACCACGCCTGCTTTGATACATGTGATGCTCGTTTTTGTGTGCAACATTTCGAAAAGCTTCCAAGGAAACAATGCAAACAGAAGGAAAGTATGCATGTTGTCGCCCAAGAGATGGAGATGGCGGTGGGGGTCCATGGGGGTTCCAACGAACATGGCTCCAAGTTTCCAGTTGCCGAAGTTCCGAACTGTTCATGGAAGCATATGGAACGTAGATGACTTATATAAGTCGCAGCATGACTCACGTCTCATGATCAACATGCGATGACCATTATGGCAACGTGTGAAGTGAACTCCCCAATGGAAACCGACACAACTTCCCATCAATTTCTTTCGGATGCCGCCATGGTGGTGTGTGCTGCTCGTCAGCTCTGTTGCTTCAGCCAGGGATGCACGGGAGGTGGCACAGGAAGTGGCTCAACAACTGGCAGAGCATGATGCCTGCGTTTCAGCTCGCCCCATCGCCTCGGACGACAGTGACTTGTTGACTTGTTGTGCCGTGGCCCGAGCCAATTCGACCAATCTCACGACGTCGAACTTGACGTGTTGGCCGAAGCAGAACAACCGAAGCACGGAGATCTCGCAGTGTTGCCTGCTGTTGGAGACGTCCTTGGCTCAAAGACCTGCTACTTTGATCGAGGAGAAGAGCTTCGTGGCGGCAGTGAACTTGACCCTTTGGTTGCTGAAAAGTTTTCCATCGATTCCTGGTCGCAAACTGCTGCCAGTGATTGATAAGGCCTTGCTCAAGCAGAAAGAAGTCGTCTACGAGCGTGACTGGTTTGATTGACATGTTTTTGATTTTCCCCAATGACTTTGGGATGGTTGCTTGGTTGACTTCTTGTTTTTCAGAGGGGTTGAAAATTATCACCAGGTGCCTTTTCACGCTTTGATTGGTCGACCTTGGCGAAGCATTACTTTGAGGCCCATGCAGATGATCCACGGCAAGTTGTGCGCAGTGGCAATTTTGGCCTGCTGGCAGCTTGGAGCAACGAAATCTTTGGGTTGAAAAACACTGCTACAGACCAGTCGGTGAGTTTGATTTGCAACGTTTCCCGTGAGGTGGCATCGTTGACTCCAGATAACCTGGAAGTCTTTCAGCATTTCTCAGAACATCCGTCCTTCGACTTTTTCTCCACCTCGCCGATCAATCAGGTCACGATCGACGCTGGTGCTGAGATACAGGCAGCTCAACGATATCCTGAACTGCTTGAGGCTTTAAGCCGGATAACCGAACCCAAAGAAAGTAATATCTATGGCCATCTTCTCAGAAGCTACGGCATTTCAAACCCGCTGTCCCTGCCCTTCCGCATGGGCACCATGCTGTTGTGTATCATCTACAGCTTGGGCCATGGCGGAGCCTGGAGCAACGCCACTAGCGACTTGGAGGTCTTCGAGGTTGGAGGTGGCCATGGCTTGTTAGCATCCATGGCTGCACGCCTGTGGCAAACTCGCGCCAAAGCGCGCCGGAAAACCTGGGGATTTCGGGCCTGGACCATCCTTGATTTGCGGCATGTGAGCGCTCTACAGGCCTGGTTCCTGTCCAAAACTCTGCCGAAGAAGGTCCACTTGGAGCGATTCTGTGCGCAGGGCTTTCGAAGTGGGCTGATTGGCACGGTGACTTCCAATCTCGAGACATGGCAGATGCCAAGTTCTTCGAAACCTGTCGTCCGCTTGGTCGATACTGCTGTGAAGGACATTTGGTTGTTCAGCCACCGTGAGACCGAGCAAGTTCAGAAGACACATTTGGTGCGCGTGATGGTGGCTATTCTGAGCTGGACCGAGTGTGACATGGAACAGTTTCTGTGGTATTTCAACCAGGTTTTGCCGCTCTGTCAATATTTGGTGCTTGGTTACATGGATTCGGAGCCGTATGAAGACTCTAGGATCAAGATTGCGTTGATCCGGAAATTCATGTCTCCGATAGAGACATTTTATATGGGTGAAGTGGAGAAGTATCGAATCACCTTGTTTCGCAGAAATGAGTGAAATATGAGCGACTTCCCACTTCTGAGGGTTGAGACATGCTGAGCAATGGATGGTTTGTTGGAGGCTTCAGCTGTTAAACCAAAAAACGGGAGTCGCTTCCAAGTTATTAGAGCCAGGCAGTTTTGCTTCACAGTTTTGGTGTGTCAAAAGTTCTTTCCGTGGTAGGTCTGAACCATTCACTCTACCCGTCATTAGCATCCATTAGCCACTAATTAAAACTAGTTCCCCACAGATTAACCATCAAGTAACCACTAAAAACATCATCTAGTCAATTACCCATCCACTACTGGTAGCTACTAGTTGACCATCAATTAACCGTCAATTGACCACCAATGAGCCACACATGAACCACTGACTATCAACCACTTGTGGTCATGGCCATCAGCCATCTATGGATGATTATGGTGATCATCAATTCACCATCAATGAATATGGCTATGGTTCAAAACCCTCTATATTGGTTTTATCATCATGGACCATTAGTTTCCCCATAGTTTTGTTGGTTCTCATCCACCATTTACCAGCTATTATTGCTTGGTTCACTGCTTGACCCATGCTGGATCTAGCTCGTATATCCCCAATGATTGTCTGTTGCTATCTCCTGTTGTGAACGATTAACCATGGGTTGGTTGGTTGATATTGACCCATAGCCGTATCACTTGGTCATCAGTTGGCCATCAGTTGAACCACAACCAACAGCCATCACCGTCAACCGCTGCTCAGGGTCGGAAGCCGCGGCCGCCTGGGCAGTAAGCAGCGTCCGAATCCCTTGGAGGCCCCTTCCAAGTGGGAAGCCTGCAGACTGGTGGCTGGGAGCGAGCGCAGGAGCCATGGGTATCCCTATAGCCTTTAGCAGGGAGAGCGAGACCAGGAGCCACCAGCAGTGGTGTAACCAGGTGGTAGCCCTCAACAATGCCCAAAACTTGTTTTTTGTTAATTGCGATAGAAAAGACGATGGTTTTTTAAAAGACATTTTAAGATAGACAAGATACAATTGTAAATGCGTTCCAATTTTGAGATAGAAAAGAAACAAACCTCAAACGGTCATTCACGCGCAGGCTTGGGCGGACGGCGGCCTGACCACCCCGTGCCTGGCTAAGGAAATTGCCGCTTTGAGTTTTTTACAGTAGTTTTAACATGTCTATGGTGAGTGGTTCGATTGACATTTTTTAAGAATTGCCCACGCTATTCACACATGGTTTGTTGAGTATAGTGATTACAGTGGCTGATTATGGTTCAACATGTGGTGAAGTGTAAGGGACAACCGCACAATAACTGGCTTGTGTTTTTTGATCATTTTTCCCCGGTATCAGCAAATCCTTCGTCGGTTGACTTGCGCATATTTGTTTTTGACAGGGTGGTTCAACCACCAAGCCGTGAGAAATTAATGCTGATCTTATCACTCACCAAGCGAATGATTTTTCACCGGTTTTGAGTTGGTTTCATGCTCGGTGGCAGCTTGGATCACCGCACTCGGAGTCGCCAAGTCAACCTTCAATAGCTTATCTCACCATTGATTTGATCCACACATCATATGAAAGCACCAGTAGTGCACTAGAAACTGGTTTGTTCCTTGATGTTCAGGAGCCTCTTTTGATCCTGAAGCCATTGCTGTGGATCTTCCAAGGCGTTACACATTTGGTGGTTTCTCAAGCCATAGGGTAGCCTAAAAATGGCGGATTTAAATATTACTTGATTTGCTTAGTATTGAAGGATAAATGGTTTTGTCAGGGGTTACTTGGGGGTTCCCCCATGTTGAAAAACACCCGTTTGTTTTGCGTGCAGCTGAGGAAGTCAATCAGAAGCAACAATTTCTTTCGGCAAAGCAGCAACACGGAGGAAGAGGACAGCTGCTCGCACAGCTGTGGCAATAATTCAGCAAGTCCAACCAGTGCAAGTCCGCAAACCCAGCCAATGGCTTACACCCGGAGAATGTTTTACCACAAAGTCGGTAATAGCCGTATCAAGAAGCCACCACTCGCTTTGCCAGCGTAATAGCAGGTGATTCCCGATCAAATATATTAATGACATTTTTTTTTCTAGCAGGAGATTCTTCGGAAAGAGCATCATGTTAACTATGGCTGGCGATTCACTACCAAATATGGCTGGTTGATGGTTTTGATAATTTTTATTTTTCCCCATAGCCATATTCTGGATGGTTGGTTGGTTGACTAATATTGTTACCAGTTGGATGGGGCTACGAACCAGGGAACCAACAGTGGACCATGATGGATCCACGCTAATCCGAACGGAGAAACATAATGATATACCAATCACTAAGTGACCACACACTAGCCATCAATGAACTATTCATTATCACTCACCATCCTGGACCATCAAAAATCAGCTAGTCAGCCTACTGCATTACACTGAACTGATAAACCATTCAGTAACTACTCCTTAGCCATCATTAACCACTCATTAACCAACCATCAATCATCGTTAACCTTGCGTTAACCACTCCTTAGCCATCATCAACCACTTTATCTACCACTCATCTACCACTCATCTACCACTCATCTACCACTCATCTACCACTCATGAACTAAGCATCAACCAAGCACTATGCGCATCACCATTTGCTGGTCATTGATTCCTCCTAGGAGCTGATCGACGGGAAGGAGTTCGGCTGGGGCGTGGCTCATCAGGCGATGTGGACGTTTGGAAAGGTGGATGGTGGTTGATGAGTGGTTGGTGCATGGTCAGTGCTTGGTTGATGGTTGGTTAAGGACTGGTTAATGAGTGGTTCAGGAGTGGTTAATGGATGGTTCATGAATGGTTTGCAAGTATACTGTAGTAGGCTGATTCGCTGATTTTTGATGGTTACCGATGGTGAATGACAGTGATGTGAAGTGATGCTTCATCATGGTTTATGATGGTCAGTGATGATTAGTGATGATTCGTGGTGGTTTGCGATAATTGGTGATGGTTAATCATGGTGACTGATGGACAGTGATGGTCAATGACGTCTACCTGATTGTTAGCGAAGTTAGCGATGGTAACGTGCTGGTAAATGATGTAGGGTAGTTGGGTAGCAGTGATATACGGTGATGGTTAATCATGGCTGGCAGTTTTTAATAGTCAATAGTGGTTGGTCATAGTTAAGAAGTTTAATGCTGAATATTACTGGCTGGTGGTTTCAAACATTTTTTAATTGTCCATGGCAATTATTGACAAATGGCTGGTCAACAAGCATATTTTGTCATAGCGGTGGTTCAACCACCAAGCAGATTAGTTGATGGAACCCAGGCATTTGCCGTGTGTCAGTTGCTTCGGGAAGTGGCATCGGGTGATCACCCAAACTTGGCTTCTCACGGAGTACCTCTCATGCGAGGAATCAATGACCGGCTGATTGTTAAGATGGCTTAGTGCTTGGTGGAGGTTTAGTTAATGAGTGGTTAATGAGTTAATGGTGGTGAATGATGATTCATGATGGTAGCCTGACGAGTTAATGCTGGTTGATGGTGGCTGATGGTGGTTCATCACAATAAATTGTGTGGTGCTTAGGTGTGGTTACTGCCGGTAGCCTGACTAGATCATCCAACTGATGTTTAAGTCTTGAGACGGAGATCGGAGAAAAAATCTAATGTTAACCATTCATTTACCATTCATGAACCACTTTCATGAAATTAGTGGTGAAACCATTCAGCTCAACTCTTACTTTCGATGAAATTTTCCAACTGCTGGCTCACCACCTGCAGATGTTCCACCTGCCGGTGCACCACCTGGCGATGAACTTCCCCATGATGACCCCGTTGGTTACGCTCAGCCAAGGGCTGGTGGTGCCCAGCTCGCTGTACCCCGTGTCCGCCAGGCCTGCAACCGTGGGAATCTTCCGCTGGTGCGTCAGCTCTCGAAGAAGGGCGAAGCCTTGTTGCAGAAGTGTCAGGCGGGCTTGGCGCTCCGAAACCGCATGGTTTCGGATGGTTTCCTGGAGGACTTGGTGATCAAATGGTGGTTTGTAATGCGAAACCTCGACGTTAGATCATGAAACTGTCAGGCGCGAAACCATCTTCGGGAAACACCGACGTTAGATCATGGAGTACCTGCTTTGGGGTAACTTTTGGACTGGGTTCCCATTAGGAAAAATGTTGGAAGAACACTTGCAATCCCTCATTGCCAGCCAACAATTGGACACCGAAATGATGGATACCTGGATACCCCAGTGGAAGTTGGGCAGTGTCAGTTTCAATGGGAGATCCATACGAATAAATGGCAGATCACCAGCTATTTATGGCTAATCCAATGGTGGTTTGTAATGCGCCACGAGCCATGGCCAAAGTCTCAGGTTCTCCGCTTTCTTAGGGGCCACCGTGCAACTCGGGAGAAAAAAAGGCTGGACACAGACTTTGCACACGCACGCACAATGACTATTGCCCAGCCAAACGCCGATGAATCACTGTAGGTTTGTATGATATTATAGTCTATCATTCCTGATGGTGATTTCGCAGCCACCCAATGTGGCAATGAATCATTGCCACCTGATTTCGCTCACGCAGAAGCCACAACTGTTCTGGAGCCAATAAATAGTCATAAATAGCCAGCTTGTACTGATAAATGATTACTGTAATCAATTCGATATTATTACTTGTCGTAAACCGCTGCTAATCAGCTAGCGATGCTTTTGTCGTTTTTTGTTGTTTTGATTAAGCATTAGTCAACCACCATTAACTATTAATGGTCTGGTTTTGAAGTATCAATGGATGTTTGATACAACATTAGTAAATCATATGACTCTATAAAACAAACCGTTCATGATATTTAGATTAATTTAGATTGCTATAAATTGATCATGAATCATCAACCATGTTAGTTTAGACATGTTTAAACATATTCACTATTTTTTGATCAAATGTTACTATACATTGTGTAGCTACAGTCCACTACATGTAAGTCGACTACATGCTTGAGCACATCTCAACACCTTTGATTCACCACCCGTTGCCGTGGATGGGCGAGGCAGGCAACTCGGTTCTGCATGTGGCAGCACGCTCGGGCCAAATCGAGGCGTGGGTCACCTGGGGTTGGTCGCCGGAAGCTCGTGCCTGTGGCATTGGAGGAGTGGCTGTTGGATGTTGTTGATCCATGATGGTTAATATATCCATATTAACCACTAATATACATTATCAATATATATATATATATATAATGAAGCTGGTTAATAGTGGTTAATAAGGATCAATAATGCTGTTGGATGTTGTGGGATGTTGTGGGCACGTTCATCCACCTTGTCGTTTGACGTTGCTATTGACCGATGAGAGTTGCAGTTCCTGTGTTCGCGTGCCTTGACACATCTCGACATCATGATCACCCTGCCTACCATTGGTTGTTGCTCGTTGCAGGTCTTGCGCTTTTTGCTGTCACAGAAGCAGGTGGGGTGCGTCGCTGCCCTTGGCAGCTGAGAAAGCTCGGCGGATCATGAAACAACAGTGGCCATGTTTATTTGGAGCTGCTGTGGGGGGCTTCATGGTATTAATACTTGGGACATGGGGACGGCTGGTTGATTCACTCATATTTTCCAGGGGGGTTGACACCACAGTAGCCAATTCACATATTAAAAGTCACATAAAGCCACATGAAACCACATGAAACCACATGAAAACCACATGAAAACCACATGAAGCCACATGAAGCCCCATGAGAAACCACCAACCAGAGATCCTTAGCAGCTAATTCCACTTCCACAGGGCAGCACTTCAAGTTTCATGGGAGGTCTTCCAGGCGCTCGGCCTCGTGCCGGGGTTTTTGCCCCGCGAACCGAACCGAAAATCCGCCCGACAGTTCTGGACAGAGTCGGACATAGAAGGACCAGAGATGTTAACCAACCAATATTAGCGGATGATAACTAGCAATTATGGGGGATATATAGCAACTATAGGCCATGGGTCAAGCAGTTAACCAACCAATTTCATGTGGGACGATGACCAGCAATCATAAGGAAAACAATGGTTAATGATAGGGGAACGGGGTTTTGACCCACAGCCAGATCATAAGCATGAGATCACCCAGAAATAGCATGACTAACCATGGAGAGAAATAGGACATGCTTAGAACCAGAGATCACCCAGAGATAATTGAGATAAGCACATAAGAGATAAGCGTACACAGATCACTCAGAAATAGCATGAAATAACTGAGATAAGCAGCTTGAGAAGCAGTTGAAAAGAGTCAACAATCAGCATGCCTCAACAATCAGCAGTATGCCAAGACTGACCACATGAATGAATAGAACCTGCGGTCAATAGCAACAGGCACCTCGTGCACTTTTCGCAAGCTGGGCCCGCAGTTGGATTGGCTCGTTAGATTCCTAGCTGGTTCACACCTTGCCAGTCGGTTCCCCCAACAATCCAAATTTTAATGCGAGTTTCCCCTATCATGCACAATGCTTCCAGTTACCATTGCAGTAGGTGACCAGCTCCAGTCACAACAATAGTGGAAACCAGGTACCTGCAAGCAACTGGAAGCATAAGGGTATAGTCATGACTCCGCAAATTCCCTGTGGAAAAACTGGCTGAAGCTGGATGAGAAGCCAGCAAGATTTTCTGACTGTTTCATCGTGCTGAAATGTTTCTTTTCTTGCAATTTGATGCAATCTGATCATATCAGGGTTTTTCTTAAAATTTTTTGGCAGTCCCAAATCATCCATTAACCAGTTATCTTGAGAATCCCATATATTTGATCTTAAGCAGCTTCGCACCCCGAGCAATTTTAAAAAAGTCACCATGACCATGGAGCAATGTCGACCGCATCGTTCTATGATGTGCTGAGGGTGGATCCAACTGCTACGGTGGATGAGATCAAGCTGGCCTTTAAAAGGCGAGCCTTGCAAGTTCATCCAGACAAAGGTGGCAACAAAGAGGCCTTCCACTTGGCTTACCAGGCATTGGAAACCTTGTCAGATCCGGAGGCCCGAAAGAGATATGACTCTCGCCGGGCTTCTGGAAGCAGTGTGCCTGATAACCAAAGAAGTGAAGCCCAAACGAAGGTGAGGAAAGCCAAGGGCCATCCAAAAACAAAGCATGCGGCTGCTTCAACTGAAGGCAACCACTCCCAGTCGAAGGCAGCTGGAAATTCACCAAGTGCAATGCCACAGTCGAAGCAAACGAGACTCTTAGTTCAACTGCATGCTTTGCTAAAGCAGCTGCCACGTGATGTCCGAAATGATGTTTTTAAGCAGCAGTTTTCCCAGAAGCAGCGCCTGATCCTTGAAAACTGGATGGAGGAACAGCTCCATCCCACACGGCCAGCTACGCTGAGAGCAGTGGCTCAGAGCGCTCCGAACCACGATGATAAGCCCCTGGCGCGAGAAAGGAATCAAATTTCCATTTGCTCGCCAAGCCGGGAGGAATGTCCAGCCATGGGTGCCACTTCACTGATGAGGTGGTTTGGGAAAAATGCCAAGAGGAAGAGAAGGAAAAAGGATAGGAAGGCAGACTCAGGCAAAAGGCTCAAAAGAGCCCAAGGCAGAGTTCTTGCGCGCAACGGCAGAGGGAGTCATTGCGGCTACAGGGCGGAAATCTATTTTGATGCCCTTCATGTCTACACGGGCGCGACAAATTTTCAAACTGCATTGGACTACCTAGTGGTCTTGACGTTTGTCAAACAAAAGATGCGAGATCTTGCCGGCAACAGTGCCTCTTTTGAGGAACGTTTTCAGGAGACCCTGTCCTCGTGCGCCATGGCTCACGGGCTAGACATAGCTGACATGAGCGTGCGATTTTGCGTTTCTCAAAGCTGCAATTTTTTCTTGGGCACGGAAGTGAAACTGAGAACCCCAGTGGTGCGGAATATCCAACAGTTGGGCCAAATGCGCCGGTGCTTGGAGCCTTTCCGTCAATACTCAAGCTATATGGGGAGACGCAGTAGCTTGTACTGGTGGTATACCCCTGCCCATCTCCAAGATGCTTGGGAGAGGTTGCAAGATGCACTCGCTGAGGCATTCAAGGTTTCGAAGTCTGACAGCACCAGGACTCTTCAGAAGATCCGCGCTGGCCATGAGGCCAGCGCCCAATTGCGTGCCCGTGCCTTGCAGTATTGGGAGCGGCAGCAGATGGCCGCGGAGGACAAGAACCGCTATCGGCCCCGACGCTTCAAGGTACGAAGCAGCCGACCGATGGAGCGGAGGGAGCGACAGGAGATGACCCTCCACGACAAGAACCAGCATCGGCCACGCAGATTGCAAGATCCAACGTTTACGGCCCACAAGTTGATGTCCAGGCGGCTGTTGACTTTGAAACTGCTGCTGGGGAAATGGGACCGTATGCTGACCCAGCAGCAGAAGAAGGACCGCACACAGAGAAGGCGCTTAGAGCTTCTGAAGCGGAAGCAGATGCAACAAGAAGCGCGGTTGAAGAGGGAAGCCCAGAAGATCAAACGGAGGAAGTACAGTGGTTTCATGGAAGACCTCCAGTGGATTTGATTTGAACCACTGGATTTCTTTGAAATTGGCCAAATCCACTGGAGGAGCAGTCGGTCGACCTGATTTCACTGAAATTGACCACCTCGTGATGCTACGCCATGGAGTTTGAGACAGTCCTGGCAACAAAAGCGTGCCGGAAAGGTTCCCCAGCGGTATGTGTGTGAAACCGTTGAATGTTTGTAGAATCTGTGGTTACAACATGTTAAAACTTAAAATCACGGGTTCCTGTAGACCATTGTAGACCCATCAATCACGAAATGAATAATATGGGCAGTGCTCAAAATAGGGGTCCCCCCAAATCATCCAACAGAAGCCATAAGCCATTCACAAGACTAAGAATAAACCATCCATTTTGGGGGATTGCAATTTCAAGGACCCACCGCACGAACATTATGATGGATGGACTTGACGAAACAAAACCAGTTCGATCATAGTTCATCCCCCACTTTGTCAAATGTTCACCGGACGTAGATGGTGTTCTTGCTGCTAGCCTTCGGAGTTCGACCCTTGGCTAATCGGTACGAGAGGTGCCTGCCTGAAAAGAAGCAAAGTTGGCCTCGGCGTCTCATTTTCCATGCCGCGCAATATATGTTAATGATCGTTTCTGCGAACTCCCCAGCACTTGTCGTTGGCATGTCCCCTTCGAGGCGGGCAACTGAACTAGGATATCAGGCAAGACGAATAGTGATCAACGGTTTTCCACTGCCCAGAGCAGCGTCGTGAGATCTACACTGAGAAGGTGCATGCTTAGACTATGACTACAAATCACCGATGTTGAAATGTTTCTGAAAATGCGGGACCCCCAAATGGTTGGTTTACTCTCAAAAAAGTGGTTAATGGATGATTTGGGGATACCTCTGTTTTGAGAAACCGCCACATGTAGATCACCGGCATCCACCAGCCATTGAAAAAAAGGTTTCACAGGCGGCACTTAGCCGCTGGTTTATCTCAGATCTCCCATTGTTTGATGTGGGTGTTTCTCAAAAATTGGGCCCAAAAATGGTTGGTTGAATACTATAAATGGTTGATGAACTGGATGATTTGGGTGGTCTTATCCAGTTCATCCTCAGTATATCCATTTCAACCTGGGGGTTTCTTGGAATAGTTTCTTAAAAAAGCTGGGTTAAATACCTAGTTCAAGACCCCCCCCATGTTGAAATCCATTCAGCACGGCTACCCCCCATTTGAACATCCCGAGAGAGTCCGTGCAGGTGAGCATCAATGGCAAGAACAAGCCCCTTGGCGCTGAACTTCCAACGACGCACTGCTGCGGGGAAGCAACGGCAACAACCACAGCCATGCACCCTATGTTTCCAAGTGCCATTATAGTAGGGAACTAGCCCCAGCTATAACAATAGTACCAGCTGGTTACCTATCATGGTAACTGGAAGCATTGGGATAAACATAAGTAACCAGCTCAATTGATATTGACATCATTTCCCAGTTACTTATCAATCTTATCATGTTCAACAGCTTATTTGTCAAAGATCATAGATACTTTTGCTCAATGAAATCTCCCAGGTGCTGGACATGATGGCCAGCTCTCAACCTGCACATGTCCCAGCTGTATGGCCAGCTGCCCCCGTCGAGGAACGGCTGGACGCCTTTGATGTGGGCGGCCATTGTGGGACAGGCAGACGTGGCAGAGCTGCTGATCCAAGCAGCCTGCGACATCTACGCGCGCGATGCGGCTCGGAGTCAACTGGGAGGCGCTTGCGTTGACTGGAATAGTGGTTTAATTAATAGGGGTAGTTCCTATTGAAGAATTAAGATGAAGAGTTTGTTGGATATTAGTGGTACAATCGGTTTGTTTGGTAATAAACCATTGGCAATAGGCTATTTGATGGTTTGGTGAGTTAGTAGTGGTTTCTTAAGTAGCAACTACTGTATAGTAGAGCTAAGTTACTGAATGGGTGTGCCCTGAAGCTATTTGTACTTACCTGGCATCGCGGCCGCCATCCAAGCTAACTGTGTTGCCACCTGCCTATCACAAACTGGACGAGAAACAAACTGTTCATGCATGGTGGGTAGTGGTGGTTACCGATGGTTATAAACATATAACAGACATAGACTACCAACCAGGCAAGAAACCAGGCAGAGTTGTGTAGCTTCAGATACCTATAGATATCTAGATATCATGGATTTGTGGGCATCTTACATTTGAGTGTAATATCTGAGGACGGATTGGGCAAAAATACTGCAACAATTTGGTACGGCGATGGAAAGGTGATATAGGTTCGTCATAGGTATTCTTTAAAACAAATACACCTAAATAGGCGATTTTTTGTGCACATGTTTGTTTTCGTACCTACGGGAATCCATCCGCGGTGGTCCCCAAAACATGATCGTAAATACGTATGGGTAATGAATGTCAACGACAATTTTTCATATTAGGATTTTCTGGAAAGTGTTCTGTCAGAATACTTATCAAATTATAGTTGATGGTTTCAATCGATTCTTGTTTTCCCATATGTGTTCCCGAATGGTTGGTTGGTTGACTTGAGCATATTTTTCATAGTGGTTCAACCGCCCAACCAGAATAGGGTATAGTCACACTGATATAGCTCCATTTGCACAACAGTTGACATGGCTTAGCCACAACAGTAGAAGAAAACAGCACCGGCGTAACGACCTTTTTTGATACCCTGCTGATGTTGGCTAAGGAGAAGGGCATGACGGCGTTGATGTGGGCCGCTAAGCATGGACATCAAGACGTGGCGCGAAGGCTTTTGTCACTTGGCGCAAGGGTGGTTGGATCGTTTGAAGGGTCAAGATATAGATGGTTAAAGATCATTAATAGTATAGTCAATGATGATTGATGATAGTTGATGATGCTTAATGATGCTTGATGATGCTTAATGATGCTTGATGATGCTTAATGATGCTTGATGATGCTAAATGATGCTTAATGATGCTTGATGATGCTTCTTGATGGTTAATGATGCTTAATGATGCTTATAATGATGCTTGATGATGCTTAATGATGCTTGATGATGCTTAATGATGCTTAATGATGCTTGATGATGCTTCATGATGCTTGATGATGCTGAATGATGCTTCATGATGCTTGATGATGCTTAATGATGGTTAATGATGCTTAATGATGCTTAATGATGGTTAATGATGCTTGATGATGCTTCATGATGCTTCATGATGCTTGATGATGGTTAATGATGCTTAATGATGCTTAATGATGCTTAATGATGCTTAATGATGCTTGATGATGCTTAATGATGCTTAATGATGGTTAATGATGCTTGATGATGCTTAATGATGCTTGATGATGCTTGATGATGCTTAATGATGGTTAATGATGCTTAATGATGCTTAATGATGCTTAGTGATGGTTAGTGATGGTCAATGGTTTGGTCATCAACCGTAGATGGTCAAACATTTGCTCAGACTTGGATTGTTTAATGGATAGTGGTGGTTAGTACCGATGCGGTAATGGTTTGTTTGGGTTGATAACATTTCGCGGACAGGAGTTTTGGAGATGTCGTTTGAACCTCAAGCAAATCTTGCATGAACAAAGCAATATCCATTCTGCACATGAACACTTTGCCCCACACGCCGCAACCCAGAATGTGTTTTAATAAGTTTGTCAATGGCTTGTCGATGCTCGTTTGTCAAGGTTTATAGTCAACCATGCAAATGGTTATTAGAATGTTTGGTGACTGTTTGCAATAACTATGAATGATAGATTGATATTTTGGTGCCAAATGATGCTTAAAGGCTAATTGATGGTTAATGGATGGTTGTTCTAATGGTTCAGGACCGTGTAGCAACTGCAGTCGTAGCGAGATATCACCAGCACTGGCGAAAGGCTGGCTGCTGGCGGCTACCCCGTGCCCCGGTTTTTCCCCATCAGCACAAATCGTCGAGCATTGATGTAAATTGATTGCACGCAATCCAAAACATGCGTATAGCCACATGGCAATGAGCCCCTTCGGTGCAACAGCATATCGTGTGTTCAATGAAGATGCACGATGATACATGAATCTGTTCTATCATATGTGCGTGTGTGTGTGTGTGCCAAAATGCGCTGCGTATATGGGGTGTTGCCATCTTGCATGACATCGATGTCGTGTGATTTCATGTCATTACCCAGGTAATATCCCATCCATACCACTGGTTGGTCGCTTTAAACAATTTCTATTTTCAATAACAATCAGTAGTTGAAGAATATTCATAACTGCGGTTCAACCACCAACCAGTACCATGTCATGAAGGCTTCATCAGCCGTTGGAGATTTCTATTCTCAGGAGCGCGGGCGAGCACACGGACCGCAAAGATTTTCGCGGTTTGCTGGCCTCCGATCATGCAAAGAATCATTCAGCGATGGTGACCCTGCTGGAGGTACGGTGGCAAGGACGGTGCTTCGGTTTCGCTGAAGCATGGACTGAATAGAAATGGCTATGGGTCAAGCAGTTAACCAACCAGTAGTGGGGGATAATAACCAGGAATAAAAGGGAAAACAATGGTTAATGATGGGAACCAGGGGTACGGGGTTTTGACCCACTGGCAAATGCCTTGACTAGCAGCCATGATTGGCCAGCTTGGTGCAGCCTGTGATTCTGTGGGCTGTTGGTTTGTTTGCAATTTTGGACTTGCACATTGCCACAAAATGCCCCTCATCCGAAACTTGCAAGTTGATTAACATAGGACAATTGGGAAATCATATACAGAGGGAGGGAGTTGGTGATGGGTAATGATTAAGTATCATGAGCAATCATGAATAGTTACACCCACAGGATTGATCATCATGAATCATCACGAAGTGATGACCCGTCAACCGAATTAATCATAGTGGGTACACTAACCCCAGCCAGATTCTCCTCATGTTGTAGGATGAGCGTGTTGGCTGATACCTTTTTAATCCTTTTTACTACTAATTCTACGTATGTTATTCTGAGGCATTGTGTTTGGGTGTGCTATATTCTGTTTGTGGCGGAGTGATGGACCGCCTTTCCCATCATGCTGGCGTTTGCGTTGCTGGCGGTGAGAGGGTGCAGCGCCATTATGCTGTGAGAGATATGGTTTTTGCTTGGGCTGAGAAGGCCGGGCTTCGCCCCGAAAAGGAACGCCCAGGGCTTTTGCTGCCCCAAACACCGGATGACACCCACTCTGGTCGTCGGCGCCCTGCTGATGTCTACTTGCCTGCCTTGGCCGGAGGTCCCGCTGCACTTGACTTTGCCGTTACGGCACACCAGCGGCAGGACTTCCTCGCCTTGGCTAGCAACAAGACTGGTGCAGCTGCTGATGCCTATGCTCGCCACAAAGAGTCCCATCTCAACACCGCGCAAGCTTGTGCATCCCAGGGCGTCGCCTTTGTGCCGATGGTTGTGGAGACCACTGGGCACTGGGAAGATGGCCGGCAAAAGTGCTACGGCACATTGCCATGGCTGTGGCTGCTCGAACTGGGGAAGCCGGAGCGGCAGTGCACAGCGCCATGCTGCAAGAGCTTTGCGTGGTGGTGCGTTCTTGCCGCGCTCGAGCTGCTCTTCGGCGTCGGTGTGAGTTGTCCGACAAGTGACGCTTGAGAGCTCTTCCAATTTACAGGGCCGGACGGATGACGCTGCCACTTCTACATGAGTCCCAGTGTTCATCTATGCTTGCGTTGGCCTGTTGGACAGCAACTTCTGAGAGTGTCAAGCACTCTTCCGGGCTTTTCGTCATCGGCGGACAGCGAAGGCGCCTGCCATGACTTGCTTTTGTTTTCTTAGGGTTCTGCCAAGCAGCGCCCCACTCCACAGAGATGCACAGTTGTAGCGGGTTTTTCCCAGCCCCTGTTTTATTGTTCGTTTCGCTCATGTCCAGAGCGACTGGGCGATGCATTTTGCACCTGGGTTGGGCAACCACCAACCACTCCATGCTTTTGTGGGGGTGTTTTTTTTTTTGGCTCCACGCTTTGGCTTACCCATATTCTGTTTTGTTTGAATCATCATTGGCCATCATTACCTATTTCTGACCAGCACGTTCCATTTGTATTGTCATCAACCCTGCTGAGCCACTACTAGGACGACAATGTAGGACTTTCGACAAGGGTGGAACGAACGTGTACTGTAGGCATGGATGAATGTGCAGGCAGGGATGACATCACAGGGTTTAGTTCGGTACCATGTGGTTTGAACTTTGAATCTGGTACCATGTGGTTTGAACTTTGAATCTTGCTTTATTCAACTTGCAACAAAACTGGCTTGTGGTTCGAAACATGTTTTTCCTTGTAATGATTAACAAATCGCTGGTTGACTTGCGCCCATTTTTCGTGACGGGGTGCTGAAGCACCACCAACTGAAAAGACACCCGTGGTGATGGGCACAAGGCCGTCCCTCCACACCAGGCCATCACTCGAGTGAACCAGCGCATGCTGTCTGCGGCGCAGCGGAATGATGAGGAGGAAGTGGCCCTGTGCCTCCATGTGACTCAGCGCTGGATCGCCATTTCTGGGCCCTTGGTCATGGATGGTGGTTTCTCAAGTAATAGGGGGCCCAAAATTATCTTTTATAACCATTAATGTTGGTTTCTGATTAGTGTAACCCCCCTAAAGTAATGAAAATGATGAAACCAACAGTTAGATACTAATCAGAAACCAACATTAGTGGTACTAAGCCAACCTTTTTGGAGTACCCCCAATTTTGAGAAATCTTCGGATGGTCAATAGGATGCCGTGGGCATTTTGATGCGTTTTGAAATGGCATGCCACGGAAAGCCTCCGAACTGACAAGTCCAGTTGAGACATTGGCAACATGACCGCACCCGGGTTCCATTCGCAGGGTGCTGCAATCTGAACCATTTGCTTCTCAACCATTTGCCACTATTTATCACTGAAAGTGGGCGCTTCCCATAGCCAGGGGCCATGGTCAACTGGTTTGTAACCATGGTCAACCACGCTCATCAGCATATGCTTGTAGTAGATTCGCTTCTTTACACACACCGGTCTTAGCCATGATTGTAAGCGTCCATTCAGCCAGCATTGCCATAGCGACATATTGCCACCCTTTTTTATTCATGCCACTATTTACATTTATTTACCATGCTTGCAGCTATAGCAAAGAGGCAGTACCTATCATGAAGTATCGTCATTTGTTATTACTGCCATTTTGTGTTTGTTCACATGTATATTGCACTCTTGTGGGCCTTGAAAGAATCATAATGGACCTCTATCAGCCGCTACAGTATAACCACTATTAATTTGACAGTTATGCCCGCCAGGAAGAGAGAGAGAAAGAGAGAGAGAGAGAGCGCTAGTGTTCACCATTACTTAAGCATGACTTTCAACCATTGCGCGTAGTGGTTCTTAACAATCAATCAATCATCAATGAAACCGGCATTAACAATCAATTCATCACCAATGACACATCAATGCTGACTGCTGGTTTCAATCATTGTTTATTTTCCCAAATGTATCACCAAATGTTCGGTGAGTTGACCAATTTTTTCATAGGGAATTGAGGGTTGAAACCACCAACCAGACTGCAATGACCCATCAGTTCACAATCAATTCACCAACCAAGCTAAATAACTTAGCAATCAACTCACCATTTAAATTGTGAACCATGAATCATCACTGAGTAGTGCAACGAACCATCAGTTCACCATCAAATAGCTCAGCAATCAACTCACCACCAGTCAGCACTACCAGTCGGCACTAGTCACCATAGAGGCTCAGGAGGTGCATGTAGGGCGGCTCTTTCCAAGGAAGGTGCGCAGGTGAACCACGTGGACGGCGAAGGTCGCAGTGCCTTGTTGTGGGCCGCCATCCATGGCTCTGCCCCTCGCCTGATGGGGTGGCCAGGGGAAGGCTTGGGTCAATGGTGAACTTTGGTTAGCGGTGGGTGGTGAGCATTGAATGGTTAGTTTATTTGGTTGGTGGTGTGAATCATCAACAAGTCGCTAAGCTTGTTGTTTGTAGTTCTTTATCATCCACTGTTGACGATTAGATTGATTATTTTTATTGTTTATCATGGCAATGTTCAGGTTGGTGGTGAAATTAAGAGCTGTCAGAATCATTGTGGAGTAGTGGGGTGTTTAATAGCTTGCGATAGTGGCTGATGGTTTATGATGTTTATGGTCCACTGTAGTGACTGTAGTGTTTGAAAATGCTTGAGAGCCGTTGATCGTTAAATCATGTTAAATGCTGCTGGGTGCTCACCAATATTTGATAGTTCATGGCTGGAAATGGTGGGTTAGGTTGGTCGACTATGGCGAAAAACGGTCGATGAATCATAATGGCACAAAAAAATAAACTGGTCATTGGGTAGAGGTAAGGAATCAGGTGCAAGTGCCTAAGAATTGCTAATAGTTCATGCATGGCAGTGATTCATGGATATGATAAAAGTGGTCAGGCAGTGGTGGCAGGGCCATGGAGGTTGCTCCCATCATGTTCCTCTCATTGAGTCCCCAGCCATCACAGGCAGGGCTGACGGTCAGTGCTTCCCATAGACTCGGCTCAAGCACAGCTACCGTCCGACCACCCGAAGGGTGCAATGAAGAAGGAAATGGCAGCAGTGCGAGCTGAGGGGGGTGAGCCAGACAGATGTGAGCCGGACATGGATGAGAGGGTCCACAAGATGGTGCCTGGGCTCCAATCATGGCCAATCCCAATGCCTCCAGTTGCCATGAAATGGTACGTAACCATCCCCGGTCATGGTAGAAATCAGCTGGTTACCCACTAGAGTTGAAACTGGAAGCATGGGGAATGATGTTGATCAACGATGGCTTCGATGATTTCTGTCAATTGATTAACTGGCTTGTGTTTTTCAAGAGTTTTCGTTTTCCCGAGTATGAACAAATGGATGGTTGGTTGACTGATATTTTTCATAGCTGTTGAAACCAGCAACCAGTGAATGATGAATGATTCAGTTCATTGGTCACTATTCGTAGTAAGCAGTTGGTTAACACCATGCGTTCAATGTGTGGTTGGTCACCAACGGCTAAAAAACCGTTGCGGACTGTTGCATACTCTCGGCATGCGGCGTGGAACGGTGGCTGGTCCACAACGGGGGGTTACCACGCTACTCCAAGCTGGTTAAAGAGCTCGCTTAAATACTTTGATCATCCACAGCCCCCCACGTTTGGCTGAAATTCCTGGCTAGGGAATGGTGGTTTCTCAGAAGAAGGAACCCCAAAAAATGATTTCTTTAGTATACCTGTTATAAATGGGTGATTAAAACTGGATGATTGGGGGGCACCCCTATTTTGAGCAACTGCCAAATAAACGTCTTCAGCTTCTGCGGATGCGGCAGTTTCAGAGATTTGAATGTTGAGGGGCTGCCCCTCAACTAGAATCCAGTCCGCTCCGCTAAGATCGAATTGAATGCTTTGCGAGAGCAGTGCACCCTGGACGATGGAAAGCGCTCGCGCTGATTTGGGCGGAGTGGCAGATTAGTCAGAGTATCTCGAGATGATTCAGCTGTTTGTTTATTTTGATGCAGAGTTGAAATACTACAGTACTCTTACAGCTTTAAAGATCTATAAAGTACCAACATCAACTTTACTATGCACCCACGAATTCAGTTGACCAAGGATTCAGCTATAAAGTTTAACCTGTTTCAAGCCCAAAAGCTCTTCTTTTCAGCGCTTGCGTGGTCCCCAAGCCGACTATCCTACCACGGGCCATTGGGAGGTGATCCGATAGCAGCTCGGTGGGATCATGTTGCCATGGGATGCGACGCCAGGAACTGTAGTTGTGGATGGGTCAGTTCTTAATTGGTATGCCCTGTGATAAGATGCCTAAATAGGAATTGAACATTCAGCTTCCTTGTTCACCCGCATCACCCACCACGAATTTGAACTGCTGTGACTCACACTATCCAATTCGTTGGCTTTGGAAGGCCATTTTGTGTCGTTGCTTCCCCACTTCAATGGGTGGGTGAACTAAGCTGGCAACTAACCATGGTCAGGCACCATCTCCAAGCAGGGCACCTCCATTTGTTGCAGTAGGTCACCACACCCCGTGCCAGCAGGGTGGCTACTGGGCCTCAGGCTCGGACCAGTTGTTCCAAGACAACCCGGGGAGCGTCTCTCGGCCACGAGGGAGTGATATTTGGTGCTTTCTCAAGTCATAGGGGTACCCTCAAGTCATCCGTTGATAATCATGTTTATCATGTTTAGTAATGGATCAACTATTTTTGGGTACCCCTATTTTGAGAAATCGCCATTTTGCACGCGCAACTTGGTACAAAAAAGAGGGATGTGCGGCATAGGAACAGATCCTGGCAGAACCTGGCTTTACCTGGGAGGTAAATTCAGATATGGCAAGCGATGCATTACTCAGACTCCCGAGGAAGACATTCCCAATTCCAAAGACGATGCCACATCAGCTTTGTGGTGAGCAGTGGGGGTCATTGAGGTACCATGCCAGCTTTAGACAGCCCAGTTTTAATCTTGCCTTATGCTTCCGATTACCGTCATAGTAGGTAAACAATCCCAAACAACAATGATAGAAACCAGCTGCTTACCTACTACTTCATGGTAACAACAAAAGGCAGGGTTTAGTTAACCACAAAATCAAGCTGTGTGACCGAGCAGAAACCTGCAGTCGACTCAACCGACTTTTGTTGACTGGTATCTCCAAGGCACCGTTTCCCAAAATTCCCCCCCAAAACAGTGGGAGTTTTTTCCCTGCAGAAATGGTCAACCATGATTTTTCCAGATGGTGAGAAGTACACCGCCATGGATGTCCAAAGGCAACACATGTGTCACCAGCATTGAAGCTCACGACCCGTCGAAGCCACCCTGCCCTCCAGGTCAACTGCTTCGTGGTGACCATGGATTCCAACACCAACCAACCTGCCATCCAGATCGGCTTGGATCCATCCGCCAAGCAGGACGAACTGGTGCTTCCTGCCGAGCTGGCAGGAGCCACTCAGCTGCAGCCTTGGTGAACGACCGGGCACTTGTGAACAGTTGATGAACTCACATGTCAACATCGCGCATAGAGATGCTTCTTATGGTTGGTGATGATCAATGCATGAAAAAAGCTAGGGTTTGATATATAATTATCATTTACATGCCAACATTGCGTTTTATGGGTAGAGATGATTCATGAATGGTTGAATGATGAGTCAAGCATGAGCAAAGCCAGGGTTTAATATCGTAGTTGTTCCGAATAGGGTGCAGCTGTCAGACCTGCACACCGTTGTTATGCCTTGAAGTTGGGTCAACGTTGGCTCTTGCAGTAAGCTGCTTTCAGTAGTATTGGTGAAGTTTGAGTCGCTGGTGGATGCTTGTGATTCTGCTGGCAGGTTTATTTGTGTTTGAAGCCTGAAGGGGAGAACCAAAATAAACGGCAACTCAGAGCAAGTAAGCAACTCATCAATCCAATCGTTTTGCAAGCTGATCTGAGTGGTCAATAGAGCTTCACTACGTAGGGTGAAGCTGGTGCCATGTTTTGCAACAGCTTCAGGGGACACCTGCCATGCCAGCTTCAGGGGACACCTTGGGGGTCACGCCAGACCTTCGTGAAGCGCCTGCGTTCTGCTGAGGTGCCCTTGATCTTCGCAACCGTCGAGAAGCCCAGGGAGGGCCTGCCTCTCTTGGTCCACGACCTGTCGATCAGCTCGGACTAAGTTCGAGCTCCGTCCAGGCGCTGGCGACAAGCAGAGAACGCGTCTCGGGTGAACCCATGGTGGCCAGGGTTCACCATGATGGTCGTTTCAGATTGTCCAATGCCACCATGATGGCATCGCATTTGGTTACATCTAAGATCATTTAAGTGGTGTTTTGCAAGCATGTCTTGGCCAACTGTTGAGACTGGCCTGTGATTTGCGATGTGTTTCCTGCTTGGTCATGCGTCATTCTGGGCCGTGCTTTGATCAACCCATCCTGATTTGCTTGCCGCGACATCGAGAAGACCAGGCAGATCAAAAGATGAAGCCGGAAGCGCGCGCCCGTTCATAGCCAAGCATTTTCAAGTGTACAACTGGTTGGTGGTTTTAAGCATGTTGCGTTTTCCCCAGAATCAACCAGTGGGTGGTTGGTCGACTCATGTTTTTCATAGGAGTTGGAACTGCTCCTAAATAATCGGTTTAGAAGCAACCATTTGCAATAAGTCATACTGGAAATGGCTGAACTTGAGGTAGTTCGTTGGTTGTTTAGCCACTAGATTTTGGTGACATCAACAAACCGTGTCACATAGGCATAGTGAGATGTGGCAAACATCATCAGTCAGTTTCATTGATCACCAGGAAAAGGGGTCCACCCTTCATTTGCGGAGGGCTCACGAACCATGAGGAATAAACAACCCTTCTAAGTGAATCAGTGGACGACCAGCCCAATCAATCTACAATTGGATCAAGTACTGGCATCATTGTCGACCAGCTCCCCGTTGACCAGTACAACGGTGACTATCGCCTGAGAGGATTCCTCGACACCCTCCATGGCCATGGGTGGGGACCAAGGTGACCATGCTACAACTTCTCTTCAGATTTGGTGCCAGCACCTCCGTCTTGGAATCCTGTGCTGCAGAACTGGACACAGCCATCAGCCAACACAGAACCTTGACCCGGTCCTGGGCCGATCCCGGATCGAAAAGGATGGCGTGGCAAGGTGCCTATACAACTTCAGGGAAGCACCTTGTTGGGGAGATATCAGACGATTTAATGTAAGTTGGGTAGTCTATGGGTTTGGCTAGGGAAGGATTGGCTTCACAAATTGTGGTTGCTGCAGGACGAACACTGAGAGTTATGGACACGAACCCGTGGTCTTGCGTTATCCCAAGAGGCAGATGACCACCAGACATTTGAGTCAAAAGCACATAGACATGATGTTTGAGGTTTGAAAACTTCTGTATGGTACATGGCTACATGGGTACCGTCCCACAACAGTTGTATTAGTTTCCGAATTTTGAGATGACCCAGGTATCGCAGGTAAAAGGACATCCCAGGTATCGGCGCGTTGTTGGCGCTGTCAATCATTAGCACCGCAGGAGCTGCTAGACATGTTGAATCAAGCTCGCCACTTGTTATTGATACGCTCCTGTGGATTCAGCTTATCAATGGTTGATAAGGGTTGCGGCTTCATCATGGATTTGCGAACGCCATGGTATGGTTCACAAAAATGGTTTGTGGATAGTTCATCAAATCTGATGATTATCCCCGGGCCCCGCGCGTATTGAGCTCCGGGAGCAACCCCTGAAACCGTGGGTGAACGGTTCACAAGATTTGCCCGAAATCGCTGTTCAAGAGCCGGCGAGAGCTGCGCGACACCAGCAGACAAGCAGTCATGGGCCGCCACTCCTTTGTAAATGACCACATTCGCAACATGTACATCATTGGTCAACAAACCCAAGCTGAAAATTATGAGCAAACGCTTTCAGTCATGCTTTTCATTTGATTTCTGGGCATTGCCATGGAGGTGTGCTCCGCCATATCCGGGCAGAAAGTCGCCTGTCTAAGTCCAGATGATGTGGTAGGCAAGCGTGTAAAAGAGGTGAAGCGGCTCTTGGCTGCTGAGATCGGTGTTCCCAGATTTCGGCAACAGCTCTTTCTAGAAGGTGTTTTGCATGAGATTCCGAATGATGAGATTTTGGTCGCAGTTCCAGAGAAAGTTCAACTGGTACTCTTGGAACTTGAGCAAGGCACAGAGGCGGATCCAGAAATGATTACCGCATGTGAAGCCAACGATTCAGTTGCCCTTGAACAGCTTCTTCAACGTCCGAGCGATCCGAACTTGAAAAATTTGAATGGCTGGGCACCACTCCACTACGCTGCAAATCTTGGACATGTCCATTCCATTGAGCTGTTGCTTGAGGCAGGTGCAGAGAAAGATTCAACGGCCGACGAAGGCAGACAAGACGACGGCGCTACACCTTTGTACTTTGCAGCGTTCAATGGCCACTTGGAAGCTGTGCACGTGTTGGTGGAAGCTGGTGCTGCCTGTAATCAGGGCACAACAGACATATCAAATGACGAGGGTGCAACACCATTGATCGCTGCAGCGTATCATGGCCACTTGGAAGTTGTCCGTGTGCTGGTGGAAGCTCGTGCTGACTGTAGTCAGGGCACGACAGACCATGGCTTAACACCATTGTTCGTGGCAGCTCAGAATGGCCACTCGGAAGTTGTTCATGTGCTGGTCGAAGCAGGCGCCAACTGTAATGAGGGCACGACAGCCTATGGTGTAACACCAGTGTGCATGGCAGCTTGGCACGGACACTCGGAAATTGTCCGTGTGCTGGTGGAAGCTGGTGCTGACTGCAACCGGGGTAGAACAGACGTCGGTGCAACACCATTGTTTGCTGCAGCTCGAAAGGGCCACTTGGAAGTTGTCCGTGTGCTGGTGGAAGCTGGTGCTGACTGCAACCAGGCCAGGACAGACAATGGCCAGTCACCATTGATCATCGCTGCTGGAAACAACCACATGGAAGTTGTTCGTTTGCTCATCGAAGAAGGCGCTGATTGCAATCAGGCCACGAAAGATGACGAAACACCGTTGTTTGCTGCAGCTCAGAAAGGTCACTTGGAGATTGTGCGTTTACTGAGAGCAGCCGGCGCTGATGTCGATCCTAAATGCTTCGTATCTGGTTACGATTGTTGGTGATGGTTCCCTATGATGATCCCGAATCATTGAGAAGAATGTTTTTGGTTGATGACTGATGACTGTTAGTCGGTTATCATGCTCTGTATATAGTTCATACTACCCTTGGCCATGGGACATCCAGCTGTGAACCCTCCATGTTCGATGGGCCATCACCAGCTATCGCAAGCCGTGGCAGAGAGGAAAAGTTTGCAGCTTCAAAATCAGCAGACTGTGTATACCCAGGGTGGTAGCTACATGTAGCCACCAAAATTGAGGAATGTATGCTACCAATTTAGTGTCGCCCTGGGTTTGCATTTGTTGAATGTTTGACTGGGTAGTCATTACATTAGACAGCATCCCCACCGAAAGGATCAGCCAATTCCGCATTTCTGGTGGATAGCTGAAACTGCCGACAATGCTTGCCAGGAAAAAAACCTGACATCTTACAGCGGATTGACGATGGTGACTAATGGTGATTCAGTGTTGCTCATGATGGTTAGTGGAGAGTAGACCCAATCCATCATGCAATGACAGTGTCCATACACTTCCTGTGTCAATCACCCCTCATGACAAAGTCCATCACCCTCCAAATTTCAAAATCAAACCCCAAAATAGACAGAGTCCAACACCCTGCGTCGGAATCTTTGCACCCTTGGGAATCAATAAGAACTAGTTCTGGCCTCTCAGAATCCTTTGGTTTTAGCATTATTCTTCTCAGGGTTTTTGGGGTGCATGGTTCGAGGGCTTACGGTTTTTGGATTCATGGATATAGGGCTTCTGGTTTTACAGGGTTTGAGGGTTCATGCTTTCACGTTCACGGTTGATGGTCTGAGGGTTAATGGTTTTAAGGTTTATGCTTTTAGGTTTGACTTTAAGGTCGATGGTCTGAGGGTTTCAGAGTGTATGGTTTGAGGGTTTATGCTTTTAGGGTTAGTGGTTCTGGGGCTCATGGTTTTAGGGTTGATGGTCTCAGAGTTTTAGAGTGTATGGTTTGGGAATCTATGATTTGGGAAGGGTTGTGGTTTTAGGTTGTATGTTCAGGTTTGGTTTTAGGGTTGATCGTCTCAGAGTTTTAGGATGTATGGTTCGAGGGTGTGTTGTTTTCGGGCTTATTGGTATAGGGCTCATAGATTTAGATTCGGTTTTAGGGTCGATGGTCTCAGGGTTTTAGGGTGGGTTCCAGGGTTTGTGGTTTAAGGGCTCATTGTTTTAAGGTTTATGGTTCTAGGTTTGGTTTGAAGGTTGATGCTCTAAGGGTTTGAGGGTGTATGGTTTGAGGGTTTATAGTTCCAGGGTTCATGGTTTTAGTGTTGATGCGTTTGGTTCTGTTTCAGTGTTGATGGTCTCAGGGTTTTAGAGCATGGTCGTTTCCGGCAAAGTGCTTCAGAACGTTCAATGACCACTCTGGTTGGTTCTGGTTGCTTCCATCTCCAGTGGGGCCAGCTGCTTGTTTCGGGGGTCACTGTGCTGCCGCCCAGGAAAGGTTGTGGATGTCTTGCAAGCTGCCGATGGCGCCAATGCAACTTGGAGACTCCGCGGGCCATGACCGGGTCTCGCATCTACTGGCTCCTTAAGGTAAGCCAAATGAGTCGTTGGTTTGGGGAAATTCCAAGGTACACAACTGATGCTTCTTTCGTGGTGGGTATTTCTGACATGTTGTGAAGGACTGATTCACCTTGATTTCTTGCTATGAAGCATTGAGTCAACATGATTTTATTAAACTTTTAGTTATGCCCGTCAACTGATTATAGTGTTATTTGTTTCACTACTTGGTTGGTGGTTGTTTCAAACATTTTTTTTAAATTTCCCTCTTATTTATTAACACATGGTTGGTTGACTATTATTTTTCGTAGGGGTGGTTCAACCACCAACCAGCTACAGATTGTTTCTGTTTGTATCTGAAGCAATCACGCCAAGGCTTGGTCTCCGTGATTTGGGCAACACGTGGACAACTGGCAAGCGCAGCTGTCATAGGAATCAATTGCGCGACTGGTTGAGCTGTGCCTAAACCAGCGTGGAGCAGCTAGTATATATATATATATGTAGATATTTATGTATATATATATATATATTCATTTATGTATTTATATATATGTATATGTATGTATGTATATTTACATATAATTATTTATGTATTTATGTATTTATTTATTTATTTTGTTTATTTATGTATGTTTCTATTTAATTGTTTTTCATTTATATTTTGTATACATATATATATATATGTGTGTGTGTGTATGTATTAATATATATATATATATATATATATATTTTTTATACATATAAATATATATATATATCTATCTATCTATCTAAAAATGAACCTCATCATTTGATTGGTTGATTCAACTCAATTGGTTAGCCATTTGTTCACGTACTGTTAGTTCGTTAATCTTTTGAACCTAACTAACCTTAGTTGTGTTCAAAATAATTAGCTTAACTACGGAGCCAATAATCAAATCCGTACTGATCATCAAAACCTTGACATTTTCGTCTCTCGCCTTCATTGAACTCTTCGAAATAGCGATGGAAAAAGAATCAAAACCTTAGTTCATCCGCAGGGTGGTACCCCCTGAGCTATAAGTTGGCTAATAAGGGTTTATACTCCACTTATAGTTTATAAGTTGGTTCATAACCCCATCCAGCATAGTTATATTTACCCATAACTTGTACCCAAAAGCTTAGGCTCCTCGAAATTCACGGGCCAGAAATGGGGGGTACCACCTTGTACCAACCATTACTAATCATACGGGGGTTTCTCAAAATAGGGGTGGTTTACGGGTGGTTTATGACTGCAAATGGCTTCTATTGGATGATTTGCGGGTTCTGTATTTTTAGAAACCACCATACCCAACCATGCTCAACCATTCCTCACCCTAGAATTCATCAACGATTCTTTCATCATTTCCAACCATAACTAACCATGAATCAGCCTGTTATTTTTAACTATTTGCAAACCCTTGTTAGTCACCCATTGTTAAACAACCATCATCAATCAAGCATGATTCATCAACCATTAATCAGTCACAATTCAATCATTTACCAACCGCATTGAATCAATACCAGCCATTCCCAACCATTTTTTCATCATTACCAACCATTAGCCAGCTATTCTTAGCCAACCATTATCAATCAGCCATCATTTATCCATTACAAACCATTTATCAACCATTGCTAACCATTGTTAATCAAAAATTACCATGGCTGTCATCATTTACTAACCATCATTAGTCATTAGTTCATCATTTACTAACCATCATTCGTCATCAGCCATTAGTTCATCATCATCATCATCATCATCATCATCATCATCATCATCATCAAGAATCCATTATTAATCCATCACTAGCCATTATTCATCACTAGCCATTATTCAACCATCACTAGCCATTCTTAAACCATTAAACATCACTAGCCATTGCTAATGTCATCCAGTTAACATGACTTACAAACCATGGTTATAACCATTGATCATTTACCAACCATTACTAGCCATTGTTAATCAGTCATTAACCATCATTAATCAACCATGAATCATTATCACAAACCATCATTACCTTAATCAACCATAAATGATTCTCAACCATTATTACTAGCCATTATTAACTAGCAATATATAAGTCGTTAATCAGTTGACAATCCATATATGTATATCAGCTTATTTGCGGCTCCTTTTGTTTGGGCCACCTGCTCGCCCTCAGCATTAGCTGAACCTTTTGGATGGCGATGAAAAAAAAATATATATCATCACCAACCATTATTAACCAGCCATCATCCACCATTCCCATGTGGCCCCCGCTGGCTCCTGCCACGGCGCCAAGGCGCGGCTCCTAGCCTGCGCCTCTTTGGCGGATTGGAGCGGCGTGCGGAACGCGCGCCTTGGCGGAGCCTCCCGGGGCCCGGATGGCGGGGCCCAGGAGCGTGGCCCCCGGTGGGGATGATGATGGTAGGGCAGCATGAGATTTTTGACCCCTTGTCGCCGGAAAAATGGGATGATGATGGTTCACCTATTCATCAGTAAATGTTGGTAATATTGAAGATAATCAATGTTGGTGAGTATTAAAGATAATCAGCAACAATAGGGGATATACCAGCTAGATGCTTGACAAAGTCTAGCAAGTCCTGGTGTAGGACAAAATGCTAATAAAACCTGACATGACGGCGCGTCATCAGCCATTTACAGATCCTGCTGTGATAGCCAAGTCCGAGCGTTGATCTTCGCGGTCTCCGAGGTTGGAGCAATGCGCCTTCGCATCAGCCTCAGCACGGGAAAACCAGCTGAAAGCCTAGCCACATTGTGGCCTCAGCTTCGACTGCGCCTGACACAACCCAATTCACATGCACAGGTGGTCGCTGAATCTCCCTTCCCCTTGGGAGATTCTAGGAGCTACTGAGGGAAATGCTCGCTTCGGAAATGGCCATGCAATGCTATGTAGCGACCTTGAAGATCATGATTTTTGGTGCTACCACTTTTGTGTTGTGCGCTGAAATCTCTTTCCAGGCCTACCGTGGAGCACTATTCTTGCCAATGTACCAAGCACTGTCATGATAGAATTCCGAAAAGCCATCCTTCAACCAATCTTGACCATGATCAAGCAGCATTGACATACTTATCCATGAGTTCTTAGTGATAAACTGTTGTTAGTCATTATAGCCACTATCAACCAGTAGTGAACCCTTGCTTGCCATTGGGTAACCATGACCCAACCATCGTTAACCAGCTTCACCTCAGCATCTCACAGTTGGGGCTGAGGTGAATACTCGGGACCACAGCTTGGAAGCCCAGGGGGTTGGGCTGTTCGGGGGCTTGATATCAACAGGAAACATTCATAGCCATGGCACCACCTATGCTTGCAGTCACCATGAAATAGCAGGTACCGCAACCAAGCTGTTGTCTCTACAAAGTTTCTAAGCGTCTACCGTTGTTATCACTGGGGTTGGTTACCGACTATTTCATGGCAACTGGAAGCGTAGGGATGGTTGAAAATAAGAATTCACCTTGAAACCGCCAACCAGAAATCGGTGCACCCATTTGATCCAAGAGCTTTCAGAAAGTAACAGGATCAGCCCCTGGACGCCCTGGCAGCAGGATCCTTGCCCTTGGGAATTGGCTGAAGCGGGGCCTACCGGATGAATTTTCCCAGGGAGGTTGCCTAGCAACAGCTGTTGGCTGGGAGGGAGCTACAAGGGAGCTAGGAGCCACGTATATATATATATATATCTCCCTATAACCTTCGATCTGAATTGGGGGAATGAGAACCGGAGCTACCAGGTGTTAGGGTATCCAGAAAGTGTCCATAAATTGCAGTTTTTTCCCCAAAGAATGTGACGATTTTCCCGATGGAACCGTGACCATTGCCCTGGGATGGTTGCTTCACACTGGCGCCCACGGCCGCAGATCATCGCACCTGCTTGTCATGGGCTGCCAGTCAGGGACACCCAGTGGAGCGTGGTCATTTCTGCGGCCGAGATTGGCCAAGGGCAGGAGCTATCAACAAACCACAGAGATCACGGATCCCAGGGGGATGGCACAATGTTTTTTCACCACAGGGAGTATGCACATGGTTTCACGCATATTTTGTTTTGAATCCGAATCCGTTTCACTTCCTATTGGTGTCACCTATGACTAGCAAATACAGGAGAATCTTAGATTTGGGTAGCTCAGGTTTCAAGACAGGGAGTGGATGAGAAAGGAAACCTTTAGAATTTGAACATGAGCAACAGTGTTTTCTTCCCTTGTTTTCCTAGCAGCTTTGGTAGATATAGGCTTTCCGAACCGGGACCACCATCGTTATAATTTCAATGAGTTTGCAGCGTCCTTTTTCCTAGGAGCCGTCAATGCCTTCGGGCCGCACAACATGTCACAGATGGATACATGTACACGCATGCAACGTGATTGAAAAATATATCGTCACTAGCGTGGCATTTTGTCAAGGCTAGGGCATGAAAGTGACCACAAGTTGTGCAAGCTTGATCCCGACAGTGTCAACAAAACCAGGAACCGTTTGATCACAAACCATTCTCAGCCATAGATACTGTTATCACTGATCATGACATACTGATTATCAATTCTTGACTTCAGATACTAGCTGAGCCTATAATATAATATGATTTGATAACCAACGCGCTACCATCTCACTGAGAGATATTTGATTACTTGTTGATTTCCAAGCACTACTTAAACATCACAATGAATCATTATCCATCATTAATCATTGCCAACCATGATCAATCATTAGTAGCCATGTCTAACCACTACATGGTGGTACTCCCTGGTTGTAAGTTGGTTTTTACCCCACCTAAGAATTGTGATATCTACCATTTGCGTGGTGCTTACCCAAACGTGAACTAACCTGAGTCAACGATGATTATAACCAGCATTTACCACTATCAATCAATACTAAGCATCATTTACCCAATGTTGCCAAGTTTACAGGCCCGAACGAGGGGGGGCACCACTCTATACCAACCGCTGCGACCCAATACTAATGCTATCTAGCCATCTAGCCATGACTTACTGATCATATCTAACCATTCCCAACCGTTATTAATCATCACCAACCATCACTCACCATTCCAACCTATCAAAACCCCTGTAACTGCTTGGCTTCGGTGGTGATGTGTCGCTCCTTAGAGATGGCCACCGAGGCTACGGAGAGGCCGAGCTCATGCGCACGCTGGTGGCGGCCTCAGGTGCAAAAAATGGGAGTCTCAGGGCATTCCCGGGGGCCCTTAAGTGGGCATTCCTGGGGGCCAGAAGGCCTTAAGGATCCTTGAAGGGCCTTTCACTGTTGACATCTAGCTGAACAGTTGGCTTCTAACATGGTTTTATCATGCTGTAGCTGGGGTCGGATACTTTTTTTTTTGGTAGTTGGAAGCGTATCCCATCCACATCACACATCTGAGGAATCTAAAGATTTGATGATGGCCCACCACTACCCAGCAATCCGGGACCTTGAGCAATGACGAAGCCGTTGGATGAATCCAACGAGGTCAGGGAGAAAGCAGAGGTTGGCATCATGGATGTGGGGGGCCCAGCTACCAGGTGTCTTGGGCCCATGGTTGGGCCCAGTCCTTGCCATATGGGGTCAAAACCTACTGTTGGGAAGCGAGAAGGCGGTGGATTTTAGAATGACATTATTGATCAGGATTGATCATGACAGATTTCCGAGTTTCGGAGGGACGTGATGTATAGACGTGTGCGCTTATGTATGCTTGCGCGTGTTGGCATAATATGGGTTTAACTATAAGAAACAATGGCATGTACAGCTACTCAGCAATCACAGAATATCAAAACACCAGGACCAACCATCTCAGATGTCCAGCTCGTATTGCATCCTACGGAGCCGACCAGCCAAGAGGGCCAATGAATCATGCGCCAGAAGAATGATTGGAAGAACATTTTTTGGTATATCAAACATGATCTCATGATCTTAGACCGCCGTCAATACATCGGTGATATTTTCGCGAACCTGCTCAGCCCTTCACACTCCTGCGAACGAGAAACACAAGTTCTGGGGGATGTGGTGTGGATTTCCCTGAGTCTTTCTAGGTTTCCCCTTTGGATCTGACCATGTTTGGATGGTTGGGTACCAGGGTATCAATGATTGAGGGACCTATCCATCAGATCCTTTCTCACATAATATCCAGCACATTGACCTTCCATCACAGTTCTATATGGGCGTTTCTCAAACTACAGGCGCCCCCCAAATCATCCTTTAAAGAAAAAACATTTATAGAAATAAAACATCCAGAACTTTGGGGTTCACTATGGCTTGAGAAAGCTCCATAGATGCCTAGATGAACCCAAGCCCACTGTCGTGTCCCCAAGGCCGGTGGTTGGCAACCCATCCACTTCGCCGTTTCGGGCGGACATGTGGAAGCCACTGCCTTGCTAGGGAGCCCAGGGAGTACCACGGGATTGCTGAGGGTTTGGGCCATCATGTAATACGCATCTAGAACAACCACCATAGAATTCATTTGCTACGATATGCTAGAATATATGCTAGTATGATGTGCTAATATGATGAGACCCGGC
>VSDK01019294.1:31218-55982 GCA_009767595.1 Symbiodinium kawagutii | reverse complement strand
TAGTATATGGTAGTATATGGTAGTATATAATATAGATAGTATGTAGACAAGTGTTTAAGTAGTATATAAAAAGTTTATAGGTAGTACGTGGGTAGATATCTAGTACGTATATAAACAGCACATAGGTAGTATACAAGTAGTGCTTTTATAGTACAAAAACAATCAATAGATAGTATATAAGTAATATATTGTAGTATATAGTGTAGATAGTATGCACAAAGTAGATAAGTAGTATACAGATAGTATATAGAGGCAGTTGTAGGTAGTATATATGTAGTATGTAAGTAGTATATGGCAGTAAATAGGTACTAAATGGGGGTGTGTACATAGGACGTAAAGGTCCGAAATGATGCAAATAGGGGGGACCATACCATAGGGGGGGGGGTGGGAACACGGAACACGGTACCATATATACTTATGTACTCGTGTGAGTGTCATCATGTGTTACCATTGCCATGCGGCCTGGCCACGTTGGAAGATGAGAACATACCAACCGCCAAAGCTCCAAGTTCGGCATCACTAGCCCAAAGAATGCCCTCAGGGCTCAACAACCTACAGACCCCCTGGTTAACCCTACCAAACCCTTGACAGCTTAACCCTAAACAACCGTCTCTTGGGTCTGACAAAGGCAGGGTTCAACCTACAACTAGTTTCTGGTTCCCTCCAGCAACGCTGAACACCTGCCATCGGGATTCCCTAGTACCAACCACCATGAATCACCATGACCTGCCAACCATCAAGGACCATCACCCGCCGCCTGGCATAAGGCGATGGCAATGGGCATAACGGCCTGCCAGGTGGGATGGATAGGATTGGCTCGAAATGGTCAAGAACCATGGAAAACAATGTCTAAAAATGGTTGATGATGGCTGATGATTGATGATGGTTGATGATGGCTGATGATGGTTGATGATGGTTGATGATGGCTGATGATGATGGTTGATGTTGATGATGATGATGATGATGATGATGATGATGATTGATGATGGTTGATGAGGGTTGATGATGGCTGATGATACATCATTCACGATTCGTCAACGACAATGAATGACTGGTTGGTGGTTGAACCACCCCATCATGACAAATGTGCCTGTCAACCGACCAAACATTTGATTTATCATGGGTGAAATTCAAAAACGTCAATCCTACCGCCAACCACATCACTATGAGTTACGAAGAACGGACCACTAGTAAGTAGCAGTGATTGTCGCTGATTTTTGCTCGTAGACCAACCGTTAACCATCAACCATCCAACAATCATTAAACATCAACCCCCTAACCGACCATCGCTACTATCATCAATTAGCCATCTTCAACCCTCACAATGGTTGACCACTCATCAAGCAATGAACCAATCACCGTTAGTTGCTAATGATGAACCACCAACAATGGTCAACCACTGGCGCAACCGGAGCCACTCTGGACCATCATTAACCATAATTTACCAGCTTATCAACCACTATTGATTTCATTGTCATCCATCAACGTACTATCAATAGTTAATCATTGATTAATCGTTGACTAAAAGACCACCAACAATAACGATCTCTTCAAGCATCATTAACCATCATGGAGGAATCTCTTAGGCTTAGGAACCATCTTTACCGTAATGACTAGTATGAACATTGATGGTGAGTTGTGGTCAAGTCATAAAGTAACTAGGATCTACCATCATAAAATCATACATCAGCCATCATTAACCGTCACTAGCCATCATTACCCATCATTTCCAGATCATTTCCAGATTATTTCCATATCATTTCCATACCATCATTCATCACTAACCATATGTGTGCGTGGCTGTTGGGACCCCTGCGCCACCGTCAACCACCACGGGACCCACGCTTCACCAGCGAACCAACGAACCCGCCCTCCGCACCGCCACAGCCATGCTGAAGCGCAGCACTTTGACGGGCCCAAAGCGGCGCACCAAGGGGCCCAGCAGCAGACCGAAGCTCACCTGCCAGCGAAGGCGTGGCAGGTTTAGAAGGCTTCTTAATGGTTAAAAATGGTTAATAAATGATAGTACTGGAAATCATGGTTGGTTTATCATGGCATACCTGATTATAATGGTTAAACATGGTGAATGATAGGAATGAGTTAATGATTGACAATAGTAATGGTTAATAGTAATGATTAAGAGTTGTTGTTAATGGTTGGTAATACTAGTAACAAAAATGGTTGATAATAATAGTCATACTGGTTAGTAACAAGTGATAGGAATGGTTAATCGTAATGGTAGATAGTAAGCCAACCATGACTAACCCTCTAAACCATTTTAAACCGTAATAGTAATAAGTGAATGGTTAATCATGGTTGATAATCATGGTTATCATGGTTGGTTTGTCATGGCATACCTGATTATAATGGTTAAACATGGAGTAATGGTTCATGATCGTAAGGGTTCATGATAGAAATGGCTCATGTAGCAATAATGATGATAAGGATAACAGTAGTGATGGTAATGATAATGATAATGATAATAATGCAAACAGGTTACTTTACGATTTGGCTAACAATTGTCAATAGATAATTAATAACAACAATGATAACGGTGAATAAGTCAATAACAATAGTTATATAACATTGGCTAATAATGGTCAATGATAAAATGGCTTCATATTTTCTCGCCAGGTCTATTAAGAATGATGGCTAATCATAGTTAATATGGTTTATTAATGGCTAACAATGGCTACTGATGGTTCATACTGTATAGTTTAGAATGGCTGGTAAAGTGATGGTTTTTTAATGATGGCTAATAGTGGTCAATAATCGGGATACCCTAAAAAGATTTGCGACTTATGCTTGATACTGGTTCTATAAAAATGGTTAATCGATGGTGAATTTATTGATGGTTCTTACATGTTCTTACTGATTACGAATGGTCAATGCCAGGTTGATGATGGTTCATACCGATTCATTCATCGCTACTTGAATGACCAGCTAGTATCGGTTTGTTGATGCTTAATCACCGGGTGGCTTATGGATAAGTACCAATGATCCATTGCATATGGCGTATAATGCTCAACACCTGGTTGTTGATGAATTGATATGTGGTTCGTATGTCGTTTAATTTTTCATTCGTCTGCACTGATTGATGGAAACGATGGTTTATCAACGGTGCATGTGCGCTTAAGAATGGTTCATGATGGACAATTGGACAATGGTGATAATTAAACAATTATGACGGGTTCGTAATGGTCAATCAATTCATGATGATCAATCATGGCTATACAATGCTTGAGCTCAGGGTCTATGAGCTCAATCAGCAAAAAAGTCAGAGCCTCCTGGAAACAAATAAATTGACTCTCCAAAATGAGAAATTGGCATCTTAGCAGGCTACACATGGCTAGTCTCGGCTCAGAAAATTGGATGTTGCCATTCTGATGGTTCATGATCAATGGCTGTCACACCGCTCCAACCATGGAGCCAAGTTGACAGAGCTTGGCCCTTGGCCGGTCGCTGGAGATTTCCATGACTCGGCTGGTGGTAGTTTCATTGAACCCCTGCTGTCACCCTGGCAAGGCACCAACAACGAAGCCACGGACTAGTCGAGATCACAAGTACAGCAACATCAACAGGTCAGTTTCTTGTGCTTAAAGCATCCCAAAGCCTGCAAAGTTCTGGTTTGACTCTCTCAACGCTTAATGACTACCATCATACCTCCCGGGTCATACCCGAAAAATCTGCCCAACCAGCTTGGTTCCTATGCTCAGAAGGTTACCTTCTCACATAGTCATCAAGTGTCGTCAAGCAGAGCTGTTCATAAGCCTTTCCAAGAACCCATGTAATTACAATGGTTGGCGTGCCCCTGGGCCTTCCCCCAGTTTGAAGCTGGCTACCTACAGCCACTTGAGGTTACCACATCTACAATGTCTGTTGCCCCATGGCCACACGTGACCACATGTGCACATCACGGCGCAGATTCCGAGCTTTCACCATGTGACAAGGGCCGAGGTGGCTAAGGCAGCAATCAGAAGCAGCTTCTGTTGTCGAGTGAAACCCAGGTAGCCCATCATGAACCTCAGCTGGCAAGGAATCCAGGTGGGTTTCTTTTTGGTTCACCAGTTACAGTAAAATTGATATATAAACCTATTAAACATTAACAAGTGGCTTATGTTAACCAGGAATTAGCCCATTGTAAATAATGGTTGACCAGGAATTAGCCCGTTTTTGGTGACTCACGTTCACTTAAGTCTCATGCTTTGGAAAGCAGTTCTCTTTTTGAGCCAGGGTTCGTGAGTTCGGGATTCAACTGATTCATGGTTTCGGCAAGGGTCAAAGACAAACACAGACCCATCTTTTTTCGCCCGGGGGAGTAGGATCAATTTATGAGATCGCCATCGAGCCAGCCCCCCGTTCCATGTCAAGGTGAGTTGCCACTTTCGTTTGGGCAGCGGTTCGTTGGTTAGCTGAACTGACCAATCACCAAGAAAAACCGTTGGGGACTTCAGGCCGCAAGCCTCAGCCTAGCGAGACGCAGTGTGAAGAAACAACGATGCTTGTACACACTTCAACTGCTATGACTGTAACAGAAAATGAAGAAACATCAATCAGTGAGAACACTGGAGCTCATTGCAAGGCAGCTCATGAACAAATGAAAATATGAATGTATTTGCTTTTCCTTTGTTTCTATTGTTTAAATGTGTTTTGTTTTGAGTGCCATGGTGTCCAAATTTCAAGTATTGTTATTATTTTTACATTTTTTGTGAAAGCATATGTTCTGGTATTCTTGGCGCATACAAGAAGGAATGCCTCTAAACCAGTTTGCCGACCCCCGAAACAGGGTATTTCTTAGATCCTTTTTTTCATGAAACCTGTTTTTGCTGCTCTGGGCGCGCACAAGAAGGAATACAGTACCTTCAAACATCAACAATGGGCGGATTCAAGAAAGCATTTCGTTTTCTATTGTTCTTTGGTTTCGCATGTGAGATTCTCCTGCCGAGGAAGAGGCTGCCTGATTGGGATGTTCAAACGGCGGGCGCCGGCCTATCATAAAAGCTTGACCGTTGCCCAAGCATCAAGCTAGCAATGAACATCTGCCACTCCATCGGTTAAATGTAAATGGTGAAGGTCAAGCAACCACAATTCAATTTCAACGGCCACCGACCACCAAGCCCACAGTTTGGGGTCACGTATCACCAGCCATGAGACACGAACCGGCCAGCCAGCGGGAGACTACAAGACTTTGTCTGGGCCAGGTGTCAGGATATATATGATTCTGATGAGGATATCCCACATATGAGACACACACACACAACATCGAAATCCCTGGCAGCCGCGTCACGTGGTGTGATTTGTTAACCGTTTCTTCTGGGGGGCATCACGGAATCAGCAGTTTGTTTTTCACTTATTCCTGCTTGGTTGGTTCTATGCAAGAGGAAGAAATTACCACAGGAAGGATGAAGTAGGGGATAAACCACTACAAACCAGCATAAAGCATCAAAGTTTGGCTCATGAACAAAGATGATATCCCACCAGGTTGTTCAACCATCACCTGGTGAAATTACATCCAGCCCTCAGGTTTCTCCAGGTTTCTTGCCCAGGATATTCCGGGCACCGGTGCGGTCATTGACTGGTCGCCACTCATTCCACTTAGACTATGGCTGATGATATAGGTATTTATACATAAGGAAATAAGAAAATAATAAATAAAGAAAGAAATAAAATAAACAAATTACTAGATACAGTAGACTTAGGTAAGCTCAGATAGAATTAGATCAACAAATAGACAAAAAAAACAAACAAGCGAACAAACAAACAAACAAACAAAAAAATGCCGCAGAAACGCAGTGAAACTCTTTAGCATTATCAACCATCCATTGATCATCAACCATTGTCTGCACTTGCCGGCTGCTACCAACCTGCGCACAGGGCGGTGACACCTGTCCGGTTGATGATCCCTGGAACGGTCCCAACATGGCCGTGTGTACAGCCATCCAAAGTCATGTGGGAAAACATGTGCCACAGCTACAATTCTTTGAGCACCAAATGATTTCGCTGTAGTTATTTACAAAAACGGTGATTCCTTCTTGTTCTTTTTTGTGATCAACAGTTGCAAAAAAAAACAGCAGTTAATGATATTCTTTATGATAAAAACAAAACGATTTCTGGTTGGTGGTTTCAACTCCTATGAAAAATCTTAGTCAACCAACCATTTGTTAATAAGTAATAGGGAAAATAAAAAATGTTTGAAACCGCCAACCAGTTATTAGTTGTGTCTCACGATACGACACCAGTCAAAAGTGCTGCCCAGTGACGGTGGCATGATGATGGCATAGCCACTGGCTCCCAAGCCCGAAACCACCAGCACCACAGCCAAGCGCATCATGAAGGTCTAAGTCCAGGGCGGTGGCTGTCGCTGGGCTGAGCTTAGCCCATGTTTGGGTTGGATGAAGCAGCTGTTGCCGTTAGTAGTTGTCATATCTCAAGGTCCTTTGACAACATTTTGTTGGATTGCTTGAAGTAACAACTTGTTCAGCTGCTTCAAATTTGACAACTTTTTCAAACAGTTGGATTCCTTGAAAGTTGTGTGTCTTGTTGGATACTCTCGTGGGTGCCTGAGAGCAGCACGGTCCATAGCAAAGTGAAAATACCGACAGTTTGGCAACCAATGTCAACCAACATTTCGCTCTATCATAGAATTTAATCCAACTATCCAACAATTAACGAAAATATACCCATAAATAATCACTCGATATCCTTAGACCCTTCGTTGGCAACAAGCAATCGTTGGGGACACATCATGCTAGCCACCTCTCCAGATCGCGGCCTTAGAGCGGTGCTGCAAAGGCAGCGGCTGTACCAATTTATAACATCTGCGCTCATCTCCCGATGGTTTCTAAGCATTTTTAATTTAAGTTCCGGAGAAAAAACTGAACAACCAAATCCTCGACTCTTGGTGCCCTTCATGATGATCTTAAGATGTTTAAACCCTACACCCAAGACACAGCCAATGTCTGGCCTCCCGCTGCTGCCGCGTGGCGTTGCGCGACAGGACTCCGAAGGCCTCCTTCATGGACCGAAACCTGGGAGACGTGCCGTGGCTCGCAGCCAGCTATGGAGATGGCGAGCTGGGTCAAGGCTTCAGTTCACCAAGGTTCATGGGGATCAGCAGCAACCATTTCATCTGGGCAAATTAAGTTATTTCGCGGGTCGTCCTTTAATTTGGTAATTCAAACACTGAAATTAATGAGGTCGTTGGAAATTACGAAATTATTTGGGGGTCGAGAGGGTTGCTGGTGTGAAGCTGGCGTAGGCATCCTCCACGAAACGTTCAGGTAATCCGGAGCTTTCTGATCAATAGCTGTGCCAAATCACTCAGTTTTAACCCCCCGACACATACACCCTGCACATCCCACCTGCAACTGCCAAACTTGTCGAAAGTAAGGTTTCGCCAGCAAAAAGATTCTTACGGAACCCCGGAACCTAAGTTTCACCCCTCCACAACCCCCAACCGCGTCGAAAACAGTTTTTCCTGACGCGATGCTGTAGGAAAGTTTTTGCCACCAATTACCGCCCCACCCCACGCAGTCAACAGGCCCAAATACCAGCACTGCCGACAGTGCTATTGGGAGCTTCCGCGGCCAAACTCCTACTGCCAAACTTGCCTGCAGCACGGTTTTGCTAGCGCAAAGAGCTTTACGGAGCCCGGGAACGCAAGTTTTGACCAACCAAATGCCCCAACTGCGCCAAAAACGGTTTTTCCTACGGCGGTGCCGTAGGAAGATTTTTGCCGCCGCCTGCCTCTCAATGCAAAGCGCGCCTGTTTTTCCAAGAAAGCTGCCGATATCCCTGTTCTTCCCATGCCTTCCCGCGCCCCCTTTCCCGTCCATTTTTTTTTTCGGCACGCCTCTCAACCTCCCCGTCGGTCAGCCCGTGAGGGTTCAATTCCCCCTCCTCCCTGTCAACCCCGGAGCGGCCATATGCAAAACAATAACTACCCACAGAAAACGCATTCTTTTCTAGCCATCTTTCGATCCATCTATTTATGTCTCCATCTCATAAACAGACTTGCATTGGCACAAAACGCGTTCCATATCTACATTGTAGATATATACGAATCGGCAATATTAAAACTGCATTTTTACAAAAATCAATATATATATACATATATCTAAGTATCAAGAACGAAATATATGTTATTTCAAACCAAACAGATGTTCAATATATAGTCTGTATGTGACCCTACCTCTGTGTTCCTATGCAAACAAAAGCCGTCATATGTCTCTGTTGGTATGTGTATATGGAAATGCGTATATGATATGCTTCGTTGAATTTAATTTCTGAAGGCTAGGTCGTTAATTTCAAGTGAGGTCGGGTGACCTCGTTTTAAATTGTACAGATTTCATAGGGGAAACAATGGAGAATGGTGGGGAATGATACGAGGTGAACACCCTTAGGTAGCGAACTTGGGTGATAACTGGCTTGTTAAATGGCAAATTTTAATCAACTTATAAGTAGGGGGGTCCACCGTGTATGGACCTGGGATGACCTGGGTGGTTGTTTGATCCTGGTGCATTGCTGACATTGCTGGCGGGTGAAAAAAATCAAGTGATACACATCAAATACCGTAGTTTTGTGTCATTTTCTGAGATCTGACACGCCGCACCACTGCCGTCCATGCCCGCATTTGGTCCATAATACACTTTTCGTTTGTTGATGTTTAAAACGGATTCAATCTGCACCTGTGCCACTTACATCATCTCAAATGAAAAGAGATACATCAATTTGGCTGGCTACAGGAAGCCATGCACGCACCTTCAATCTGGTGTGCGCATTGTGTACTTTGTCGGCCAGTTTTCCAGGTGCATCATAATCTACATCATGATTTCCGTTGGCTGCCTCACATGCAATAATGTATCAGGTTGTGTCACCTGCAATTTTGCCTAGATTCGCCCATGTTGCTTGCACACATGTCCACTTGCGTGGGAATCCCATGAACTCCTTTTAAATTTTGAACCAGAATCTGACTAGTGTTTGAAACGTTGAACCCCACCAATCCCAAAAGAGTTGATAAGAGTGATAAAATGTAACAGTTTTGCTTAGAAGTTCAAGGTAAACCCGTTGGCAATAACTATAAAACAAGTGCCATGGGTCATGTCACATCCCTTTCGCCCAACGCGCATCAGCAACTGAACGACCCACCCATCCACCAACCGCATCGGCCACGTCACGGATTCGCTTGTTCTTGCGTCAACTCTGGCGGAGATGTCCCAACCCTGGGCGCTGGAACCAAGGTTGACCCAGCGGACCCTGGGGAATGAGGACTCAAATGCCATAGTCACGGGCCAACGTGAAGTTACATAATGAACTCTACACTGTCTGACTATTTGCGAAATGATTTCGAACAAATCTACGGAGATACCGGTATACAGTATGCATGTCTCTATGGGTGCCAATCCACCAGCGTGCACAGGTCGCTATTGAGCAAAATTCAAAGTTGGCATGCAGCGAAATTGCCAGGAGGTACCACAACAAATTGCTGAGTGAGAGTCGATTGCTTGGAAGTCTCCGGGAAAAACATGAAGAGATAGATCAACTTCGCCTGGGGCCAGGCCAGCTGCACCACCACTGCCTTGCACCCCAGCATTGAGCATGACGACAATTGTGGTTGGTGGGGGTCGTCACCCGTCACCATATCCCTCAAAAATCTATGGGGGCCAATACATGCCAATACTGGCTTCCATTCATCATCCCAGCCACTGGCCAGTGACATAGACCATAGTGTTTCAAAGGCCTATAAGTAGATGTCTGTCATGCTGCCCACAATCCACCGTCATGATTTAATCATCATGAGCCACCATAATGCATGCTTGTACAACAAACAAAACACTGGTGGTGAAGAAACATCGTTCAGCAGATTTAACGACCCACCATCATTTAGGATCATCAACAACCCCATCAATACGTGTTATTCACTTTTTGTTAATCATTCATCAACCATTTGTCCACCATCTTTAACCACCATTGACAGTCATTAGCCATAAGCCACCATCAATTCGAGAATCAATCTATCATCAATCATCGGGTGAGTCATTGATCTAACCCTTCCAAACCATCATCTAACTGGTTGGCTCTCAGCAACCGGTAGCTCTGCAATAACCATGATCTTCGCGCTTGCAGCCATGCAATGTTCAGTCAATATTGGTACCTTAGTACCCAAATGCTAGCAACAAGCTAATGCATCCCATTTGTTTCTATGGGAATAACCCTGGCTATTGGTATAGTGCCCCAAAAATCCATAGCACCATAACAACCAAATGATCATTCCCAAGAAATCTCATCCAACCTGGGCGCTGGGGGGCTTCGCTGTCACCCACCATCTCCAAGTCACGGCTGCCATCACGAGAGACACCGTGAGGGCAACCCAGCGCGGCAGCAAAAAACCGAAGGGCATGACCTGGGACAAGGCACTGCTTTCAAGTTGCTGATGGCAGATCATTGATGGTCAATGATGGTTTATGATGATTAATGATGATGGTGAATAATGGTTCATGATGGTTGGTGATGGTTGGTGATGGTTCAGGATGGCTATATATATAATGAGTAATGGTAGCTAATGAATGCTAATTGATTGTGGGTGATTCATAATTATGTTTGATGATTCATGCTGGTTCATGATGGCTAATTGATGGTTGAGAATGGTGGATATTGATGGCTAATGATGAGTTAGCTGATAATTAGCTGATGATTATCTGATGTTTGGCTGATGTTTGGCTGATGGCCAGCTGATGGCCAATGATGGCTAATCATGATTCATGAATGGCTGGTAATCACCTGGTTCATCGTGGCTAATGACCTGGAAAAAGCTGGGGCCGGGTTAGTGATGGTTCTTGCTGGCAATCAACCAGAACTGTGGTGTTTTTTATGGCTACTGCATGATGGCCAGTGATGGCTACCCCCGCTCCAGCAGCCCCAGCAGCTTGGTTGCCACTGGTGACTCCAAAGGATTATGATTGGAGAACGGTCTTGCGATGGAAATAATTCGCAAGCCCATGCTTGTTTACTTACACTAAATTGGCTACTGTATCTATTCCAACGCCACTAGTCTTGCTATTTTTGTGCGAACTCAAAACATGTGTAAACATCTCTCTTCCAATTGACGGGTGTATCGGCCATCTCTCTGCTGCTTGCTATTGTTCCCCAACTCTAGTTGCAATGAAATTGTCTATTCACAAGTGAGTGTGTTCCAAAAAGTTCAACACTGCCATGATTACCAAAAAACACCTCCACAATCTAATTGCAATTAACCCCACACTGCTCTCTCTCTGTCTCCACCCCACAGTGCTGGATGTTTTTGTTGTCCACCATCACTTTCCAGCGATGAAAACGTGCAGTTCAAGCTCAGCGGCAAGACCAAACATCACCATGGTAGCAGCCATGAAGGTTCCAAAAGCAGCCGCTCGCTCCTGGCTGAATAACCATCCTTCTCAGCTGCTTGAGGCTGGTTGAATGAAGCATTAGAAACATCCAAAGATAAGCATCAACAAAGGACCCAGTTGCAGCAAGATCAGCAAGGTTGAGCTGGCTAAGATCAGCATTGACAGGTAGAAAACCTGCTTGAGGTGAAAAATAATGCATACTAATGAATCTTAATGACCAGCTTAGTGAGTATTGAAACCGCGGTTGACAGCTGAAGTCTAACATCAAAGCTATTGATCCCATTGTGTCCGGTCTCTCCGCTGAAGTGTTTCTTCGGGTAGGAGACTGGATCTATTGGCACGGCCGAATCAAACACCATGAGACGTGCTAAGCATCAGCTTTTCTTTGGAAACCGTGTTTGTGAACAAAAGACGTATCAACAAACATAGTCTGTAGGTTGACCAACAATTCCATGTATACATGTTTGGATACCATGGTTGTCGGTGCCGAATGGTGGGAAAACGGTCCAATGTGGAATTCCATCCCGCAAAACGTGAAAATGGACAAACCCCGGCCAAACCGGAGCTTCTCACTGAGTTCAATAAGCTGACGAACTACCAGCCACCAACTGATGACAAGACATTGCATGGCACTGCCACTTGCGCACCCGACACCCCTTATGACCAAACGCTTCAGTAACGCGGGCTGCTGCTAACTTATATGCTTTGAGATCATGTGGTGTGCTGCTTGGCCCCTGGTTATGGATAATGATCGAGTAGATATAACCCAGTAGGACACCTTATATAAACGGTTGAGACAACCAACCAACAATCTGAACCATTTAAGGTGTCCTCGATGACCTGATGGGCCTCAAAAAGTGACTCTGCAATATCAAGGCCTAAAATGCTACAACATCTTAGGTCTACCCATCAGGTACCATGGGATATCCCAATCCACAGCCTGTGGTTCCCAGGCGAACAGGGCTGCCAAAATGCTTATGTTGGCATGGCTTGCATGGGTCATGTTCGCCAAGAAATCATGTGACTTTCCGGTTTGATCATTGCCAACCAGTCCTCAGGATCTTCAATGCCATCACTCATCATGGCTAAGTACACCTCAGTTGCAGCTGATGAGGAAAAGCGCGGGGCCAAAGGCCATTCAGGAAACGCAAACACCAGAAACCTTTTGCACCGTATATATCATGAGTGCGGGTGCATGTGCACGTCAATGGTCATGCCATCCTAGCTCTATATCTACATTGACTTGCTTGAGTGCGACAGCCTGTGTGTGTGAGTAAGAAACTGCTTCAAGAAAGGTTGAGAAAGCCTATCACAGGCTTCTACAATCACAAGTGTCTCCATTTTGCCGGGGGAAGTCTTTTACATGCTGCCTCCAAGTAGGGGCGTCACAAAAACATGCAATCTTCATTGATGGTGTACCTTTGGGTGCATCCAATACCGGCAGAGCCAGTCCCCTTTTACGCCCGGTGCCAGTGCCATGTGCAAAACCACTTTATGGCCACAAACTATTTTCGGGCATTGCGTAGAAGCATACTGCAATTGCAATGAAATGTTTCTGAAGCCACTCTTGTTTCTAAATGTGTGCCTGTCGCTTTCAAAAAGTCTGATGGACCAAGGAATGCCCCTTCCATCCCTTTCTTCCCCTGTATGCTACCCATCGGATTATCACACATCACTGACCTTCGCGCCCACTGTGCTTGTGAGAATCCATTCGTTGGAAGTCTCAAGGCCATGATGTCAGGACCACTAAGTGGAAAATCAACAATGGATACTGGATAACAATGGGAAATCCCTTGTCGCGGCTGGTTGGGTGTGCAAAAGGCATCCCACCAGAGGAGTAGGTGGTTCAGTGCCCCCGGTTTGTCTGTAAGGCTACTTAGCTGAATTGGTGACCCGACCCTCTCAAGAAACAGAATACAATTTCCGGCGGTTGGGTTGTTTAACCTTTTTCTGGGTGGCAAGCCGGCATAAGTCAAACTGAAGATGCCCGAAACTCGGACTGAACAGATTTCGACACATATATTCTGAGACATGGGACATGAGGGCGTCCATAACATGAAGGGCCACCGTCATCTGCATCTATTTTCATGGAAAGAGATTTTACTACCTACGAGCAGTTCCTCCAACTGCTGGTGATTGCTGGTGCAAAAACACCTGCTGGTGGCCACCCATATTTACCTATCCCGGAACTATAACAATCGTTGGTGGTTCCCCGAATGACCTTCTCAGCGTTGCCATCGAAGCTCATGTCTTAACCATCGACCCACGGATTGATTCCCATCGTAGAATCCCCGTCAGCTGCAACGATTCGCGATTCGCTCTACATGTGATCAACATTGGATGTTTGACCGGATCGATCCATCGGATTTGTCAGAACAAGAAACCAACCAAGCCAAAGGGCACACCACAAACTCGAACCAGTCAAACCAATCAAATCTTTCGATCCACGTGGATGATCACGGATGCATGCCATAAAAGAGTAGCACGACTACACCTGCAACAACGTCTTCTTGGCCAACGTACCAGCTGCCCGTCCGAGCTGCGCCGTTGATGTCGAAGGATTCGACCTGCAAGCTCTGATCAATCAGCTGATGGTGAATTGATGTTGACTGTCAATTATTGGTTGACTAATTCATGTTGTTTGGTCAATTAATCATTGTAATTGGTGAATTGCCCGTGCATTAATATATAATGGCAAGGAATAATGCCAATGGCAGTAAGCCAACAAACAGCACGAAGACAACATGACTTGAGAAGGGAAAATTATGCCTACTGTCATCTACTGTCAAGAAGCTGTGCGAAAACAATCACTTGTAGTGGCTGATTCTGCATATTGCCATATATTGCCATGTAACCAGGAGTTTGTTAGCTGGGATTCGGGCACTGAAACGATTGCAATGCCAAACTCTGCAGTGGCCAAATCACTTGCATCATCACCAGCTATGGCTCTTCCAAGCATGTTTGCGCTGATCATTTGCTGCCACGAATGAGAATCATCATATCCCTCTTGTTTGCAAGAATTGCTGAGCTGCTGATGAATTTGCCACCATCATTGATCCACCATCATGAGCTCACGAACTATGATGTCAACATCTTCAATTAACTGAACTATGAATTTGTCATTAACCATCATTGATCCACCATCATGAACTCATCTTCACTATCTTCACTTGACTTGTGAACTGCCATTCGGTTACAGGTCTCCCGGTAGCTCCGAGCCGCTCCGCTCCCCCAGCTACATGGATGCCCCCTAGCTACGAACCAACCGTCACCACGCACCGCCGGGGCACCAAGGGTCGGATCACGATCAAGGGCCACAGCGTAAATCCTGGCGGCCAAATGCCATTGTGGCCAGTGGTGGCTGTGAAGGATTACCAGGGAGCAATGGGGAAGATTGAATAACCATCAAATATAATCAAATATAATTAATTAACCATCAAACAAGGGAATCAAGATTAAATAACAATCAAAAATAATCAAATGACGAATTTGATTCCCAACCGGATGAGTTCACAATGATCTATGCGCAAGAGTGGAGTAACAAGAATGGGAATATGCATGAATACACCAACCGAAACCATAAGGGGTGATTGAGTCTGAAAGTAACCTGATCGGCACCGTTTCCGGCGATTGGTCGACCAAAGTTGCCCCTTTTAGTGAGTGATCTTCCAGCGGTCTCAAGCTGCTTGTGGCGGTGACTGGTTTACATCACGCAGAAACAGTGTCACCGAACACACATGCCTATGCAAATGCATACGCACCTTTTCACAATGGCTTCGCACCTGATATTTGCGTACAAATCCCAGAAAACCATTAAGACAACCTTTTCAACAGCTGCGTGCAACTCACAGCACAGGTCCTGGCATGGTGAGGTACAGGAACACAGCCAGCAGTGGCAGGGTTGTAGCTACCCCAAAGGCACGCACCAAGGGCCTTCGTCCCACCACATCGCTGACAGAACCCAGGAAAACCTGAGAGATGTGTGGGGGCATCAAATCATTGGATTGATGGGAACGTGTCGAGGATTGAAGAAGGGATTGACGTGAGGGGTATACCTGGAATAATTATCTAAGGAACCCTCCATTCAAAAAACAAACCCGCCGCTTTAACATGTTTTTAGGACTCGTAGGATCAAGAAAAATGGAAGATTTTGTTCCGTACAGCTCCTGCAAGTCCAGTCTCCGTCTCTAGGATGTTGCCGCTGCAACCCAGAATCAGACTGCCATGTTCTTACAAGGTTTTGATTTATCCGTGGCTTGCGTCTGTTTGATGTTTGCCTGGGAATTTGCCAAGACAAAATTATATCAACAGATTTTCAAAATATGAAAACACTGAAGGATCGAAGCTTTCATATGTTTTTGCTTAGGTGCTGCCAGCTCTGAGAGCAAGCTGCTTGGATACCACGCTGGGGTGATTGAAAAATGGTGTCTCAATGACTCTACCATGGCAGTTGGTTTGTTACTATTTAGCTTCAGTGTAGCCATAGCGTGAGCAGTTTCATAGTAACATGGTAGAACACCAGCATCTACCAATCTAATCCTGTCGACCTCTCCAGAAAACCCACCTGTCTATCTAATTCGATCAATTCTATCTAGATAATTCTATCTAATCTTATCATACTCTTTCTAATTCTATTGATTATTGTATCTGGCAGTGGGTCAAAACCCTGTACCCCTGGTTCCCCTACCATTAACCATTGTTTTCCCTATTGTTTGGTTGGTCATTATAAGCCATTATTGATGATTAATATTGACCCATAGCCATCTGATGCTACCTGATTTCTCTATTCTACCCTATTCCATCCATCGAGGCTTCTACTTCTGTACCTCTCTTCTTGGCTCAGCTCCACCTTTTCAAGCTGCGTGGCTGCCATCAGCATCGCCAGGAGATTGGCCTAGCTGGGGTTGCGGGATAAGGAGGTCCCACCAGGGTTGATTTCCAGAGGTGGATGGGAAACAGCTGGCAATGATGATGGTTACCCTCTGGTCACCTAACATGGCGATGGAAATTTCCCTGTAAATGAATGATTTTGCATTGTTTTCCTAACAAAATGGTGGATTCTCCATTGCCATGTTAATTTACCAGAGGGTAATGAATGGCTAGAAGTCAACTAACCATGTTAGTGAATGGCTGAAATCCAAAGATCAACGAGTACTGGTGGGATAGTTGCTAAATATAAATTAAAAATTGTCAGAAAGGGCTACTGTAGCTAGTGGCGAAAATCAACTAATAGTGGCCAGCAATGGCTAAAACCCCGCTAGTACTGGCTCAGCAATGACTACAGCAAAACTCAACCAAGCATGGTCCGTGGTAGATTGACGGCTCAAAATTCAACCAATAATGGACAATTCATGGCCACGACGTGATTTTTTAGTTGTACATGTTTTGGACTGCTGATGACAAGGCCCTGGGATAAGGATTGATAATGATTAGGATGATTGGGGAGCCATTGACCATGCAACTGCCCATCGCAAATCAACCACCCATTTTCACCATTCGAGTCTACCGCTGACCAACCATAAATCTATAGTCATGCATTCATTCACCAAGAATCATCCATGAACTCACCATGCATCAAGAATTAAGGTTGATAAAGCCATGACGAAACCATTAATTGACAAAACATCATTCACCATCATGAATGAAGCCTTGACTAACCATCATTCTTAACTAACCAGTGACCTGTGACTGACCATTACTAGTGAACCAGTACTAACCATCATACAAATGACAAAGCTCCTAACACCACATTGTAGATAACCATCATTCACTAACATTGACTAAACCATGTTTTTTTTGCAAGGGCGTCCAGGGGGGTTACCCGAAGCAGCGGCAATGGTTGCCGGCATGCGTGAAGTGCCTAAACCATGGTTGCTAGGGGGGAAAAGTCACTAGTTTTTGAGTGGTTAATCAGTGACGTTTGCATATCCATTAGCGGCTAGTCACAGTGGCTAATGATGGTTCACCATCATGGACATTCACGGGTCACTATCTATTAGCTAAACCATGGTTACCAGCCGCTACAGTCACCACATAACCGTGCATAACCATCCAAAACCACGGTTACTAGTAGTGTCTAGTCACCTGGTGACTATACGTCACTAGCATATCCATTCTGGTTGGTGGTGGCACCACCACTCTGAAATATATGCTTCTCACCCGACCATGTGCTAATATAACATATGGGGAAAAAATGTCAATCAAACAACCAACCAGTAGTTGTTTAACCATGTTTGTTACTTATTACCCCCTATTAGTAACCATTACTAACCAGTATTAATCACCAACCACAAAACTTGGATAAACTCACCATTACTGCGGCTTACCAAGCCTATTATCAATCATTAGTAACCGACATGAAACCAACTTAGTCTATCATTAATCATCACTAATCAGTCAACCGGTTGGTGACTAATAATGGTGATTACCAACCAAAAATTAACCTATACCAACCTTAGTTCATCACCAACCCATTGACCATTTGATAAACCCATTATTAACTACTACTATCATCTTTAATCATTATTAATAATTAGTAATTAAGCATCAATATTTTTCTTGAATTTACTAACCATTGATCACTCACCATTGGTCACTGACCATCTATCACTAACCATTGATCAATTGTCAACTATTGGCCCCAAACTATTAACCATTATTACTTAACCATTGGTCACTAACCATTGATCAATTGTTAGCTATTCTCTAATCAACTAACCATTTGATCACTAACCAATATAAACCACTCACCGTTGCAAGACCACCATGGACTGCCCATCCTGACGTACGAGGCACTGCGGCATGGGACCACCCGAAGATCTCAGCGCTCAGTGCCGCCCCTTGCCGGCACGGCGCACTCCGGGGATCCACCTCACCGCACTGCCCCGACAGAGATTCCTGGGAGGTTCATGTGGTTAGTTTTGGATAATAACTTAAGCAAATATGAACCAGGTTTTGGATAATGGTTACACTCCAGTAAACTAACCTGGCAATGGATTTTGACCATATTTTATGGTGAAACCCAGGGAAAACACCAATAAATGGTGGATTTTCCATTGCCAGGTTAATTTACCAGAGTGTAGGTGATAACGATGGTTAGTTAATCATAGGTGATAATAATAGGTGATGATCATAAGTGATAATAATGGTTAATAACAATGGCCTAATGGTGCTCAATAATGGCTTTATGACAGATGATAAACAAGAAAAACTAGGGACGACTGAATAATCGAATAATGATTAAGTGAATAAGACATAATTTTCTTGACCAAAAAGAATCATAGTTCTACCACAACGTCAAAAAAGGCTTATAGCGAGCGAAAATGACTGTTGCAGCGATTGCCCAACCAACACACATATCGGTGTACTCCCTCAGGAGATATCGGTGTACTCCTTCATGAGTGGAGATGTATGACAATAAAAGCTGAATATGTTGATACCAACTCAGCAAGCATTGACTGGCTGATTGATCATGTTCATACCATAAATAGGAATTAAGCAGTACAGATGGGTATATGCCATGATATGGCTATCCATTGAGATGGGCAATGCTACAACAGCGTTTCCATAACAAGCAGCGGCAACCGCCAACAACCCACCAATCAAACAGCGAGCGGTAGCTTTCTGATGGTTTTGGTGACAATGCAGTCACCTTTCAGGGCGGCATTGACCAACATCAGCCCATCCAACAGCTAAACTGCTGCGGTGGTTGATCCGCCACGAGCCATTCTCACTAGGTATCTGAGCTGGGAGAATCAGCATCTACTCCAAAACGGTTCTAACTGGAAACCGATACCGTGAGGCCATTATGGTGACATCAACCGTCGTCATGTGCCATTCTTGCATACCCTGCTTTCGAACCATCATTGATCATCATCAAGCAGCTTATCATTAGGCACCTCATCATGAAATCACTAGACACTATACACCACTCAAAGCATCATGCTTGTCCCCGGCCGATGGCCTCGCAATTGCCACCACCATATCTCTGTGCAAAAAATCTGGGGAGCAGCTGAGATGGCAATGGTTGGCTGAAACGAGTTGGCGAATGAATGCGAATGGTGGTCGAATGGTGGTGGAATGATGGTTAAGGATTTGGTAGTTCATAGTGATGATTAATTGGCAACGCTTTACAAGAACGACAGTCGAACGGCAATGGCAGCGATTGGGAACAAGAATTGGCAACCCTTTGTTCATAGAACTTCGTGCACATTTTACTTTCCTAAAGGATGATAGCGTCTCTTGCAAATGAGTCGGTGTTTGAGCTGGGCCACATCCCCCGTTTGATCTCGGTCTTGTTCTCCTGATACGGCGGATACCCGGGGTCCAGAAATCAGCACAGGTGCTTTCCGAAACATCTCTGGAAGCCCAGCTGGACTTGGAGTTCCCCCAGCTGGAGTTGTAACCATCCAAGGTTGGTGATTCAGTCTGGCTGCTGGGGTACCTTGCATACCGAAATGGCCGCGGGCCAGGCTCACCGGTGGGTCAAATCCCAAGCTTTGAAACTTGCAGCAGGGTTGTCCAAAACCATGGTGTACCCCCCAAAGTCACTGACGGATTCCCTACGAATCAATGGTTATGAACTTGGATACTTTGTAGGTACCACCGTTTATGGACAAACCCATGTGATGCCCAGGGTAAACTTTTTTCCTGCCAAATAGCCTTATCTTTCAAAATATTTTTCATATATGGACACTTCTCGAAACACATGGCATCAACAGTGACTGGCCAGCGTTTGTCCCCACTCTTTCACGAATCTCCTGGTATCAATTTTCAACGATAACCAACCACCATCAACAATTGTCGCAAAAACCCTCGCTAATATCACTCCCTTTGCTCTTGAGATGTCTTGAGGCATCCTGTGGCGTGTAGCTTTACACATCCTTGGCTCCAAAATTCCCTAGCGATTTCTGATCCTTGGCTACGAGAGGAGATCTTCGTCGAGCCGGGCAAATCAATGTAAGCTCCTTCCAAGCGACATCAGGGAGATCATCCGGGAGAACCAGTTGTTCAGTTTTCCAGTTGTTATCCCATGATATCCCTGATTGTAAAACTGAACAACTGGTTGTTATCCATGGGATAACCATCCAAAAAAATTGTTATCAGGGATATCAACAACCAGTTGTTCAGTTTTCCGCATCCACCTGCTACTGTTGCTCAAAACGCTTAGTTAATTCCTTTGTTTTGGTCACCGTCTTACCGTTCTCAACCAAGGGTATGCCAGCATCCCCTCCTAATGGCGCTTCCGAATGTTTGTGAACTAACCCATGTGTTTTCTGCCAGGGCACGAGTTCTCAATGTACGGGATGTCCGGATTGATCCTGCACAGAATCTTCAGGCTTAACAAATCTTCGGCCGGGATCAAGGCAGCTTTGAGAAAAATGTTGAGCCATCAGCATATGGACATGCCCATGCAAAGATTGTTTCCGCAATGGTTCATGCAAGTAAGCAAGTACAAATTAGATATGTATGCATATAATACCTTCCAAAGCCTTACACATGTGGTGCATGTTTCTGTTTGAGCTACGGGCTTTATTTGATGCATTTGTTCATGGAGGGAATTCACAAGGATGTGATTAGCCACAAATGAATTGTTTATGGGGTGTGCGGCTGGGTGCCAAGGGCGGCATCGTGTTGCTACCGATTAGTAGCAGAGTGTTTGCCAGCAATCAGCCACTCACCTGTCACAAAAATCAATTGCCAAGGAATCATGATAAACTACAATTCACACTGTTGCTTCTACATCCTCGTTGCCGTTTCTTCTATCTATCACTAATAACGCTATTGGCATATCCGGTAGTATACATGGAATTGAAACTTGTACATGTCATGATTGCAGCTCACTCCGGGCACCCAATGGCGTCGACTGGTGGATGCATCAGTACTGGTTCTTACCATCATATTGGCCCTAGCAGTAGGTAATCTATGCGAATGGGTTATAAAAACAATCCAGCGATGTAAGCGCAAGTGCTATTGATATGAAGTCAATAGTCAGTATCGTAGTGCAAGCAATGTCAAAATCAGCTGATTCGTTTTAAACATATACTGACGAAAAATCATGGATCATCACGCGGTGAACTTGTTTGTAGACATAACATTGTAAATCACTGCTTCCAATTCGCTAAGACAAATATAATAGCCTCCTGGCAGTATCAACAGCTAGTTCGCTTCTGACAATGAGAACAAAACCACATAGTCACATAACCCAGGTATTTTACAACATAATAACATAACTTGATTCTTGATTGTCAACAATGATTAGTTTGCTTCACTGCGTTTATAACTTAAGTTGTGCGTATATAAAGTCCAGAATCCAGCCGCCGAGGGGCAAATGGGAGGTAAGGCCTAGGGCCACCAGCAGCAGCAAATGACGCAAGCGGCACCTTGCTCCACCGGCCCCAGGTGGCGATCGCGGGTGACTGGTTGATGTTTAACGATGGGTGGTGGACGCTGGTTGTTCACCACCTGGTGAAGTTGAGGCTTAAAGGTGCTTGGTTAGTTGTCTTCCATGGCTAACTTCACCTAACGACTATCAAATCTGAATGACGAAAATTGGTGTTAAATATGGTTAAATGATTTCATATTTAAGTGAAATAAAGGTTGAAGGAACGATGGGAAGCCAATGATTGTTTGTTTCTTTATGATGAATGTTGGTAGTCCCCAATGAATGGTTCGCTCGGCAGGTTGAGCCAATTAGGGTTCGCTAATCAGTCTTAACTGGCTAATCAACCATCCTACTTAAGCATGGCACAATCAGTTAATCATCATACAATCAATTATTTCAATGATTAATCTGATAATGATGGTTACTCGATCAAGTGTCTGATGATGAGTAATTAATCCATACTATTTCATAAAGACGTGGTTGAACTGTAGCTGCAAAAATGGCGGATTGTCGCTGCTTAAATGGTCAAACAAAGAAGGAATTCCAATCAAACCAGCTCTGCACACATCAGAGATACCCAGAGACCTGCTCGATGACTCAACCATTGGTAGGCGAGCCATATTGGTTCAGCAGAACAAGCTCTCAGAGCTTTGGGAGGAAAAAAAGGCACCCTACGGGCGGCAAAAACCCTCCAGAGAGCGTGGTGGGCAGCCGGCCTCGTTTGAGGTGGCAAAAAAAAGCCCGGCAACGACCCAAAGCATTGTTGAACAGCTACCAGGCCCATGCTCGCGAAGTCTGGAGAAGGGCTCACAGTAACAGAGGTCACACGGACATGTCCTTCCCCCAACTCCTGACAGCGCTAGCGTGGGACTGGGAGCGGCACAACATGCAAGAGTGCTGCGCACAGAAAAAAGAAAATAGGGATCCATCAAAGCTGGCGAAGTTTCATGAGGAGCAGGGAGCCTCCGAAGCACGGCTCGTGCATTTTCACGCTGCAATGCGACGGCCAAGGCTTGGAGGAGGCGCTCAACGCCTTGTGGTTGCCCGGCCTCACAAGCCCCGAGCTCATCAGGCCGCATGGGCAGAAGGCCGTGCTTTTCGACCTCCGGGCTCAAACCAGCGGCCGTAGCACGGGCGGCGACCACACCGCGCAAGCGGTTGTGACGCTTGACTCGGTCCCCCCCACATGGGCACATTCGGGCGTGATCTCCGAAGCGGTCAGCGACCCCGTCGCACAGAGGGCAATAGCCTTCAGCACTGGCAACGGGAAGCCGCAGACGCATTCGGAGGATCACGCGGAAGAAGGCCGCATCAAGGTGAAGACCCAACGCAGCAGAAGGCCGAGCAAAAAGCCAACTCCCCGCACCAGGCTGCTGGACCAGTTGGAGATGGGCCCGGGTGGCCTCGTCAGGCGCGGACACACTGAGGGCAGCCAATTGGGCTTTGTCCAAAGCCGCAGACATGGTTTGTTGGCGGTGAAGTTGAGCTCCCTGGAAACGGTCAGCTTCAAGAACCTGAGCATTGAAAGCCGCCACACTTTGGGCAGAGCCAAGCCAATCAGGGTCATAGCGGGCGTCCAAGGCCCTGCACGCTTCTTGGGTGGCTGCCACAGAAGCAAGATATGCAGCAGGAGCGTGCACGGCACATTGCCGAAGACCCAAGCCCCCAAATTTTACGCCCAAGCTGGCCTGCTGCCAAACCCGGTCGGCGACCGGAAAACTGCCGATGCTTTCAAGGCAACATTTGACCATGTCATCAAAAGCAAGGAGCGCTGAATGATGGAATGTGGCCGGTGTGGTGCGCATGTTGTGGACGAGCTTGGTGAAAGAGGCGCAATGTCGGAGCAACTGCAAGCCCACTTGCGGGTCCGGAAGGTTAGCAATGGCTTCAAGGCATGGCTCGGCCTTGGCCAGCTTTGTTGAGACGGTGGCACTTGCACAGTAAGCAGGATCCCCAACTGGCGCACCCAAGAGCTCGAAAGCGCCGGTCTTCACGATGAAAGAAGCCGGGAAAGTTGCCAAGTCAACTGTTGAGGCAGAGCCGGCCACCAAAACCAACTCACACTTAGAAGGCTCGAGCGCCAAGCCGGCCGCAGCTGCTTCGGTTTGCAAAGCAGCCAACGCCCCCAATACTGCATCTGCAGTACCAGCCAGCACCACGTCATCCAAGTAGGAAAAACAGAGTTCGACAGGGCGCTGCGCTGCCTTGCGGAGGGCTGGTTGCAATGCAAGAGAAAAAAGCAAAGGACCCAAAGGATCGCCCTGTTGTACTCCTTGAGACGATGACAAGGTGTCCGACCCAAAGCGGAGCACCGACGCTCGCCCATAACACCACTCCACCCAGCAGGAGAGTCCTGGGAACGACCCCCGCGTGGCAGTCAGGAGAGACAATCGGTCCACGGAATTAAAAGCATTTCTGAAATCCACTTTGAGGAGAACTTTGTCCGTGGCCGATTCGTTGCGGTGGGCCCATTGGCGGGCGGTATGAATGGCAGCTTCTCCTCCCATCCGGACCCCGACGCCAACTTGAAGCGGCCAGAAGTGGGCAGCACAGTCACCTTGCACCGTTCGGCAAAGCACCTTGCTGACCAGGCGGCGGAGCGTTTCTCCAACTGCAATAGGCCGAACTCCGCCGTTTTTTTTTGGCAAGGCATGCAGGCGAGCACCAGCAAGGTAAGGAGCTAAGGCAATGGGAGCCTCTCCTCGGGCCATGCGTTCACACAGCGTTACCAAGTGAGCAACCACCTCATCACTGTGGGCTGTGGCCAAGGTTTCCTTGATGTGGTCAGCCCGCAAACCAGAAGGGCCCGGAGCAGATGCCCGAGCGAAGCTCTTGATAGCATCCCGTACAGCCTCGTGAGCAAATTCAGGAACAGCGGCTGGTCGGGGCGGCCCAAGAACTGTGAGATCAGGGTTGGGAGCTTGAGGGTGCTGCACACGCAAGGCTTCCAAAGTTGCTCGAGAGGGGGGCAAAGGAGGGGGCTCGGTTAAGGCGGC